>CM043020.1:88913284-89118506 GCA_023690525.1 Holotrichia oblita
TCCAGTGCATACCTGGCAGCCTCCTCCCGTCCGTCCGCTATAGACACCGTGAAGGGATTCCCATACCTATGCCTTACCGGCATGTGGTCGGTCCGCATTTCCAACACCCCCTTTCCCACATGCTCAATTATCGACATATGATTTGTGTTGACCCTTTTCGGGGTCGCTGTGTGTTGCAGCCTGTATGCCCCCATCCTTGCCTCCCCTGTATGACAAGGTGCAACGGTGGCAAGTCCAGGAGTGCTTCCATGGCTGCAGTCGGTGTCGTCCGCATTGCTCCCGTTATTCCTAGGCAGGCAAGTCTTTGCACCTTGCTCAGCCTCTGAATAGCGTTCCTTTGTTGCGTCTTTGTCCACCATACCAAAGCTGCATACGTCATTACTGGCTTAACCACCATGCTGTATATCCAACTCAGCATGTCTGGTCTTAGCCCCCATTTCTTTCCATATGTGCGTCTTACCAGCGTTAACGCTGTCACCGCTTTTTTGGTAGTTCTGTCCAAATGTTGGTTCCAGGTAAGTTTGGAGTCTAATGTTACTCCAAGGTACTTTACCTCCCCCACCATCTCTACGGTAACCCCTTCAACGTAAGCGGATTTAGGCCGTCCTGCTTTCGTCGGCGGGTAAAGGCCACGATGTTGGTCTTATCAGCACTGATACTCAGGCCCGCCAACTCCGTCCATCTACTAACCATGTTCAGAGCCCCTTGCAGTCGATCTCTGACCGTGGTGTTGTGCCTGCCTCGCGCTATAATGACCAGGTCATCCGCGTAGGCCAGTACCCTGTGACCGTGATCGTTAAGCACCTCTAGTAGCCCATCCACGACTAGGCACCACAGTAGAGGGGACAGCACCCCACCCTGCGGACACCCTCCAGCCACCCGAGCCGCTAGAGTCTCGCCTGCGACCGAGGCTTCCACCACTCTCTCCCTAAGCATAGAGTCTATCCAGGCGACACAAGTGCCGTCCACACCTCTGCCTATGAGAGCTCTGGTAATTGAATCAAAACCCGTGTTACTGAATGCCCCCTCAATATCGATGAAGGCCCCCAGCATCACTTCCTTGTTTTGTAGTGTGTCCTCCACTAAACTGACTAGTTCGTGAAGTGCTGTTTCTGTCGAAACTCCTGTCCGGTAGGCATACTGGTCATGGTGTAAAGGTGAAAGCACCAGTACATCATCCCTAATATACCTATCCACCAGTTTTTCCAATGCCTTCATAGTGAAGGACATTAAACTGATTGGTCTTAGGGCCTTCGCCGTAGCCTGTCCTGCTTTCCCAGGCTTCGGTATGAATGCTACCCTACTGAACCTCCACGCTTTTGGTATATAGCCAAAAGCCAAGCTACATCTAAAGATGTTGCACAGTATCGCATACAGTAGTTCCGCTCCCTTCTGCAGCATAATCGGATAAATGCCGTCTGGGCCCGGCGATTTATAGGGTTCAAATGAGTCAATAGCCCACTTGACTTTATCATAGTCAACCATCCTTCTGGAAGTCTGCCACTCGGCGCTGGACACCCTCCTCTTCTGACGCTCCTCCCAGATGTTCCTCGATTGATCCACGATCTCAGAGCCAGGGAAGTGTACCCTAAATAGTTCATTTATGGTCTCCTTCCCTGTTGTGGTATATTCTCCCAAATGGTTTTTGAGAGTACTGATAGATGCTTGAGGTTCTTTGGCAAGGATTTTGTAGAGTCTGGCGCTGTGCTGGGTGTTTTCAATCCCCTCACAGTGCCCCCTCCACGACCTCCTTTTCGCCTCCCTCAGCTTCTTGTTGTAACCAGTCAGAGCGGCCCTGTACTCTTCCCACTCTCCTGATCGTTTGGCCTTATTATATTTCTTCCTAACTTGTCCCCTCAATTCCGCAAGTTCCTTACTCCACCAGGGCACATTCCTGGAGGAGCGCCTTGCAATGAGGGGGCAGTTGTCATTATAGGCTGAAATGATTGTGTCATTTAGCTGCTCCACAGCCATGTCCAGCTCTGCTGTATTTCCTATCCTCGTATTGATCCCGGAAAGTCCAGACCTGAGGTCAGCTCGAAAGGCCTCCCAGTCCGTCTTCCGTGGATCCCGGTAGGATCTCGCCTCCACTCTGCCTGCCAGAGTAAACCTTATGTGTCTGTGATCCGAGCAGCTTACCTCCTCAGACACATGCCAGTCAGTGACAAAGTTGCTCATATATTGTGAGGCTACAGTCACATCTATAACCTCCCTTCTATTCCGCGTAACGAAGGTCGGGTTATTACCCACATTCAATGTATCTAAGTTATTTGCTACAATGAAATGTAAAAGTGACTCACCTCTCTCGTTGGTGTCCGTACTTCCCAGGTCGTGTGGTGCGCATTAGCGTCGCAGCCGATGATCAGCTGCAGTCCTCGCTCCCTGCAGTATCTCACCAGCTGTTCCACATCCCTGGTAGGTGGCGGGTTCGGGTCATCATATGGTAGATAGGCCGATCCGATGACGTATTCCCTCGGTCCATATCCACCTCCACCCCCAATTTTTACCGCAGTTATATCCCTAGAACAGAACTCTGTTAGCGGTAATGCTTTTACCTCCTTTCGGATACGTATGCAGGTTCGAGGGGCGCTGGCCGTTCTGTCGTATAGGACGTCCCAGCCCGCACCGCTCAGACCCAAGACCTTACCTTGTCTAATCCAAGGTTCCTGTATGAGTGCCACGTCACAATCCTTCGTGGCCATAGCAAGGGCTGCCGAAGCCGCCTTGCTATGTTGAAGGTTGGCTTGTAGAACTCTTGTCATTGCTCGGCCGTTTAATCACCCGAAAAGTCAGCCTTCCCAGCTTGTAAAAAGCTTTGAGTTGGCTCCTCTCCAGGACTTTGAACGAGGGGTCATCCACTGAGTAGGCCAGGAGCTGTCCTTCCTTCTCAATTTTCCTGCTCATCAGCATCCAGTTCTCCGTCATCAAGCCAGGATTCTGCTTCTTGAGACGGTCTCTGATTGTACCCTCCTCCACATTCTGTGGTTCTGGTACATGTACTAGCACCCTAGGTCTGGCAGGAAGCTGTGTTGAGTCCACAACCCTCAACTCTGCTCCCCCCAGTCGCTCCCGAAGAAGCTCTCCTAGGGACGCTACCGTGCTTTCCAGCCATTGGGCCGTTCCGTGGTTCGCACAAGTCATCCACAGGACCCCTGCGCTGAACATGGTTCTATAGAACTGCAGAGGCTCCGTGCTGCTTGCCGGGGCATCGCATAGCACGTCTGCCAATGTGTTCTGCACCAGGTCTGATTGTTCCTGGGTCAGCACGGTGTCGGGATGGCGTCTGTTAATCACCGCCCGTCTGATTCCCGACACAGTATCCCTATAAGATCCAGTTGGTCTGGGTTCTCCTTGGATCTTTTCGCTCCGGTAGTCGTGGGAGGTGTCTTCGATTCGGACCTCGGTCTTTTCTCACCCGAAGTCTTTGGTCGATCCGCCTTGTCCACGCGTTCCGTTGTCCCTTTGGTCTTGCTCGGTTTCTCCGCAGTCCAGGTCCCTGCGGCCATCTTCCGAGCTTTCATTGCTTTCTTGCGCTGGGCTCCTGACAGCCTCTTGGTAGCGAGTCCTATGCCTTGCATACCTACCGCCAGTCGTTCAGCGCTATCTTCTTTAGCTTCACCCTGGACAGAGCCTCCTTGTGGTTCTCCGCCGGTGGTGTCCTCAGAGTCCGTCACCGAAGTAACCTCTCTGAGGGTAGTGTCGCAGGAGTTCGATTCGTCCGAGTCCGAACCTTCCTCCTTAACCTGAAACTTAAGTTTGTAATTAGTGTTCTCTGTGTCCATATTGATCCCACGAGTAAGGGGAAAGGGTGGTCGACGCCTGTGGAGCCCCCACACAGGCGCAAGGCTAATACTCCGGAAGGTCGCCCGGTATTCCAGGAGTGTGAGCAGTAGAGACTGATCTTCTAGACAGCCATGCATCCCGTCAGCCTGCCCACCCGCCTTAGGATTTAGGTTTTTATTGAGGTTGTCTCCTCTCGGTCCGGGCGGTTAAGCCAAGACCCCCACTCTATCCACCTGTGAGACATGACCACAGGGGAAGGAGTATGGTTTAACAGTATCCTTACACATAGTGTGACAGATACTGGCATCGTTTGTCCCTTAGCAGGCCCTTAGCCACGACACGACAGCTGGGCAAGGGGTATCTTTCTTAGTCTGGCACCTCACCTTCGACCTGTCCGGCATGGGTGACCCTACCGGTAGCAAAGCTACCGCCGGCTTAGCTCTCAGGTTCATTAGAGCACGCAAGCTCCCTCACCCGGCAAAGCAAGTTTGCCTACGTCAAGGTGAAGATACACGAGGGAGTATTGCTACTGTTATTGGAGACGAACTCAAACACCTTCCTCGTACTGTTCGTATCCTTCTTTGGGCATTTTCATAGGGGTGTATACTACAGAAAAGGTACCTCGTTTTCTGCATTAGCCAACTATCAGTCGGTCAATGAAACAAGGGTAAGCCGAAACAAGTTACAACAAACAGAGTACGTTGCATTTCAGGAAACTTGTTTACGAAATCATGTCTGCTCTCCTGTCTCAGAAACGCCAGTGTATTCCATTTCATTTGAATTTAGCGTAGAACGTTTATAAAAATTAAAAATAAAAATAATTTTGTTGTATTTTTCTATTATTTTTTACTACGATGTAAAATAAGAAACCGGTGTATCATCATCTAAGTTAACTTCGTATTTATTATTTTGATTTTTGCCGTTATATTTATGTTGTTGAATAAAGGATTCACGTTTCACTGGACTGTACTTATTTTAATTTTTAATGTCTATGACTGCTTACTATTTTTGATAATATAAATAATAATATCTTTCTACTCGTTGTGGAGTACCTAAATATTAGTGCACATAATTGTAACTGCCATTCAAAATGTATATATATATCTCTCGGCAATACATTAATCATGTTTATTATTCTGGAAAAACGCACTTTTTAACACAGATATCTTAAAAATAATTTTCGTGGCTGTTTATGATATAAAATAAATATATTCTGACTGGGTTGTAATCCAAAAGATAGAATGATGAAAATAGTTATACAAGAGCTGGATTCTGCAGGTTTACCAAATAGTATATTTTTGTAAAGTTCTTTTTTAATTTAATTTTACTTAGCACTGGAACAGGGGATTAGATTAAATTAATTGTGAAATCATAATGTAACTACATAACCTATTGCTTGCTATTGCAGTCGTTGTAAACATAACCTATAAAACTTTAATATCCAAAGAAAGCTAAAAATGAGCCCGGAAATAAAAATAATATGATAGAAAGCCAGGCCCATTTTCATTCGTAACCCCTAGTAGCAAATTTACGGGTTTGAGGGCAGCACTGTACAATAACCCCGGTTGAATAACTATATAAACAAGGGTGTTATTTAGCGATTACAAAACTGCCAATTATATTCTTGTGACCACCTAAAGGTTGTCGGATAAAAAATTATAAATATTGGAAAACTTGAGATTGAGGGAGCTTCAGTATTTTAACACATATTTTTCCTTTTGTGCGCTATAATTTAGATATAAGGCAACTTATGCACCATCATTATACGACATCGAGTTAGATCTCGTATCGTATCGACTTTGCTATCGAATGTTTGTAATTCTGGGAGAGGTTGGTGCTGCTGTAGTTTTGAAATGGATTTGTCAAATTTTTCACGTATAAGGATAATGTATGTTGTCAGGACTGTTATTTGAATTTACAAAAAAAAAACGATAACCGTTCCAAACCGAAATTTAAATATCGACGAATTATATCTTTTTATATATTTTTTAACAATCATAAGAATGGCACCTTTAGTTGATTTACAGCCAGTATATATTAGGCCACCGTTTTATTTCAAAGAAATTATGAAATCTCCTCAAAATATTTATTTGATTTATGATAGTAATAAGGTAGGTTGTATTGGTTTTAAACTTAATATTAGTTTGATAAAGGCTCTTGTTTTAAGGGACATGTGCAAAAACATTCTCTTAATATTGAAAGTCTTAGAAATAATACTATAGAAGAGACTAATGTCAGTTTAGATTTAACCGGAAATCCATTACAAGTTGATTTAAGTAACGACACTTCTTTTTTACCTCTTGAAGAACAGATCTGCTCAGTGGAAGATAATAATTATTATCCGTTGCCTATGCAAACAGTTAGGTAAGTTCCTCTTGAAAAAATTATATTATTTTTTTATTAAATTAGTTTGTAGGCATGTAATAAATAAATTTAATAGAGAAAATTGTTCGAATAAGGGTTCGTATGTTTATGGACTTTGTGATGGAGCAGACAATAGGTGTACTCTTATTTTGGGGGCTTGTCAAGCAAGTGGTTATCTTAATCGTATTGTAGTATACAATCTAGGTTGTTTTTACCAGAATGATGCTCGAATTAGTTTGGAAACCATGAGAAAAGGTCATTATGACAACGTATCTCGAGATGAAAAAAATTGTCCAGTAAATATGAAGACAGCAGAAGTTATGTGATTTTAATATACTTTTATAGGTAACTTCAGAAATAAATGCTACCTACACTATCTATGGCAATAATTTAAGAAATTACAAGATTTCCAACGTATTACCCTATAATTCTTGTATCCTATATGATGTTGCTTGGAATATTTACCAATACAATGTTCCCGAGTACGTGCAATCAGCTGAAATGGTAAGTTTCCATTAAAATAGACGTATTCTTTAGTAAATATCAAATTTTAGACTTTGCAAATTATTATCGGACACAAAGAATCAGAACTGTATACACTTTGGAAACAATTTACTCTATTACGAATGTATATGATTATTTTAATGAAACAACCAGCTGATTTTGAAAAAATTATTCTCTGTGATGATTCAAAAAGTTGCGGAGAAATTTGCGAAGAAATATCTTGCCTTCTCGAAGAAACGCACAAAGTTAGGAAAGTTAATTGCACAAACAAAATTAAAGGTAACATAGATGTGTCTAATTTACGTCAAGAAGATTTAGTCGATAAACTCTGGCTTGCTTTAACTGGTGAGGATAAGTTATGTGACAATTTGTTTCTTTTACTGTTATGGCATTATTTGTCGCAGCTTGTAATAATATTGAAGACTTGAAAATTTGTTTCCATACTTTATTTGAAGAACTGGCAATGAAAGATACCTTTAAACCCACTGTAAGTATTTAATATGATGCCAGCTAATTTCAATTCCCTGCAATTCAACACTTTTTGTACAAGTAATGGTTTAATTATCACATTAATCTGGTAATTTTATTTAGATATCTGATAACAACAAAAGTTCCATAGCTGTCATCATTAAAGAAATATCAGCAGGGAGATTAGCAGTACCATCATTAACTACGTTACAAGCATTACAATTTCTGGTTGAATTAGGCATTGAAAAGTTAAAAAATGATTACTTTTACATTGTAACCTACTTCGAGTGTATGAATTATGAAAGTCTTAAAAATTTTTGGAGGTAATTAGGAACAATATATAGAGTGATTGATCGGTCATTAGAAACATTGGGTCTCAATAGTAGTAAATGTCTACACAGTTGCATATACATATAGGGTAATCCAATGTTCACTAAAAATATTTTTCGAGATGGCGGCATTTCTGGAAGTGTCGGAAATTGACATCAACTTATTTCAAACATTATTTTAGCGTACATAGGCTTTAAATACATTGGCTTTTATGAACCGTTTCCACCTCTAATAACATAATTCACCTAAAACATCTGTCATATTTATGTCACGACTCTGACATTTAAAAATTACGTTCAATGAGCAATAATAATATTTTCGTAAGCTATAATAAATAAATTTGAATGAGGCGCTTTATTTAACTTTATTATTGCTCCCTAAACATCTCCCTAAATGTAATTTTTAAATGACAAAGACTTGACATAAACATGACAGCTGTTTTAGGCATAATGAATTATGTCCATATTATCTCATTAGAGATGGAAATAGTTCATAAAAGTCAATATACTTAAAAGCCTATGCACACTAAGAATATGTCCCGATCTGTATAACTACAATTTCAGAAATTTTACTCAAAAAATGGCGATGGAACATAATATAAGTCATTATGACGTAAATTCAAAAATTTTCGAAAAAGTCGAAAAATCTCAAAAATGATTGCACCTGTATAGAGAGCACTAGTAAAAGTCCCCCCAAAATAACGTTTAAATTTCGAAAATGCAAAGAAAAGTACATCACTCTATTTGAAATAAGAAAGTTGATGTCAATTTCCGGGACTTCCGAAAGTGCATCCATCTTGAAAATATTTTTAGTGAATAGAATTCATTGTCCTATATGCATAAACAATATGAATTAAGAAAATCTAATTTTAGTAAAGTAATTGAAGAATACACTCCTGTCACTGAATCTAAATGTACTGATCAGAATACTACCGGAGATAAAGTTACTGCACGAAGAATACGACTAACTGCGCAACCATCTTTAATTGAGGTTTCTAAACAATTTTCAGAATTAAATTGTTTACTGAGGTTACACATAGGATGTTGCTTTTTGTTGTTGGGGAGGCAAGCTCAGTTACCTAATCAAGAATCTGTTAATGCTTTAGCAGAAGCTCTTAATGAATATATAGTGATGACTGATAACATTGTTCTTTCAAAAAATTATCCCTCTTGTATGTTAGAGGAGATTACAGTGAAGCTACAGAACAATAATATCAAAACATTAGAAAGGTACTATTTTTAGGAATACAACATATTAAATTATTCGCGTAATAATTGATGTAATTTGTTTAGCAAAGACCCAACTGTATGGAATGTTAGATTTGTTTCTACACATGATGGATCAGTCGTAACAACAACATATTACCACACATTAAGGCCCTTTTTCCCACCATCTGTCTACAATAAGTATGGTAAGATTAATATAGCATGTATCTATTATTAGCTATTTTACTAATGTTTTATTAATAGAAGTGCCTCCTGCATCTGATGGTGTTAATGAGAATATTTATTATGTTACAAAAATGGTTAATTTTAAAGAAACATTGTAAATTGTTTTTATATTATATTACGTTTATAAATATATTTTTGCACTTTTGTTGATTTTATTCTGTAATCGAATTCAGAGAAAATAGTTCCGTATAAGGAGAGCTGTGTGCAATAGTAAAGTATCAAATCTACTATATAATAGACTAGCGAAATTTAAGCTGCCCTTGTATATACTTTTGTCAATACACAATACGGGAGTAATAGACCTTTATATAAGTAAATTGGCACCATTGACTACTTGACGGTTTATTATGTGCAACATTTTCTCCAGATTTTTTGATGGGTATATATCACTACCCATGCGCTCTACAGTATCCGCTCCGCTTACTGTTATAAGCTCGGAATGATTTAAATTAATCCGATAAGAAGAGAGGAAACGAATTTAAAACTATATCGCATTGATTATTAGGTAACACACTCATAAAGAAATATTGATGTTTATGTGCTTACATTTTGTGCGTGTGTTTGTCGAAGCAACTGCAGATGTAGCATGTGGGAAGAGATAAATAGACATGGTAATGATTGGATACAATTAATCAGATATACACTTTTTGAGTCTATTTTTTAAGTACCACTATTGATGGTCTTTTAATTATTTTAGAACTTGTAAAGAAATATTTTTTGGTTTAGACTTAATATGCAAGAGAATTTATAATATACGCCTCGCCAGGCTAAGCGGTCTTTTGAATAGTTGTTTAGTAATGGACATCCGTATGTTTACAATTAAAAAATATATTAATTACAGAAAAAATGTTGATTGTATACAGGGTGTTTCCTAAGTAATCTAAAATATTATATGGGGCGCTTCGTCACTCAATTTTAAGACGAAAAGTTTATATAAACATGTGTGATAAGTCTTGTCGTTAATGAGATATAGGGTGTTTTATTATTTTATTAGAAGCAACAACATGTGTTAAACATCAAGAAAAAATATTATATTTCATACATACGTCTAGCCTCTAAGGCATTACCATTAGCTAATCCATACAAGAAGTGCATATTAGCCATTTCAGCGTTAGTAAACACAGGCATCGTTGTTAACTTAACACAAAAAGATCGTATTATTAAAAATTTATTGTTCGTTGTTTGCGTTGGTTTTTAGGTTTGACACAGTTGTCAACGTTACTTCAAACGTCACTTATAATAAGCATGTTTTTCGTATTACTTCTAAAAACCAATAGCGTCACCAGGAAAAATTAATTTCAAATACAATCACAGCTGATTTATTACAAACAATTCAACACCCTGTATCTCATTAACGACAAGACTTATCACACATGTTTATATGAACTTTTCGTCTTAAAATTGAGTGACGACGCGCCCCATATAATATTTTAGATTACTTAGGAAACACCCTGTATAAGACTTGTCACTATACAGGGTGTCTCAGCGAGACCGTTCATTAGAAGTTTGTGGGGTTGTGGCCAAAATATAAATTTGAAAATTCAGAATTATATATAGTCGAGTATGTCCTCTTCAATGAAATATTATTAGATTCCTAGCGCTTCCGATTATACCGGAAGTCACCATCTACTTTGTTATTTTTAGTGGAACAGCCTGTATATTTGTACATATTTGTATTTACCTATCTTGAAGCTTTATAAATACCTTTAGTTTTTTTAATTTGATTCGGGCGTTTTGTAGTTATTCGATTTTTTCTAAAAAAAATTGCTATAGCGGACATTTTTTATTCAGAAACTCGGAGAACACTCGATTTTTCCGATATCAATTTAGAATTCATAACATGCCTAAACAACATATTGGAGTATATTTTAGCGCCGAGAACGGTTGTATACATTCCGTGATTACTTTACTATGGCACGTTAATTGTTCGAAATTTTGAAGAACCATAACTTAATTTTTTCAAATGGCACCGCCCTTATTTTGTGACTTAGTTGTCTTCGGTGTCCAATTCTACATCCTTTATGTCTCACATGTTCTATACCTAAAATTGATAGTTTAGGAGGTAATTAGAATTTTTGAAAAATATACACAACCCGTCGATACTTATCCAGTGTGCCATGGAAAATTAGCGTTCTCAAAGATTTATGATGCAAATTAATAATTATCGGTTAAATGCCTTTACATTATTGCTATAAAGTGTTAAAATGGATAACAATAACGAAAACAAAGTTTACACAAAGTAAGAAATTCTGAGTGTATTTTTTAAGAAATGGGCGTAAAAAACTAAAAAGAAATTATAATAATTGTTTAAAATGGTGATTGTTCGCATTCAAGCACAGTGTTAAACGCGAAAAAATACTCTCAAGTTTTGCTCTTTGTACGTCTTGCTTTTAACTACTCCCTCGTGGTCGCCGATGTCCGGTAGACCAGATATTTGATATGTCCCCAAAGGAAGTAGTCCACAGGTGTCATATCTAGATATCTTACAGGCCAATTCCTAACCGCCTTACCCACCTGTCTTCGAACATTAAGGTGTTATCCGTTTTAACTCTTTATAGCAATAATGTAAAAGCATTTAACGCGTAATTATTAACTCACAAGCATCAAACGACGAAGTGTGATTTTGACGTTAGACTTTGACAACAAATCTTTGAGAACGCTTATTTTCCATGGCACGCTGGATAAGTATCGATGAGTTATGTATGAATTTTTCAAAAAATCTAATTATCTCCTGAACTATCAATTTTAGGAGTAGGATATGTCGGACATAAAACATGTAAAATTGGACGCCAAAGATGATTAAGTAATAACATATGGAGGGTGCCCTGAGGTGCCAATTGAGTTATGGTCCTTCAAAATTTCGAAGAGTATAGTACAGTAACCACGCAATGTAAATAGTCGTTCTAGGCGCTAAAATATACTCCAACATGTGATTTAAGCATGTTATGAATTTTAAATTGATATCCGAAAAATCGCGTGTTCTCTGAGTTTTTGAAAAATCGAATAATTACAAAACGCCCGAATCAAATTAAAAAAAACTAAAAGTATTTATAAAGCTTAAGATAGGTAAATCCAAATATGTATTATTAAAAATAACAAAGTAGCTGGTGACTTCCCGTATAACCGGAAGCGCTAGAAATCTAATAATAATAATTTTCATTGAAGAGAACATCGACTATATATAATCCTGAATTTTCAAATTTATATTTTGGTCTGAAGCCTATAAACTGTTAATGAACGGTCTCGCTGAGACACCGTGTCCGAAGTTATCGCTGGATTATTGTAATCTCCGTTATTTTCGGAGCTACAGTTTTGGTCACATTAGTAAATTACTAGTGTTTTTAACGCTGATTAGTATGCAGTTCATGAAATAAAATTGAATTAGGTATTTCTGAGAAATTTGAAATTTTTTTTTAATGGAACAGTCTGTATATTTGGACATATTTAGAAAGATAATTTTATTTTAATTAATAATAATAATTTAATAATAAAGTAGTTGTGTTGGATTTCATGTTAAAGAAACATTATTAATATAGACCTCTTTCATTTCAAGCCAAAACAAATACATAGTATGCCCATTGTAATTATTAATAATTTTCTGTGTCTGATACCCTTTCGCACGAAAAGTTGAAATAGTTAGTTATTTGAATTTGTGCTGCGTTCTTTAGTTTTTTTTTTACTTATTGCTAAAAAGTTTCAAAATTAATAAATTGTAATTATCATTTATTGCTCGTATTTGTTTTAAAAAATAATGCCGTTTACACATTTAGAAAAGTGTGATATGTGCTAGAGGCATATGTGATTTGTAGAAAAAGTGCAAGAAGTGCGCCTCGTTACTATCAAAACACCTATGTGAATCGTCAATCACCAAATCAGTTTTATTTTCTAAGATTGTACAGAAAACTTCGAAGTAGGTAACGAAGAAACATTTCAGGTTCGTAGAAAGAAAAAGGATTTTATAAGAGACAAAGAAACGGAAGTAAATGTGTTAGCTTATTTTGAAACCGATCCAGAAAAATCCATTCGAAGTTATACCAGAGAATTAGATTTGAAAAAGAGCGCAGTGCACGATATTTTAATACAGCATAAGTTGCGTCCGTACAAACACCACAAAGTTCACACTTTACTTTCCGGCGATGCAAATAGAAGATTCGTTTTCTGTAATTGGTTAAGAAATTTTTATAATGAACGTATCCAGATAATTTAAATTACATTCTATGGTCTGACGAAACTAACTTTTCTAGTTCAGGTATGTGCAATAAGAAAAATCAGCATTATTGGAGTAGAGAAAATCCTCCGAGAGTTGATCCGCGTAATCCTCAGCACTGGTTTAGTCTAAATTGTTAGTCCAGTTTTCTATAATGGCACCTTAACTGGAGACCGTTATATATGGTAATTAACAGAAATTTTTGACGGTCTCGTAGATGATATGCCAGTGCTTGATAGGCTCCGCATTCATTTTCAACAGGATGGCGCACCTCCTCATAATTATGTTATAAATACTCCTAACTTGTTAAACAAAACATTTAATCAAACATGGCTACGAATCAACGCGCCCAGTCGTTGGCCTGCACGATCTCCTGACTTGACAGCTCTACATTTTTATCTTTGGGGCTTTGTAAAGGATGAGGTATACATCAAGCAGCGATATTGAAATGTGATGGAACTCGAAACAAGTATTAGACAAACGCTAAATAATATAAATAAATAATAAAAGATATTATGGTCCTTTCTCGCAAATTTCTTTTATTATTTATTTAAGTATCACTCACACAGAGTTCACCATGGATTCATTGCTAAAAAATATTTCTAGTCGAACGATTAGAAAAGCTGCACAAAGCGTTTTCGTGATAGCCGAAAAATGCATTGAACATCTAGGCAACGTATTTGAACATTTATTAAGTTGGGCAAAATGTTGAATAGGTAATAAAAAATGAATTATTTGATTATTGTGTTTATTGTTTTTGTACCATGATCATTATATTTTGTTTTTATTTTCTATAATCAACACAGAATTAAATGTTAACAAATTTCTTAAGCTTTAAACGCTTCTCATTTGTTTATTTTTTAGTTAAATATAGCTAAGTATTAGATATTTTTTGTTCAAAACGTTCTCTTCCCAAATACGTACAAATATAATTTTTTTTTGGCTTGTAGTGAAAGAACCCTACTACAAATTTTTTAGAAACACGTAATTTAGTTTTTTTTTTCATGAACTCCATACTAATCAGCGTTAAAAACACTTGTAATTTGCTAATTTGACCAAAACTGTAGCTCTAACAATAACGGAGATAGCAATAGTGCACCGATAACTTCGGACACAGTGTATATTAGTATAAATTATAAATACGTTTCAGTAGTATTTTTTGTATTGCAAAAGTGCGATGCAGACGCGGCATTTTAAAGTAAATTTTTGATTACAGTTAATAAGTGCATGCGTGTATAATTTATTTTCATTTTCTGAAACATTCAGACCGTTCTCTTAATTATAAACGCCTACATATTTCTTAAATATCCTAGGTAATTCATTCCGCGCCTATTAATAAAGTTAATTCGTCGAACATAACTACTTAAAACTGCATAAATTAAATTATAATCAAGAACATATCCCGGTTGTGTACTTTAATAGAAATAGATCAGATATTGCTGTATATGGCGAATTTAATCTTGTTAAGAGAAGCCCTTCTGATGTGCTACTTTTTATGGTCTTCTTTAATTCCGCTAGTTCGTAGATTTATGTTTAACCACCAACATGTTGTTGAGATTGTTTTGATATTCGTGTTATAGAAGTGGTTAGTGATGATGTACTGGGTTTAAGTTGGGAAGTAAATACTAACAGGAACTATGGTAAGTATGCAATTTAATGTCATTTAATTCCAAGGAATTAATTGGTATTCTTTTTATAAAACTCTATTCAATCAAAAATATTGTTGCGCCTACGATTTTAATTACATTTAGTTTACCAAAATCATCTTATAATGTCATAATTAAATAAACACTAACTCACTCGTTTGTTTAGAAACTATTCGGTATATTTGATGTTATTTGCATTTTCTATAATATAAATTATGTACATGTAAATTTGAGTAACATCAGAGAACAAATTTGTATTGCAATAGCGGTAATAGTTAGATTTAATTTACTATCCTCTTTAAAATAATATATGGCATTTAGGCAACCAAATTGACAGATTGAATTGTATTTATTTAATATATCTTAGTGTTAAAAAAATAAACTGAAATAAAGAAAAATATTTGTGATGAATATCTTCTTTTCTATTTACATAATTTACTCACCATGACTAGTTATTATATTTATCTTCTGCAATCTATTTGATTGTAGTGTATGACTGGTTGCCTAGCTAAAGATCAAATATTTATGTTTTGGTAAAATTGCGTGTTGTGGGCTACTGTAATAATATTAGCAGTTATTTTTATTTACAATGATGTTATGAAATTAATGATATAATGCATAATCATTGAAAAAAATTAAATAAGGTTTGTAGGAAATGCTATAAATATTTCCGTGTGATTAGATTTTGCTGCAACTTGTTATACACAGTAGTCTTTCACTGGTTGCCTATAGCGGACTTGACGAGGAAGAGTTGATATCAAGTTCAACTAAAAATTAATTAAGTAAATTGAATAAATTAAAAATATTTCTGTAATAGGAACGATATACGAATTTTTAAACGCATTTATATTTTATATTAGGAAATGCTGGCACTAAAAGTATCTATAAATCTACAGCACGATTGATTTGATGGGGGAAAAAAACGGAAAAAAATTAAACTAATATATACATATAAATTAGATAATTTTGCTTCTCATTTTGATGATATTTAGTTCTTTGAAATTTAGATATCACCATAATTATTTGACTAAACAAATGATCTATAAATGAAAATGACAATATTTAGTAATTCAGCAAAATAATTTAATTTGATCTAATCTCTTAGATTCTGGGGCAATTCTCATTTAAAAACTTAAATGTTGTCTGCAAATTAATAAAACAAAATGTTGTAGTCAAAAATTATTTTTATTATTGTTTATTTGCCCTTAAACTCAATGTAGTTAGACATTTGATAAAACCGGTTATTAAAGTATAAATATCACTGTCGTTGAGTCACTGATTTTAAGAAGAAACTGATTACCATTTTCTTTCCAACACTTCGAGATTGTTTCATTTTGACTGGATCAGATTCAGTTGGAAACACCCATTGAGCCGCCTTCCGTTTTGATTCCGGTTCCAATGCATATATTTGGCTTTCATCACCAGTAATGATGCTCTAAACTAATTTAGATCTACCTCCATCATATTTCTTAAGCTTTTGTTGTTACATCATTCCACTCGGTATGGTTTTGGTTGCTGTTTTAAATTATGAGGTATTCAACAACAGACTTTCTTCACGCTTAAATTATTATGTAAAATCTTGTTTATTGTAGTCACGCCAATAACCTAGGTGCTTCTAATAATTCTATGCGTGACTCACTTAGTGAAACTCTTTGAAATTTAAATTTGTTATACCAGTTGTAAACACGCTTTTGTAGTCTCGTATGGTACTTCAAGTCCCGACTGCGTCTTGTATGTAAACTCATACATCTTCAAACACAAAACGGGGACTTACAAATCTTATGACATAGATAACTAATTTTCATGTTTAT
Source organism: Holotrichia oblita (assembly GCA_023690525.1). Classification (NCBI taxonomy): domain Eukaryota; kingdom Metazoa; phylum Arthropoda; class Insecta; order Coleoptera; family Scarabaeidae; genus Holotrichia; species Holotrichia oblita. The sequence goes on from CM043020.1 coordinate 88,929,849, forward strand.
TGGTAAGAAAACAAGTAATCAAGAAACAGAATTGCCGAATATATTTTATTTAAAAAGTTATTTTTATTATTATTATTATTTTCAGGGTTTGTACACCATTATTAAATTTGGTTATGCTGTAGTAGTCATCAGTTGGCTACTTATGGTATGGATATCTTTAAACGAAGCGAAAGAAATTGATGGCACCCAATATCCTCCTTGCCATTTCAATCCTCTTTGTAGTTGTTCCAAATCGATTCCAGATTTAGGAATCGTTAGGTGTAAGGATGTTCACTTACCACTTATACCTCAAGTGATCAATTCTTCCAAGGTATTCATGCTCTATTTGGAAAACATTGGTCTAAGAGATATAGAACCGTATTTTTTACAGAGTACAAGTAAGGTGTCTTTAAGTAGGTATTAAGAGATTTAATTTCGTATTATTTTTTTCTGAATTCAGGTCTCTACAAACTTTGTATCACTAAGAATTTGCTTTCATCCATACCAGAGGAAGCATTTCTTGGACTAGAGAGATCTTTATGGGAATTAATTTTGAGTGAAAACGAACTGACTACGGTACCCAACAAATCTTTAAGATATCTCCAAAAATTGCGACATTTAGATCTTAGTGGTAAGTGTTTTTTCATAAATTCTTTCCATTCATTATTATGCCATAAGAATTTTGAGAAATGAAAGAAATAATTATACACAGCCAAAAGAAATACTTAATTGAAGAAAAATTTTTATCTACTCTTATTACTTTATTTTGCACTAAATATTTTTTATTGATTCTTAGGTAACGATATTATCGAAATAGCTGCCGATGATTGGCGTGGTTTGGAAAATTCTTTAGAGACTTTAATTTTATCCAACAATGCTATAAATTCGCTTCCAGCAGATGCATTTTCTGGATTACCTCAATTAGACACATTGGATTTAAACGGCAACAATTTACGAGAAATAGATCCATCGGTATTTAGAGATGGCATGGGAAAACTCACTCATGTGTATCTATCCGATAATCAATTAAGCGTTATACCATATCAAGCGTTGCAACCTTTGAAATTGCTGAAATATCTCGATTTAAGTTATAATATCATCAACAAGATGCAAGCTCAGACAGATCCACTGAATCCAAGCCAAGAGTTTAATTACGATTTGTCTTTGGACACGTTGAGACTAGATTATAATCAATTGACGATTATAGAATCAGCAGCTTTTCAATATTTTGATGTTCTGAATAAAACTTACTTAGACGGGAATCCACTTCTTGAAATTCAGGTAAGACTTTTTTAAAGGAACTGTCAAGGACAAACGAGATATATATTTTTTTAATTTTAGGAGAGTGCTTTCATGCATGCTGTCATTAAAGAATTATATATAAGAAAGTGTGGTTTAAATCATATTTCACCCCTAGCTTTTGGCGGACTAGAAAACTCTTTACAAATTTTAGATTTATCCGGCAATAATATATCTTCATTATCCGAGGAGATTTTTCACAGATTTGATGTTATCCGTACATTGGTTTTACGAGGAAATTCTATTAAAAATTTAAATCCCACCCAATTTTTCTCAGGATTGCAGTACACATTACTATATTTAGACCTGAGTGGAACTGAAAATGAAGCTATGTCAATACCAGACCTTAAAAGGTGTTTTACAATAATTGATCAACTTGATAAAAAATTAAATCTTATACTTTTCCAGGTTGCGGCAGCTTAGAAAATTATCCTTGTCTAAAATTTCCCATTCTGATCTTACACCTGATTTATTTCAAGATTTCGGTAGAGATTTGGAAGAGCTCAGTATAAACTTTGCAAATTTAAAGTCTATAAAAAATAACGCGTTTCAACGTCTTCGTTCTTTAAGAAAGTTGGATTTATCTGAGAATTTGATATCTGTAATTGAAGCAAATGCATTTGAAGATGTCGCGTTTTCGTTGACAACTCTGATATTAGCTCATGGTTTTGCTTCAACTTTGCAAGAGTTACCCTTGGATTCGTTTAGATATCTGAAGAATTTGAAAGAATTAGATATCAGTAATAATAAACTTAAATCTTTGGCAGATACATCATTTCATTTTCTAAAGAAGCTTAGAGTCCTCGAGGTACAGGATAATGTTATAGAAAATGTGTTGAAAGGTACTTTTCAGGTAATATTAAAAAGTAGAATCTACCATTTTTCTATGATTATCTGGCATTCTAGGGTGATACACATTCTGAGTTGGAAATTATTTATTTCTCTTTTAATCATATTACATCAATACAACAACATACATTTGTTAATTTAGCTTCATTGGAGCAATTACATTTAGATGATAATCGTATCGAAAATATCGAAAGACGTGCTTTTATGAATTTGGCTAAGTTGAAAAGATTAAATTTGAAGGGTAATCGAATATCTACAATTTCTTACGAAGCTTTCCAGAACCTCCCGGAGCTTGAAGATCTAGATATGTCTTATAATAACATAAATAATTTTGAATTTTCTATGTTTGACTTGGTTGGAACACTATCTATGCTTCGGGTTAACGTTAGCCATAATAAAATTAGAGAATTGAGCGTGAATTTCAGTTTTACTTTTAGCCAAGATAGCGGTGAGTTTCTATTGAATATTTTCTTCTTATATAAGTATGTATTTAGATATGTCACAAGCGCACAAATAGATTGTGTTCATGTTGTGTTGCAGTTGTTGTAATTTGAAAATACGATAGTTTTGCACTGTATGATAAAATGTGCTCATTCATGGAAGTATTATTTATGAAAAACATAGGCGTAATTTTGACGTAAAATGGATTTTTAAAAAACAACAATGAAATCTAGAATAATGTTGTATACAAGAATCATTAAAAAAACATGGTCTCGTTTTCAATTTGCGTGGAAACTATTTTATTTTAAGGTAAAATTCGATACAAAGTTTTATTTGAATTAATATATTTGCTAAATTCTTCACATGGATTCAGGGTAAGTGTTGCTCAGAGTCAAAGTCACAGTATTTTTCAACTGAAGAACGCCTTTCATTCTGCAATAATCTCGATGATTTGATGCTAACATTAGATCATCAACATAACCCAGAAGAATGGCGTTTTTTATCGATGCTTCGAAATTGAGTTTGAAAGTTGTCCTTCTTCACATAGGAAACGTTTATCTATCCATCCCGTTTGGCTACGCAGCCCATACCTCAAAGTTGTAGTGTATGTAAAAAATTGAAAATTTAAATTTGTTGTCTAGTGTAGATCCTTTTTCTAGATAATAAAATTTTCATTTACTTTCATGACGAGTATTAGCGTACCAAAATTATTTCTTTCAAAATTTTATTAACTTAATCATAATATGAACACAATCGTTACGTTTATTCTAAACAAATTGCAACAGATGTGATTTTTCTGAGAAGTTTGTATATATTGTCCAGGTGTCGGTGGTCTACACTCAAATATAAAAGTTTTGGACCTGTCATACAATAATATAACATCGATTAGCAAGCAATACTTTCAGCCAGCAATTTTATCTTTGACGCACTTATATTTAAGCAATAATAAAATTATAAATGCCACAAAAGATGTTTTTGGAAATATTGATCATCTACAAGTGTTGGACATCTCCTATAATCAACTCGGTGAAATAGATTTTGACACATTTAGGAACACAAGAAGATTACAGGTAATTCCTTTTACTTAATGGGAATAAACAATTGTGATAATATTTTTACAGATTTTACGTGCATCGCATAATAATATCGTGGAAGTTTCCTACGATTTATTTCGCTCTTTATCAAACCTGAGGATTGTCGATCTTTCTCACAATAAGCTTAGAATTTTACCTGATAACTTATTCAGAGAGGAAGGATTAGAAAGTTTGGATTTGTCTCACAATGCCTTAAATCGAATACATTTATCTTCTATTAATTCATTGGCAGCTTCGACATTATGCGAATTAGATCTATCCTGGAATAGTATTTCTTCTATATCCCACAGCGATGCTTTTGCAAAATTTAAGGTTTGCTAATTTTTTTGGACAATATGCGCAAAATTATTTTTTATCTTTCAGAGCTTAACATTTCTCGATTTATCTTATAACCGATTGGTTCAAATGGATGATGCTGTATTTACTTCTTTACCACGATTATTAAGTTTGGATTTGAGTCACAATACGCAATTAATTCTGGAAACTGGAAGAATATTTGATGGAATCGAGGATAGTTTGTTGCATTTAGCACTTGATAACGTTTCTTTAACTTACGTTAGTCTTTAATTTAATACGTACAGGAATGTTATTGATATTAACTCATAATTCTCTAGGTGCCTGAGTTGCCACTGCCTTCTTTAATCTCATTGTCGTTAGCGTATAACGAATTGCCAACTGTGCCACCTGAAATTGCAGCTAACATTAGCTCTTTACAAAGACTGAATTTGAATTACAATGACCTTTCAGCTGTACCAGTGGTTACACATTCTTTGACACAACTACGCCAGCTTCAAATGTCGGCCAATCCAATTACAGCTTTAAGCAACACTAGCCTCTTAGGAGTTGCCGACCATCTGGAAGAGTTGGATATTACGAATTTTGATTTAAATATTTTGGAGGTATGTATAATATGCGCTGTTCCAAATTTAAAATTTATTATTGTTAATTTTTAAAAGTCAAAAATGTGGCATCGTTTCTTGTTTAATATGTTCACATTTTTTTTCAGAATGGTATCTTATCCAAAATGCATGCTTTGCGTAAATTAAGAATTAGTATTTATGAGAATATAAAGAACTTTAACATACCAAGGTTGTTAGAATTTAATAATGGACTGCGAAATCTAGAGGTTTACGTAAGTAATTTATGATTGTGAAAATAACGATTTAAATTGTGTGTTTAAGGTTGAGAAAGAAGTATTGAGTTTAGGTAAGATCTTGAGCGGTACTTACCCGTCAAAATTGAAGACAATCACGTTATCTGGTAAAGGGCTGAAGACATTGGACTTCAACATGTTCGAGGTAAATCATTAATACAATTTAAACAATAAAAATATGTATTAAAAATTATTGATGTATAGGGAGTTAGAAGTCCATCTCTTACATTTTGCCTGAGAAATACCAGTTTGTCAAAAATACCAACTAGTTTCTTTTCCAATATGGGAAGTATTAAAAATTTCACTTTGGACGTACGAGATAATGAAGACCTTAGAGCAATATCTAAAGCGTTTAATACGGAGAAACCAGGAGAAGAACCTTTTATGATAAATTTGAAATTGGGTGAAACCAAGTGGACTTGTGATTGCTCGCTTGGGTAATATAACTTTTTAAAATATTTTTTTCTCCCTATACGAATGAATTTTTAGCACGTTTATTTTCCAGAGCTTTAAAACAGAATCGTTAATAATATGCTTTTCTTAAGCACTGTTTTAATTACTTCAACTTACTTCACAATTTATGTATTATGCAGTTTATTCTCTATAGTTTTTGCGTAGACTTTACTAGAAGAAAATTGTTCGATGTTGTCAAAATGATGATAGGTACTGAATTATACTTCTTTTTTTGGATTAAACGTAGTTTGCAATAACTAAATATGAACTGTGATTAATCAAATTACGCTGAACCATCGTTTAAATAAATTTTTAAAATAAAAATCTCATCATCAAAAGTCTTCATAAATTACATATATTCAAAATTTGTTTGTTTAAATAGTCTTGATTGTAAGAGGATACCATTAACCATTAACAGTCTTTTACATTTCTAAAAATCAATCAAGGCTATTTTGAGGAGAGTATTTCTAAATATGTTGCTTTTATTCTCATTTTCAGGTGGATAGAAACTTGGCAAAGAAAGCGAAGGCAATATATCTGTGGTAGTAGTCCAAGCACTCCATATACTGCCAGAATAGATGATTATTTCTGTAGACACGCTGAAGATGACTTGAGAACGGCGATCTGCATCAATAAAAGAAATCATAGTCTCATCGAGATATTAAAGACAGAAATAGAGTGTGGTTGGAGTTCAGCTATAGCAGTTCGTGGTTTCAGTTTGAGTGTACCACTAATGCTGTTCTTGATTAGAATTTTGACGTGAAAATGTTAGGTTTATAACAGAAACAAACAAACAAATTATAGTTAGGATACAATAATTTATTAGAATGTATGTACTTTTCTCTTGTATTACACATTTTTGTTGGGGTACATTCGCTTACATCCCTGAGCAAACTCAACTAACACACATTTATGTACATATTTTACACATATTATAAATAAGTAGTTCTATTATACACAAAAATTATGCATAACTGTGGGGTATAAGAAATAAAAAGTTGTTGTAATAATGTTTGTTATTTTCCTGTTCAAATCTTGTGATTCAGAGAACTGCAATCCGGTCACCGTAAGAGCTGTATAATCGAGGCTCAGTGTTTTCAATAAATTTACTTAAATGTGAAGATAAACGAGAAATTACATTATTTAGGGAAACATTTTTTGAGTATCTTAGTTTTTAATTATATATTTTTTCAATATTCAGAATCTGAAATTTTACATCTTTACAATAAATTGGATTTCTTTCTATTGTTGATTTGTTCAAAATTACCATTTTAGCTTAGCTGTCTTTTAAGTCAACAAGATTTTTGGAAAGAAGGAAGCAACACTAATGTGTATATACTTATTTTTATTTGTTAAAAATACGATGTTTTTACTACTTCTATCTCATAACACGGTAAAAGTATTTCAAACATTATTTCCAAATTTTATAAAATATTTCATCGAGGATTGAATAAGTACGATCTAAGAAGATAGGCAGAGGTACCTACGAAGCCCGTTTATACTAATAATTGTCTTCAAATATTTACCACAAATTTAAAAATATCAAATTTTACGCTATCTTGAGGGAATTATAAATAATTCTACATTATATACTTTTGAAAATGGATTTCGTAGGTACCTCCATTTAACATTAGTGTATATAACGAGCCAAAGTTTTATTTCTTTTCATTAATAATAATGAAGATATTTGTGAACAAAGAAGCAGTAGTTTTTATAAAATCTATATAAAATGTTCTGCACGTCAGCGAATACATTTTTTTTCGCACGTCCACTTTGAAAAACTGTATTTACTATCTCTTTCATAACTTTCGTCTCGCAGTCTAGGATTAGATTCCAGTAGAGCAGCAGTACACCCTTAAAAGCGAAATGAACAAATAAATAAGAAGTATACAATAATTCAAAATGAATTAAGAATCGTGCGCGGAAATTACTACGCAGCTTTGACTTTAATTATATTGTAAGCTCAAACGAATTAAATTAAAATTTCTAAATTTTCTGGACATAAAACTTCAGCAGTACCAGTGCGTCATTTTTTTATCAATTTAAGGCATTCATCGGTCGCAAACTTCAAATTTAAGCTGATGACGTAAACAAAATTTTCAGTTGGGAACACTGAGAAATTGGCAGCAATCATAGCGCGTACTAACTTGCATATAAATTGTTTTGACAGATTCTATAAAGGTGATGTATACTACGACAATAATCTACAAAATGACAGTAAACGAAAACAACCAAATGACAGAAAGCACATATTTGTTCAGTGTAGCTAATTGTAGAATGTAAAAATCAAGCGAACCAGGGATTTTTATGCTACCACTACACTTCACTTGAGATTGCTCGCATTGTACCTATATAGTTGTATAAAATATATTTTGTGCAAATTGAATGCTATCTCAGCAAACAACTTGATGTCAGTTTTAGATGATTTTTTGCCAGCTCAGTTATTGTGACCTACAACAAACACCGCAAAAATGTTGAAATATAACGAAACAATGACATTACATGACGGTTACATAAAACAATTAATAACAATGCTTATTATTGGTGATCTTATGACGTCATTAAAATGCAGTCGCCGGGCCGCAATAGATTACAATACTAGAGACCTTTTTATGATTGAATATTTCATGTACCTAACAATGACATTAATAGTAATAACATTTCAAAATAAAGCTAGCTCCCAGGCAACCAGATGACGACAGGTAACGTCGGGTAGACGTTAGTTTTTGGTCGAATATATACACGGGTTTGTACATTATGTCAGATCAGCGTATTTTATACGTGATCTTAAACACGTAACTAAAGTGACGTCAAAGAAATGTATAAATAACGTTTATTCATTTGATACAAAATTTATCATTTCTGGAGATTTAAATATAATTTTATTTAAGACTCGAGAAAATGAGCTGTAATTACTTATTCGTTTCAAAATTCATATACAATGTTAGCAAAATGTGCTGCCGAGATAAATATCTGTTAGTACCTAATAGGTTAGGTACATTTACTATTTGTATGTGCTGCCATCTATGCTGTAGTAATATAACACAGTATGTGTCGTTAACGAATGATAGACATGTGTAAGAAGATTAGCTCGTGGTATTTTTTTGTTAACATATCGTACAATAAAATAAACATTATAGAACAAGTGTGTTCCGTTTATTCCGACATGGTAGCAGTAAGTACTTGCGAAGAAGATTCAGTATTGATGATAAGAGAAGGTGAATCGAGAACAATCTAAAGAGAGAAAAAAAATGGCGTACATGAAGATGGACGATATAGCAATACCGATATTTGACGGCTCTGAATATTCAAACTGGAAAAAAAGGATTATCAAATTTTTGGAATTAAAAAAATGTGAATTAGTAGTTAAAAGGGAAAAGGAAGGTACAGATAAAGAAGACGAGTGGAATATGGGAGACATAAAAGCAACAAATTACATATACAGTGCCATTTCATATATATTTCATAATTAGACTTGCCGTATAAAATAATGAAGAAATTCGACGCAATGTACCTGAAGGAGTCAACAGCACTACAGATCGTATGTAGAAATAATTTACAAAATATTACTTAATTTGAAGATTTCGCAGAAGTACTGTCATTCATTGATGAATTTGAAAAAGCTGTGCAAAAATAACCGAACAGGAGCAATTACGACACATGTTGAAAGCATTACCCCCATCGTACAGCTATATAGGAGATCTAGTAGATGTAGTACCTGAATCAGAATGGACTGTTGAATATTTAAAAAGTAAAATAAAGGTAAAGTCAATTGAAGTGAAGAACCGAACAGATAAGTACGAAGAAAGCTCCCCCAATTCTAAGTCGAATACTTTTATGTCGGAATCGAATAAGAAAATGTTTTTGTTATGGAAAACCTGGACACTATCAAAAGGATTGTCATCAATTTAATTCCAATGGACAACAAAGGCGTGGTGAAAAGCATCAAGGTTGGTAACGTGGTTGTCCCAATCAACGAAGAGGCAGAGGCAACTATCGAGGTGCTAAGAGAACGTCATCCAGTAAATCACGGGAAACACAGGTCAACAGGAACTCTTTTATCACACAAGTAAATGTATCATAGGTTGAAGGTAAAAATAATTTAGATATAAATAAAATTAAATGGATTTTAGATAGCGGTTGTACCGACCATATTGTAAATGATGATCGGTTGTTTAATGAATATATAGATTTAAGAGAACCAATTAATGTAAAAACAGGTGATGGTAGAGAACTAAAGGCTACAAAAATGGGTAAAATATGTACAGAATTTGTACCGTAAGTACCAACTTAAACCGTCCGCGAAATTTAAAAAATGCTGCTTTGGAGTAATCCTAATCAAAATAACCATTTCAACAAGTCGTTCAAATTCTTCTTGTAAAAACATTTTTATTTTTAAAGTAAGAGCCTATAACAATACATTGTTTGTATATGAAAAGCAGAATTGTAACCTTTTACAAGAATTGTGTTTGCTTTTGCAAGATTTTGTTTTCGGCACTTAGGATGTTTGAAACTTTTATTTTTCATGTGCGTTGGGATAAAATGTAAATAAATAGCAATGAATAAATCTTGAAACACTGCAATACACTTGTGTTTGTTATTTACAATTTACCTACTTCACTTGATTTGTGGTTTGAATTTAGCCCTTCGAAATGTGTATAAGCGTGCCTAGGACAAAGGCGTAACTTTAGACATCAGTTATGTAACCGCTTCTATCACAATTATTACAACTTGTCAATCTGAATTTGTCGTAATTGTGATAGAAACGCTTACATGACCGATGTCTAAGTTACGACTTTGTACCACATTTTTTTGATCGTCATGGTGCATATACACACCAACAAATAACGTAAACAATACGTATCTACTGCGACGTACAAAAAACGTGATCAAAATGACGTTTCTTAGATGAGACAAATTCACGTGATTAGCGACGTCGATAAAACATCATAAGCTGACGTGAATTGGTGATGAAAATGACGTGTTTTTGACCTTTCATAAACGTAATTTGGTTGCCTGGGCTATTAGGCAGTACTAAATTTTGTATATTTGTTTGCGTCTGATCAGAATCTGCGTTAATTCAATTTAAGTAACAAAATACCATAGACAAGTAATTTGAAATATTATTAACCAAATATCACACTATAAATTTGATAAAGCACATGCTTGCATATCTTCGTATTGTATAAGTTTTACTAACTTTCGCTTTAGATCGTGGTAAATATAAATATACACTGCGATCATTTTGAACCGTCCTAAGTTGGTAATAATGATTTTAATATGGTAACACTGTGTAATTGGCGAACCTGTTTATCTATATTTTGTGGTTAGGTTAATTACTTACATTTTACTTGTAACAAATGTCAACTTGGTTAGTTATAAGTTGGAGAAATATTTGAATGAATTTTCGTAAGAATATAGTAATTTTACCTTATTTTTTATTATCCTGCTGTGTCGTAAAAGGCAAAAACGGCAATAAAACACGAAGAAAATATGAAAGTAAAGACACAACAAGACAATACACACAAACGACAGCTCACATATAAATCCAGTATGGACAATTCACGAAAGTAAATATTTCCCAATTTTTATGAATCCAGGGACTTTTTTCTTGCCAAGGACACTTCAAAATGATCGCAGTGTACTACACAAGCAAATTATTACCGGACACCATTATAATTTCTAAATTTTAGAATCGTGTTTTTAAAACCGGAATTTATTGCAATAAACATTTGACAATAAATTGCTTTCTGTACCTACAACAATCATTACCTACCTATTTGAGCGTTTCTAAAATACTTAGTTGTGGTTTTCTATATGATTTTGAGCTAGTTTTCAGGAAATCGCTTGTACATTTGATAGGATACGATATACAATAAAAAATATCTCATTTTCTTGTTGGATACTTTTTAATGTTCTGGTGTTGTGAAATTTCAGAAAACCGGTAGTATTAATACAAATTTGTGAGCAGTAGACTTTTGGTTTCTATTGTTCTGTCCTGTCATGACTTACTCATACAAAGATTTATAGTTTTATTTTTACGTTTCATATATTTCTTGCAAAATTCTTTCCAAAAATCTATATGTAGTGTTGGATTAAAAGGCAAAGTGTGCACGATTAACACGTTTGTGCTAAACGCAATAAAAACTGATCTTTAAAGTTTGATAAATTTCAGATTCTAAAAATTTTTATAACTAATTTTAATTATAATCATCATATTAAAAATAAATATTACATTTACATATAATCTATACTAATTTCTTTATTTCTTTACTGTTATAGTTTTTGATATTAAGAAAAAAATAATAATAACATCAAAAAATTAACAATAATAGGATTTTTTTACACCTATATATTCTTTCTTCACTATATTTAAAATTTTCTCTTTGGCGATAAGTACACGGAATTTGAACGTTCACCTTTCAAACTATGTTAACCAGAAACTACCTAATTTGATTCCCTACTGTTCTCACTACTTCCAGGTAAAGCGTTCTCCGTTTGACTCAAGGAATTCGCGTTACTGGAGGAGTTACTAGGCGGTTCCGCTGGTATTAATCCTTCTTTCATTCTCTTTTTCTGTTTCATACGCCTATTTTGAAACCAGATTTTTACTTGAGTTTCGTTTAATTGCAACGCGCTGGCGATTTCAATGCGTCTAGCTCTAGTTAAGTATTTATTAAAATGAAACTCTTTCTCTAATTCGGTTAACTGTTTGTTGGTGAAGTTCGTCCGACCTGTGTTTAGGCAGTTTAAGCCTAGCATGCTCGATGTAAGGCTGGTGTTCGATCCTAAGCACGCTGTTCGATTGGCGGGGTTGGTTGTGTCCAGATTTCCAGGTGTTGTGGTCGCTGCGTAGTCGGTTATGTTTGGTGCTGATATTTTTGGAGCTGCAAAAAAAGAAATAAACGTTTATATAAAAGTTATAAAAGATAGTAGCCTAAACATCAGTAATAGTTCTTCTAAAGACAAAATTCTAACAGAAATTCATGATTTTTTAAATAAAAAATTAAAGAGAAACGATTTGATAGAGAACGTTATTAGACAATAATCAGGCATAACGTTAGCTGTATATATAACATCTTCTTAAACAGGTTTTCACACATTATAGTGATGGTTGAATATTTTTATATGGCAAAGAGCATTGCTTATCACAGCATTCCAATTTTCGTCTTTACAGAAGTACGAATTGATAATTTGATTGAAGGCAATTTGAGACAATCTGTACCATATACAGTTACGTGTAGTGTAGCAGTTGTTGATGTTCTTTTAGAAAAGCTCAACGTCCGGTATTGTTTTCGAACTGAGCGTTTCGGGTTACGATCTACAGAATGTCGCAGCTTAGCAATATCACAATCATTATTTTTATGAAACTATATAATTCTAAAAGTCCAATATGACCACATTAGTGTCCTGTGATTACTAAATAGCGCACATAGTTAAACAAACTTTTCCCTTTTAGTTTAGTAAACGCACTTGGCTGCATTAGTTTTGATCTTATATTACTCTACTTAGGTATGCTTGTTAAGTGTCAAACAAAACTCAAACGTTAGATCGAAAAATAAATGTTTAAGTTAAAGTCAGAGTGTAGAAAATGTCAAAAAGAATTAATTTCTGAAGCTTTTAAATTCAAATATAACAATTTTCTTACAACTTTTAGAACATTTAAAAATCGAAATAGAAAATCGCATTTTTCAAACTTGAACACTCATGCAAAATTCATGAGTTATGAAACTTGTATTTTATATTATTATGATAGTGAAGATAAAACATTAATAACTATAAAATAACAACACAAGTTAAATTTTCGGTTTCTGCAGATCATTCTATAAAACTATATATCCGTTATATTTTACAATTTTGACAGATGTAATTGCAAAATACTTCTGCCAACTATGAACTTAAAAAAACACTTATTATCCATAGAGTTTTCACAGATGTACAGCTGATAATTGACAAATTTAATTATTAAAATAGTTCAGGTAATCGCCAAATTATAAAAGCAATTGCCTTTTAGCGATGTTGATAGGGAAAACTGATTCGGTGATATTTGTTAAATATGTATCCACAATTTCAAGTTGCTGTATAAATAACAGAAATTTATAAAATGCATGTTGACAAAGTTCTGGACAAAATTAATAACTGTCTGTATAAAGCTAGCTTCTGTAGTTTCATAATTCAAAGGTTTTAAAGTTGTTCTATATTGTTGCAGAGTTTTGCAAAATAATATTGAAACATAGTCGAAAAATTGGACTCCTCTCTTTCAGGTTGTAGTTGTTCTGAAATTTTTTTTCCAAACTTTTAGCCTTGTATCATATATAGTTAGTTATACAGTTAGTATAGAGACAAACAAAAAAGGTGTCGCTGGCAAGAACAACGGATAAGAAAACAAGAGGTAGACGAAGGAAAACGTGGAACAATACAGTGGATTGTCTAAAGAAAAGAGGGAAGACGTGGAACGAAGGAATAAGAATGGCAAAAAATAAAAAAGAATGGACTAAATTTATTTATGGTTAATTAAAATTATAGGAAATATGTTGAGTTTGTACACCTAACAGCCTAAGGGTAACATAGGTGATTGATTGATTATATATCTAATACATACATACATAGTTGAAAAAAGAATTGACTGCTTTTTTAAGTTCCAAATTTTGTTCTAAGTATATTGTTTCAAAGTTCTAACTTTTTACCACACACAGTTCAATGAGTAAAATGAAATTTCTCTAGCCCTTGTTTTTGAAATACGAAATTTTAAAAGTTTGGTCGGAATAGTGTTCTAGAATTTAAACTTTATATCATGTATAATTCATGAAATAATTGGAAGCCCCTCTTTTTTGTCAGTTCTTCTAGGTTGTTTTAGATTTGTCTTGTTTTGTTCCAAAATATTCGCCGTTTTTTCAAAAAGGTAGGGGGGCGAGCGAAATTTCATTTAGTTATTTCGTAAACTTGTGCAAGGTATAGAAGGCTAAAAGATTGAAACAATATAAAACAAACTTGAAACAACTGGAAAAATTGTTAAAAGTTCGATTTTCAAGGAAGGGTGGCTAGCGAAGTTTGCTAAAATAACAATGTTTACAGGAATAAGAATAATTTGCAACGATGTTCAAAATTTCAGGAGACTTTTTCCAACTTTTTTTTATGTGACTAAATTCTAGGGCAATGTAAGACAAACTTAGAGCAATTTGGAACCACTTAAAAAATGTAGTTTTCGAGGGGAGGGGAGAGAAGGGAGGAGGGCGGATAAGTATACGCAGGCCAACTGCGTTATAAAACATTTTAATGAAAATTGCCCGGGCACGTCGATTTTACAAAGATTATTTTGTTAGGTGTTAACTAACAATACAACTAGCCATGCTTAATATATGAAACCAAATCTAAATAAAATTTCATAATTCTCATAAACAATTGAGCATCAAGCGTAAATATATTAGACTTTTTCTCTCGTTTTGGATTCTATAGTACTTGTGAAGTGTATATAGTTCTTTTTTTATATTCTGTTGAATACTGCAGAAGATTTTAAACATATATAAAATTTTTTTATCGTTTCATGAAAAAAATTCGATAGAAAGTTGTAACGTAAGAAGGATGAGAATTATTTAACCATCGAACTGATAAACTATGTTAGGAAGTTAAATTAACGGCTCAATAGATCAATAGCGACTTGTTCTAAATCACAATGTGAACTAATTTTCTGTAGTACCATTATTGAAACAAGGAAAGTATCACCTATAGATAGTGCGGCTGTTATAAGAGTTAAACGACACTCATTCAAACCAGCAACTTCGGTTTTGTTAAGAACTTATGTGTCCTTATGGATAAAATTTTTGGGTCACACTCTTACACTACAAGAAAATCCTTAGTGGACGTAAAAAACTACCATAGCCAATGTTAGTTGGTACCAAAGTTGGTTATTATTTCTCTTATAATTAGTGATGAAGATGACGACATTCAAAAAGAACAAATATCAGACGATCAGATGATTTAAATTTGATGTTGTGTTGGTTTAAATTACATTTTCATTAATCATTGTACAATTTTTTAAATAAAATTTTTATACTACGGAAATCAGTTTTTCTTATTGCAAATTGTTATAAATCTAACTTGTAAATAATTCAAAACCATTCAAGATAAGTCTACGATATCCTACGTGAAATGTGATTAGAATTTGGCGAGCGATTTCTACAAAAAATATTTTAAAATGCGGTTATTAATTCTGTTCCAAACTTTATTATCATGCTGTATGTATTTTATTTTTTAAGTCGAATGACGTTAATCAGATTTTTTCAGGGTAAGGTGGTTAAGATGTGGGGCGGGACAGGATGAGAGACATGATACTATTGTATCTATTTTTATCAGACTTGTGTCGAAAACTTTGAGTGAATTAGATAAGTTGAAGTACGTTGAATGAAACCTTAACTCATAAGTAGAAGCAGCAAAAATATGAGACTGCTACAATCGAATTTAAAATGTGAAATTGACTGGATAAATATTAGCACCAGATCAAATTAAATTGTATTAGAGTAACTACACAATTATTGCTTAATAATAGATTTTAGTAAAGTGAATCTTAGGCGGAAACAACAGTTTCTAATTCTTATGCATGTACGTACACATTTTTAAATGTGTACCTATCAATGTTGTTTTTACTTACAATTAGTACAATGCATCTTATAATATATACAAGCATATGACATATAAATTTTCTTAGTCACGAGTATAATTGCGATTACAGCGGGCAAATCTAGATACACAAGTAAGGGTTGAAATATATTTGAACCCCGAGTATTATACGGGCTTAAGCCGACAGCTGGCCGAGAACTGGACACAGCAGATTAACGACACGAAAACAATTGCATCAGATTTTTCCATTATAACTAAATGTACAGAACGTTAAATTTAGCACGAAATGTGATATCACGTATATAAGAATCGATTTCAGCAGCATTTTGCCCTCGATGAGGGTTTAGGTTATAGTGAAATAAATGTAACGTTAACACATTTTTTATTAAAGCAAAAGTTCTAAGAATATTCAATTTTCGGAAAGATTACAAATAAGACATACTTTTAAGATGTGTAGAAATTACCACAATATTATTTTCTTTATGAAGCAACCTACATATAACAGGAGGCGAGACTAACGGAACTTAAACGAAATTAGGATAAGACCTAATAAAGGAAGATAGATTGGGTGTCTTATTAGCGCAGAGAATTCCAACTCACACACACCGTTAATTCAATTCAGCTCGCAATTCATCTTCTTCTCCACCGACTTAGCACAAGGCGGAAGGTTCAACGCTATACAACCGTATGTCCGAAAGAATGCCGGCCAAAGTTGATGTTAAGTTCTTAACGAACGACGAGAGAAAAAAAAACTACAGGTGCTAGCCAGCTTATTATTTTAAAAGCATAATACGGTTCCGGAAGAAAGAAAAGAAAACAAGGAATGTAGAAGTAATACCGTGATGACAACTTCACAAGTTGGCTTCGTTCGAAGTCCATTAGAAAAATGTGAAATTTAAAACCGCTCTAACGTCGAAAAGTGTATTGATTTAGGATGAATTAGTTAGAAGGAGATGGTGATACGAGAACGGGGAAAAAATTTTAACACAAACAGTAGGTTGGTTGAGGAACCCCGTTTGATCACCGAGAATATGCGTGTACGTCGCGATTGCATAAATATTAGTTTCAATTTGCATTTATAACGTTTTTCTTCCAGTATATAAGCAGGTTGGTGTGAACTATAGCTGGTGTTATACGCTGATGTTCGATTAAGCAATGTACGATATTATTAATAATATTACTAAAATAATAGAGGAATGACAGTTTTCAATTTCAATAAAGCGAAGAATTATGCCCAGGAGAGTAATGCAAAAAGAAATGCTTTAAAGATGATCTCTATCAAAAAGCAATGTGTACATTATGGAACGTCTACATTTTCATAACCTATTTACCATCAAGAAATGCACTAATTATGCTCAAACCTCGTGAAAATTTATGACTTCATAACAATAATATACAGGGTGTAGTAAATACAATTATCAGCGTTATTTTGTAAATGAAACGTAGCTAATGACAGATATAAAATGCAAATTTTATTTCAATTAAAAATTCACAGGTGACTACGACTTTTTTCGTTTAAATTTTTAATCTATTAAAAATAACAGCTAATAAGTCATAAACTACTAAGTGTAGATAGGGAAAACCTGGTATCATTAAAAAGCTTATAAAAAATGCTTTCCTTTAGAAGAAAAATATACAGGATGTTCTATTAAAAAAAAAAACAGCGTAAATGTTAATTTTGCGTTTGTTATTGCTGTAATTTCAGTTATTTAAAAATAAATAAAATGATTATAGATTATTAAACTTGACGAAAGTGGAAAACATCTTGTCCACACAGATCTCAATAATTCTTTCAGGTTTCGTCTCGATGTCTCCACAAAGTTGGACATGTTGAGACACAAAATTGCAAATAAAACGACAGCGGTAAGAGATACACCTACACATGTTGATATCAATGTTTTTATTTTTAAGAGTACCATCAAAATATGCTAAAATATATGGGGTGTTCCATTGAAAGTATCACATAAGTTTGTATCGTTACTCATTTACACAACACTATGTATAGTTGAAAATAATTTTAGAATGTGTATTTTAGGAGTGGCTACAACTTTTGTTTAAAATATGTTTCTCTAACTGTAATAATAAAGCTCTAATCCGTCCTCGCATGGTCTGGACACCCTGTATAAGTATTTGCCCAACAGAAAAATTCTATTATTTCTACACCACTCATGGACAATGTTTTGGTTTGACTGAAATCAGTTACTGTCATGAATTTTGTCGATTCTGTGGTACATTTTAAGATCGTCAGCATAAGTGAGAGCAGAACATCAAAGCGAGGCGATCAGATCATTAATAAAAAAGTTAAACATTCGTGGCCCAAGATTGAAGGTTGAGAGAAATGTTCGTCACTCGAAACCGTTATAAAATATGTAGTTCTCTCTATTTTTCATATACATATATAGACATGAATGACATGAACTATGGATGGATATCAAAGCGTGGCAGTTTTTTTAAATAAAATCTCATGGGCTATGGCATAGGTCTATGGTATCAAAGCCCTGAACGAAGTCCCTGTACACCACCCGAAGGCGCTATCTGCATTTGTATTATTGTGTGAAGCAGATATTTATAGCGATATTTATATTCGATTAACCAATCTGAAACAATTGTTTCATCCTAAACGAGGGTTAGTGACTTTGCGGACAATATTTATAAAAATAATACGTCTCATCAAAATCATTGCTAAATTCTGTTCAACTACATAAAATACCAAGATAAAAACATAATTAAAGAATCAGTTTAAGCGAGTTTCATAATAGGATTTCTTTTATATTTCCGCCGTTTCGGTCACGATCAGGTTGGTAGATCTTTCCATCCTTTCCAGGGTCTTAACTAGTAGCTACGACGAGTACTGATGGACTGGTCGCATTTCCAAATCTCGGCACAGGTCCGTGTTGCGGATTAACCAGGGGATATTTGTAATCATCGTTAGAGTCTCATTTTGCCGGTTTCCAGCCTTTTCAGGTGGGCTTTGGCAATACATGTTCATATTAAGGCTCTGTACGTTAAGATCGGATGGAGAAAAACGCAGTATATTTTAACTTTAAGTATATAAGCAGAGGAATGGGTAAATCATGGATCGAGCAGCTCTAAAACGGGCGATAACTCTGCTGGTTGGTTGGTAAATTGTAAGTATCTTGTCCGAAATCATACCAAAGTATGTAGCAGCCGGATTTCATGGTAACCGATAACGCAGAACAACAAATTTTGATTTTTTTGTATTTTTCTTTATGAATTATATACAAACTTATTTTGTTTTATATTCCTAATAATTATTATGAAAACAAATATCTTCTATCACGTCTGGTATTATAAACAAATGAAATTCATATTGAGCATACAATACTACAACACTAGCTAAGTATATGATATTCTGGGACGTACTTTTTTTCACTTTTCTTTTATGTTGGGATGAAGAACAGTCCGAAATTAAAGTCCAACAGTAGTCAGCAAGCATTTCGCTATTCCACTTGCCCTGATAGCGTTTTTCAATAGTGGAAATATCCTGATGAAATCTTTCCCCATGCTCGTCACTAACATCGCCAAGATTCAGGAGAAAGAAGTTCAGGTGCGAATGCAAGAAATGTATTTTGAGACTCATATTACAGCCTAATGCATGGTGACTTCTAAGAAGTTCACTAACAATTTCCTCGTAATCTTCAGATTTTTTATTTCCTAAGAAATTCTTCCTCACACTTTTAAATGCATCCCAAGCAGTCCGTTCTAAATCGCTCAAGTATGCGTCAAATTCTCGATCCTATTGTAACAGATTAATCTGGAGTCCTATAAAAATCCCCTCTTTAAGTTTTGCCTGAGATATATTAGGAAATTTTTGTTTAAGGTATCAAAATCCTGATCCCTCTTTGTCCAATGCTTTGACGAAATTCTTCATCAGACCTAATTTTATGTGTAATGTAAAGTAGGTACTTTATGAGGCTCCACCAACGAATTGTGGACTACGTTCTTTTCTCCAGGAGTATATTGTATTCTGGTTGGTCATTGCTTAACAGTATAGTGCAAATTCCTAGCTCGACTATCCCATTCACAAAGGAAACAGCAATATTTCGTGAATCCAAGTTGTAGATCAGGTAGAATTGCATCTACTTTGAGATCAGCACTGATGTACCATTTCTAGATTTTGTAATAGATTTTATCAAGGAGGCGTATCATATTATCATATGTTTCCTTCATGTGCATGGCACGACCAACAGGAATGGAGGGGTAGATGTTTCCTATATCTAGAAGGACAACTTTCAAACTCAATTTAGAAGCAGATATAAAAAGACGCCATTCTTCCGGTTGGTGTTTGTAACCTAATTCTCGCATTAAACCGTCAACATTTTTGCAAAATGAAAGACCTTCTTCAGTTGAAAAATACTGTGACAGTTCTTTCTGGCGATTTCGATATACAGACATACGCGTACCCGGAGCTAACAACTTCCATCCTTGCAGTCTTGATCTTAATATTTCTGCCTGAGTTTTTGATAAATTGAGATCTCGAGCTAGGTGAAAACCCCTGCTAAAGCGAATCGTCTGGCATTTAGTCTCGTACAGCTTCAATCATCTGGTGGACTAGCGCAGGATTTCGTCAAGACTAAGCTGGAGGCAACGACATACGAGGATATTGCTAAGTGTACTCCTTAACTTTAAGGTATATCGTGGATAAATATCAAGAAGAACGATAGACCAAGAAGCAAGCCGCGCGGGATGCCTACAGACGCCATTCTTGGTTAGAAGATGGAATCTTCAAACCTGACTGCGATCCGGAAGTAGGACCATACGATCTTGATAACCTCGGGGTTGAACTCTGTTGAATAACAATACCACACGGTATCAAATGCGCCAGCAAAGTCCAGAAACACCACATCCATCGTCTCTCTCGCCTTAATAGGGTTATGGATAGCCTCCGTGACACGGTAGAACTGGAAATCGGTAGGTAGCCCTTCGCGAAATCCAATTGTCCTATATGATATTATGAAGGATGAGCTCGTCCTCGAGGCGACTGAGGATGGTAAATTCAGAAATTTTGGTCTCAGGTAAGTTACTTGAGACATCGGGGACACGACTGAAGTGGTATAAGGTTCTTTTTTCAATATTTTACATTGTCATTGTTTTTTTTTTGTAAGCTCAGAAAGAACAAAACTAAAGGGACTAGAAAAAATAAAAATTACTCCACATTATTCTACTATATAGTTGGAGAAGCGCAATTATCATTATAACTAATTGAACTAACCTTTTAAATATGCTAAATATAAATTTCTAAATGCCTCTACCAGCTGCTAATTATTATGGCGTTTATTTTATACGTATATTATATCACTAATGTTTCACAGCAAATAGCTAGGAAACTAATTAAAGTTTACAAGTGAATAAATATGTAATTTAAGAGGTTGAGTTAGAATTAATTACTACATATTTATATATTAACATACATATAATGAAGTATAGTGTCCGAGTAAAGGAGGTAATTCTATTATATATTCATGTTAATAGAATTGCATATAAATCTTAAATTAGAAGTTACGTGACCTTTAACAACAATAAGTCTATTTTATTAGAGATCGCGTTTAGTAGGTGACAGGTTTCAATGATGGTAGGCAAAGTTAACCGGAAGCAAGCACAAATGTCAGTTCTTTCCACGTCAGAACTGATAAGAATCTCTTGGCGTTTCGATAATACGTGCTGTATAAACGACGATGAAAGTGTGTGTGTGTGAACGTTCTACGTATTTATATATAATACAGATGTGCGTTATAAGAGGGCGCTCGAGAATCCCTCGCATAATATTGTAACGGAATAATTGCGAGCTAATCACAAGTTCAATGTTAATTCGAAACGTTTCAGCATATTATTATAACGTTCATATCCGTTTAGTTATATTTTAATGTAAATATGCCTTTGCGATTTGATCTCTTCATATTAATATTAATTATCGGTTGTCTTCGAGTATATTTAATGAATCGTTAAAATGCTGTAATGTTAATTCACTTTCCATGTTTTTACGAAACCTTTTCCACATATCTTAAAAAGTGTAATTTATTCCTGATACAGATGTATGTAATTGTAAAAAAAGTCTTCGATTGAGGGTTGCTGAAAATCATATTGTTTTTTTTTTTAATGAGTAGTTCAAGCTGAAACCTAAAGTTATTGTAGGTATACAGCGCCTAAAATTGAAATGAGCTAAAAAGAAAAATATTCATATGTACAACAATCAATAGTAGAGAAATTTAAATGGAAAGTAAGGAAAATCTTTCGTACGGGTATTTAGTAGTAGTCAGTAGTCATTACAAAGAACTCACTCACAACGTTACCTGAATTAGTAAGGGTATGTCGTGCAAATTAACGAAAACATAATTGCTCTGCGTGAGGGACACGGAAATTGATTTAATCATCATTATAGTTACATGAAATACTCCGCTATCTTCTTATTGGTGGACATATAGAAGTGTGACAACTGATTATCTCACTTCGGCAGACGTCACATCAAAGGTGAAGCACGCAAACATCAACCACACGTATCGTTTTCGTTGCTTGTAGCTTAGACGCATTGTTTCGTATGCACCGCGTATATAGATTTTAAGTTTTGATATCTGAGAAATGACCACGTAAGTTATGACTCAAACTAATGGGTCATCTTGTATATTTTCTAGTACATACTTAATTATGGTTAGTTAAATACTATTTATATGTATAGGTTAGTCTAATTTTAATATTAAAAAATAAAAAGTAAAAAAATTATTACCCATATTTGCTAGAAATCTATTACGGTCCTCAAACAATTTAACAGCTTCTGAAAATAAGAACAAACAAATTAGCCTTATCAGCTTTCAACGGGAACAAGCATGTACAGAAAGAGAGAATCATTAATCTAATTAAAATGGATGACTTTTACTTTCTATATATCTATTCACAGGCAGTAAGATCTGTATCTTTTTTAGAATTACGAAAATGTTATCATGGGTTGGTCATTTATACATCATCACGATATAATAATACGCTATATAAATGAGTTTTTTTTTAATTTGCAAAAAATGTACAGCTTCGTATAACAATTACATCTAACACGTGTGGCATAAGTAATATATAGTAGGTGTAGTGTTTACAAAAGTTTACAAAAACTTCCTTAGTTCATATATTTATAACTATTATTTCTATTTTTCAAACATTCAGTGTAACCACATGTTTATCTATACGGGGATATTCAAAAGTATCAGAACATCTCAATATTTTTGAAATTGTAAATACTTTCAACAAATTTTTCAAACTAAACTTTAGTTATAAAATAAATATCTCAAGAATGGCTCAAGATAGAAATATTTAGGTCTTCCAATTTCAATTACTCTGTATTTATACTTTTCAATTATCCAAATATGTGTTCCATTTAAACTAAATCTTGGATAGGTGGATTAGGCGATATCTGGACGAGTCGCCATACTTAAATACATTAAGCAAACAACTGCTTCACTTATTTCTACAACATTAGTTTCTTCATAACTTTTGGACGTTGAGACTGTATTTGAGCCTGCCATTCCGAAGCTATCTAAGATTTATTTTGATTTTTACTTAATTGCTCCCATTGTCCACAGAAATTGCAACATCAAGTAGATTTCCTGCTGTCTTCATAAATTGTTCAAATCTCAACAATTTCACAAAATTAATAGTATTTTGTTAGGGGATACAGAAAATTTAATTTATAGTAATAGTAATTTTGATGCTACAATAACTGACATTTGTTCCAATACAAACATTTTTAATCGACTACAAAAGAAATTCTTTATTTTCCACTCTTTTAATTGATTAAAGATAAGTATTAAATGGTCATAGTATACAGGGTGCGGCAAAAAGATCTGACAATTTTAAAGTAAAAACAATATAAAAATGAAAAGTGATAAAAATGGTTTTATTGCTTATTACAGAAGTAGAGTACATGTAAATTAATGAAAATGACGTCAGAACCGATTTCGTCTTTTTAAGATCTGAAGATAACGTCTTTTAAATTATGTCCTTCTTCGAACAAGCATTCTTCCAGTCTTACATTGAAGTTGTCGAACGCCTTCTCTAATAATGCAGGAGACAGGTTGGCGATCTCTTGGCTTATGGTCTCTTTCAGTTCGAACAGTGTGTGGGGTCTGTTTGTATAAACTCTTGCTTTAAGGAATCCCCACAAGAGAAAAATCACATATGCCAAGTTCTGGGAGCGAGCTGGTCATGCAATGCCACCTAAAATCGGGCTCGAAACTTGCTTCTCAAAAAATCACCGCATTGGTTGTATGGGCAGTTGCCCCATTGGGACTCTTCTTCTTGGACCCACATTAAAACGCCTAAGGAACTGCCACTGAACAGCAACGAAGGAATCGCCAGTTTTAAAAAGCGTCTCGACAACAAACGCATGGTGCTCAGCCTACTACAGCTCCATGATTATTAATAATGTCCACGTGTGGGCTGTGAGATGCAGATCTTAAACGGAGGAAATCGGTTGTTCTGATGTCATTTTCATTAATGTACATGTACTCCCCTTCTGTAATAAGCAATAAAACAATTTTTATCACTTTTGATTCTTGTGCTGTTTTTACTTTGAAACCGTCAGATCTTTTTGCCTCACCTGGTACATATGTTTTTATGTTCATGATTATTCACGTTCTCGATAGTCATTCTCGAATTTATGTTTAAATCTCTCGTTTTTGATTTTTTAATCTATCAGTTAACCTCAGTTTTTCTTTAGGTATTGGTTTTCTTTCATGTTGCTGGTACACTATTTGTTCATTTATGGGTTCCTTCGGTAGCTAGTTCTTCTCAATTATCAATCTTTACTTTACAATCACTCCTAGCTGTCATGTGTAATTCTCACATAAAAAATTCAAGCAGTGAAAAACGAATGACACGCCTCTTTTATAAAAAAAAAACACAACACTATTACTTCGGTGTCACTATTACTTGTATTTTTGAAATGTTAATATATAATTCTGTTTTGTTTATCTTCTGATTTATTAAAAATAATAAACAAGAAAAATATTATTTTTGTTAATATAATAAAACATCATACTAGTGACTACTCCAGTTTAAGTTTTTATTAAAAGAAATTCTCAGTACTCTAGCTGAAGTAACTAATGAGGCGAGACAGTTTTGAAGGTCGTTGATCGTCGATATATATCAAAAAGATCACAGGTCCTAGAATTGTTCCTTGTGGGACGCCGATATTTCTTACAAGTGGATGTTGAATCTTGTCAGTCCTTTTTGACTGAAACCAGTATTTCGCATTACTAAGCATGGACTGTAGCAATCTGATCATGCTGATGTATGACATTTAGTAATTGATTGTCACTTATTTGGTGCTTCTTACAGGTAGGCCAATTTATTATTTCAGCAGAAAAGTTTAATTCTCTACATTGAAGTTGTTTTTAAAGTTAAATTAGACTCTGACTACTGCACCGTTGTAATTATTTGTGTATTTAGATCCACTATTTAATTGTCTCGATGATGTGCTAACTAAATTAATTAATAATTACGCTACGCTGTATAATTTTGTGACGAATTGGATATAAATTTCTTAATATCGATGCAATTACGACAACGAGTTATGTTAAATACTAGTCTGCCTGATTAGTTACTCATAAAATTAAAGTTGAATCCAACAGTCAAGGTCATGCACATCGTTTTTTGAAGTGTGGTTTTTTTTTAAATCTAAATATACATATAGTGGTTTGAAATGTTAAAATTCTCTAATTTTTGTACCCAAGAAAAATTCAATGATAAAATTATGAATAATAGTAGGTACTAAGAGTCCTGAATCTGCATGGAAAATAATAAACAATGAAAGAATAGGGCACAAATAATTAACAAATTCAAAAGAATTAGTTTCCGACAAGTCTATTGATTTTCATTACAAATCTAATGAGTTTTTGACGGTGCCCAAAAGTATGTTTCTTTGGCGACGTGTTGTTGGGATTTCTTGCTATGTTCTGAACCATGTTGCATATATCATTTCATTGACTCTGTGAGTTTTAGTTAATGACTCAGTCAGATAGCTCTAAAAATAGCCAAATTGATACCAGTATATAAAAAAAATGATAGAAATCCCATCATCAATTTTCGACCTATAGTAAAGTGTCTTCAGTAGAATAATTGCCTTTTTAATGAATCATAAAATAGTATCGCTCGCATAGTTTGGAGTTCCAAAATCGAACTTCTACTGCAATTCATCTTGCACGTAGTGTTCCTTTCAATTAATTCTGCTATGTTTAAATTAATAGATTGTGTATTTAAATAAGATTTTCTATGAAGGGTTTGTAAGACAGTTTTTAGCAAGAAGATAAATCATCAGCAGCAGTGGAAATATTCTTGAAGCATTCATCAAGTTTGGGCAATCAGAAAGCAGATAACTATGCCCAGTTCAAGTAATTATTCAAAAAAATTAAAGAATTTATGTAATATTGGTGCTTAGAACATTATAGTTATTGATACATTGCAGAATAGAGAATCCGCAATATTGTCGGAAGTGTTTAGATAAATAATTATCGCTCTTTAAAGACGGGATGGTATATTCATGAAAAAATTGTCCATGCAAGAGTTACAGTATTACAAGTATTTGCCTTTTAAGATGCTTCTACAATACAACATTCGAAGATATCAGAGAGAAGGTTGATATCATATCTGGTAATATATACATATTAAAAGACTCTTTTGTATTCTATAAACAGCAACGTTACTGTGTTCACCTGACGGATGGCCAAGCAAGATTTTACAAAAAATGCATGCGAGTGTCTGTTTGTCAATGATCAGTAAACAATATTACATCGACTTGAGAGTTAAAATCGTTATATCGACGTGGTAAATTGTTGACTCGTTTTGAACGTTTTAATATACAGATAATTCCTTTTTTTTTGCAGTTTAGACCTCACCTAACATTATTTTGATATCAATGTTATAATTTATTAAATATATTTACCTCTTGTATACTTTTTATTGTATATATAGACCACCACATTACAACGAAGAAGTAAGTTTTAATGGATTCAGTACAGTCAACAATATTATTTCTAATAGAAACTTTTTCATAAACATTGTCTACTAAACCTTTAGGGTATATGGGAACATTTTACTTTCATTAATTAAAAAGTTGAAATTGTATAGGTGAAATAAAATATTAATGGAAAGGTAGTATCTAAATGAGTCCGACCCTGATAGGAGGTGCGAGCCTAGGGAAACATTCATTAATCTGTTGTGACAGCGCAGTGTTAACTACACGCTACACCAGTAATTACAGATGACGGACCGCAACATGACATGTGAGACTCATCTCGTTTCACTTCGGATATATCTATACATTATACACAATATTTATAGGAAAACTATTAAAATGTTCCGTCTATGAAGGTTACATTTAAATTTAAAAATATGAGTTGAATGAAAGGATTTCGTTTGCTCAACATTTTGTTGTGTGAATGATAACTGTATACGAGCGTACTTTTATTTTCTTTTACATTAAAGTTAGACATTAACATTTTAAATGCTGTAAAACAACAATATTTCACTAATGAATTTTTTTTTTGAGGTAAGGGCATTATGAAGTAACAGTATCATAGAAACTTAAGAGTCTAATAAAACTAAGCTGTGATAAAAATTGAAACAACTTCTTTAAAAGGGTACCATAATTTTAGTTGGTATGTGATAACAGTGGCTGTTGACTAGCACCTAGCAGTAGTTCCATCGAGGTAGTTGGGTATCGTTTCTGTGATAGATACATATTTAGGTTTGGTGGAGTACTAGTTTTCGTTTGTTTAAGATTGGTGCATTTAAAGAGTACTTTCTCCTACTGTTTCGGATGGATAGAAACTAACTTGTAGAGTATTGATCAAAGTATCATTAGTAGGTGTTGCCATAATGACCAATTGTGTTAAAACTAATAAAACTGTTTTATACATCGCATTTAAAATATGTAGCAAAGATTTGAAACAATCTATTTTAATTAGCTTAGAATAGTGATATTAACTTTTATTTTGAGTACGTGAATATTATATAACAACATGTTTACCAACTATTTTTTAATAGCTTTTCAAAAATTTAATTTCTTAAAATGAACATATAAAACTTAACATTTTATATTTTTAATTACATCTTAAGACGTTAATCATAATTCAATATTTAAGTGAGTGTCCGATACCTATTTAAATCGAGACATAAAACACCTTTTACAATACCTACATAATATGCGTGCCCAAATGGTAACACTGTCCGTTTTCAAGCGGTATCTTATTAATGGAAATGATCTGTTCATTGAAGCAATTTAACACGATCGGTTGAGCTGTCACAAAAAAGACAGGTATAGTGATAGCGATACCTGAAATATACAAGTATATCGGATGACACCTATAGATTGGAAAACATTCACATTTACAGAGTTGAGACTTTTAAAACGTGTCTTGTTTGTATATTTACTCTAAATAGTGCATCTGCAGGCACTTTCTTTTGGTATTCGTATCAGGAAATGTTTATATTACTACGTTGATATGTAATACATATATTCTATTTTATTTATTCTAATTTAATTAGTGAAAATAACGCCACAAAATTCCACTACTCTGGTGTCTATTTTATTTAGAAAAGCGCTTAAATTTATAAAGTGTACACAAATCCGATATTGCTGGAGATGAAATTAAAACTCATACTATAGTCTGTTCGTAAAAGATTGAGAGTGCCTCAGGAGGAAACTTTATTCAAACTGTGTTGGCACAGGAACTGATTATTAAATCAGGATACCACATTTACGGATATGTTAAATTAAAAAATATATATTTCTTTATTTTGCTGTTGTTGCCTGTTCGTTTTCCTGCTATAAGTTAGCACCTAGCCTACGGCGTGTGCGATTTATGACTCTCAATCTTTTACGAACAGACTATATGTAGGGTCAAAATATAGCTTCGAGAATCCTGAGTAACTGTTGCCCAAATTAAAATTTTCTGTAAACATCGAGGCGTCTCCAAAGCAAATGGAATGAGTTGATGTTAGAAGGACAGATATCTATTTGATGTGCTCAATTTTAATGATACAGGCTTTGAGTTTTATGGATTTTGCTGTATGTCTATGACAGTAGAGTACTTAACGAATGTAGGGCAGTTAGCCATTTTACTACGACCGTCTGCAGCTTCTTGTATGTTTGTGATTAGTGGTGATTGGTACATTTGATTCATATGAATTATTTATTGCACTGCGAGCTATTCCGTTTATAGAATTAATTTTCTATTCCAGGAAATCTGCCTTTAGTACAAACATCTCACTTCTCTACATCTTGCGCTAAAAGTCTGAAAATTCACTACTTTTCCATGAATGTTTCTATTAGGGTTTCTTTATCTTTTTTTGACAATGAGTCGAAGTACATTTGGGCTTCGTTGGGTCTGGGTTTTACATAGAAGTTTTTGGTGTAACCGCGCATGGTCGCAACAAAAGTCGGGACAAGTTGAATATAATTGGTGGAGGTTGAAGCAGCTTCTACATGCACTTATCTTCGACTGCTCATCGTGGTCGGAGTCAGATACTTCCAGTGGCTGGACTTCGGTCTCTTCGATGTCTGCCAGTTTGTTGTCGGCAATTTAGCGTATGGCAATCGCTGAATTAAAATTGTCATTACGGCTTTACCGTCTCATCATTTTGTTCTTCTCGAACTTTCGGCTGTAGTTTATCATTCTTGCTTTTTTTGAAAATGTTTTTGTAATTTACTGTTTTTGTTCACATATACAGGGTGTAACAATAGTAACAATATATATGATCACATTTTTGAATTTCCAGAGGAATTTCAAGGCAACTTTATACAGTATCATATTTAATTATTTTCATTAGTTTACAAGATATTGACATTTGTTTGAAAATTTGGACATTTTGTTCTTTTCAGAACATTATTTCGGTAACGGAAAATGTAACATTATGAAACGTAACATAACGTTAGAAGCATCTCCTATGATGACAATAAACAGATGTAGACTTAAATGCATTATACAGAGTGTTCTAGAAATCAGTGTCTTTATGAAATAATTGAAATGCCAAAATCTTTATTTGTTCAATTATTTAGATGATTTCGGACATTCCTAGAAAAATGCAGCAAGATGGGGCACGGTGCCATCTCTCTAAGAATGTCCGAAATCATCTAAATAATGCACTTCGTGATAAATGGATTGGCTGAGGAGGGCTATTGCATTGGCCACCAAGGTCACCCGATCTGACCAAATGTGATTTTTTTTGTTTGGGGATACATAAAAGAGCAAGTTTACCGAACAGCCCCAACAACACGAGAGATAAAGTTTCTTTTAAAGAACACGCCTACATAGCAATATACAGAAATGAGAAATAATTTGAGATATCTTTAAAACCATTAATTTTAACGAGATACATTTTCGCTATAACTAACCCATAAAAATATAGTGTTTCAATTTGAAAAAATGAAGAATTTCGCATTTCAATTATTTCAAAAAGACACTGATTTCTAACGTACTTAAGTCTACTCTATCATAAAGATGCTTCTAACGTTATGTTAAGTTTTATAATTTTACATTTTTCCATTACCGAAATAATGGCATTTTTCTAAAGAGAGCAAAATGTCAAAATTTTCAAACAAATGTCAATATCTTGTAAACTAATAAAAATAATTGAATATGATCCTATATAAAGTTGCCTTAAAATTATCTAGGAAATTTGAAAGTGTGATCATATATAGGGTGTTCCGTTTAAAAATGTAAAGATGCTAATGGTTACGGGCAAAATAAACACCCTGTATATCGTCGAATAATTTTACGTTATAAATTTCATAAAACTAAACAACTTTTGTATTCAAAATTTGATGTATTTTGCATAAAAATGGAGATATGGAAGAATATCGTACTATTGTTACACTCTGTATATCACTAAACAGAAAGCAATTATTTATTCTCTAATTGTTTGTTCCTTACATTGTAGGTCACGAGCTGCTTCTTTGTCTCTCTCTAGCTTTATTTCGGTTTTTCCACTCCTCAGAGTATTGCCGCAACTCGAATAGTCTTCATTTTCTCGGTTACAGCCGTTAGAATGTTTTCCAGTGTTTCAAAATGAAATTCTTTGAGTTGCATTTTCAATCGTGGGAAAGGTAGGTTAAGGGATCATAAAAATGTTTTTACTGGCAAAAAAGTTATCTATTGAAATTGATATGTGATATGGTGCACGACAATGGTCGTGATGCAAAATCTAGTTGTTCTTGATGGTTGGTTTCACATACATGACCCTTTTGCGAAGTCTTTTAAGAACCTCTGGTATAACCGTTTGACCTTAAAGCGTAAACACTTTATGAACGATTCATGGTTATAAAAGTGCATTAGAGCCACGATTTGGTTCTGGAGGGATTGAAGTGTGCAATTTTATACTCAAAGACCTGTACTGATCACCTGTACTGACATGTTTTCATAAAATAAGGATAATTTTCAATCGATTCTGAATAGTCAAGGCACTTGTCCATCCTGATATTCCATTGGCCTTGCGAAAGGCTTTCTGGAACCTGATGAATAGTAGTGTTTGTCAGATTCAATTCGTCTTCAATCATATTGCCAATCTTAACACACAAGATGTTGAATTCTATCGACAGTTTCAGTGGTTCTTGAAGATGAAGACCTTTCGCCGATCAGTGGATTCTTGTCCTTCGGGAAATTCTTTGAACTCTAGGCTCGTTGAGGAAGTTAGTTTGCTCAAGTTTCGCAAAACTTTTTTCTTACCCTGTCTGAAGTAACTCTGAAGCAAGACCTGTTTTAGAAAATCGCAAA
Source organism: Holotrichia oblita (assembly GCA_023690525.1). NCBI lineage: Eukaryota > Metazoa > Arthropoda > Insecta > Coleoptera > Scarabaeidae > Holotrichia > Holotrichia oblita. The sequence goes on from CM043020.1 coordinate 88,961,510, forward strand.
TATCTATGTCTATGGGTAAGTGTAGTAACGGTGTGATGTTACATAAATGTGTGAATTGAATGCTACAAAGGAACTATGCCAATCATTGTGGTAATGTGAAATAAGATTTCTTACACATTTTCAAATTCGCATCTAAAAAAGGTATTCATTGTGGGGTGCACCCCTTTAGAAATCCAGAAAACCACGTCCTTGTGTTTATCTTTGAAATGTTATTATAAAACAAAAGTCGAAAAAGTTTAGTGAATGGCATCGGTCCATGTGATGAGGTAATATAAAAATGTTCAAACACAGCTGATCGGTAAGTCAATAAGGTGGGTAACTTGTTGACAGAGGGCACTCGCTCTTTCCAGCGTAAGCTTACATCATCTGCCACCAGATATAATATTCACCATCCAAACATTGTAATCCCGAAAGCCACTCGAAACTTTGCTGCGGATCTATTTCTAGGATATACGTGGGTTGTTCAATATTTATACGTTTTATAGGCTCTATTACAACACATATCGTTAGTCATATACATTTTATTAGCGTAGTTGTACGTTTATCAATATAATCTTTACATAAATAATTCAATGGATTCTTCCTCACCTAAACTGAGTTAAACATTCTTATAAGATCAGTCACACACCGAAAAGAAAAAGAATGGAGAAAGAACCGACATAAATCAATATCGCATTATTTCGTGATTATGTGAAAAATGTTAGCGTTTTCTCCTGTAAAAGTGTATGTAAATAAAAATAAGCCGTATACATGTGGCCGATGTCAAAATTGAAAGGCCACTTTGATGAGATCTAGGCGGCCGCTGATCCACGCGAACTGATAACCCGCTCACGACTAAAAGCTTTCTAGAGAGACCTTATTAAAACCAAGAACATGTATATGTGTATAATTTAATATAGTGTATTCGTAATCGTATACTGTATGTTGCTAATATGTCAGTGTGTAATGCTCGCGGACTTACGTACGACGTGTTACAACGAAAATAACTTTGGTAGTTTGGGCTTATTAAGTAGTTGTAGGTAAAAAATATATGTGATGGTATAAGTGCTTCTACAACATATGTATGTACATATGTATACACGAATATCTTTTATTCTGATAGTCTGTACGAGTTCTTATGGCAAACTACTACTTGGATTTGATTTTTTATATTATTAAAGCATATTGTGTACTAAATGAGTTATATTTATGATGGAGATGATTACAATTATGAAGATCGATATCATAGAAAGACGTAATTGAAGACAAATAGTTAGGTAATAAAACAAGTAAGAAATGGGTATATATTTGAGAACCAGTTTAGAAGAAGCTGGCAGACAAGCTAAAGAAATTATGGATAGAGTGGGGAAGGGTTATGAAGAAATAAATATAAAGTAGTAGGTAGGCTAAAGCTCAACAAACAACTTCAAGAAAAAGTGAAAACCGCATAAAAGCCATAGAAATATTTTCTATTTCAATAAACGAGCATCTACTTCAAATGTTGAGCTTGCAGCCCCTGTTGTTCTACGTGATGAAGTTTTGTTCCCACTTCAGTGAGTAAATGAGTCTTTGGGAAGTTTTCAAGTCTATTTCACGTATACATATTTTGATAAATTCTTCGTCCTAACTGGTCTTTGTTTTAGGTCTTCCACTCATTATTATATACTTTTCTTTCAAGTAATGGTCAAAAAATTGAAATGAGTTTCGGTTGGTTGTGGGGGGAGGGGTTGGGGGATTATATTCACACAAATGGTATATTATTTGTTCTAACTACTACGTTGTCCTGCAACCATAGTGGTACTAAGCTAGAAACCAAGCCATAAGGTAATAACCACAAGACGATGGTTAATAAGTCTTTGGTAAATCCAAGAGATGGCAATAATAATATGACAAAAATTTGCTTTTAATAAATTTCATGTATCACTAAGCTGCTGTCAAAGTTTCAGCCAAATGTATGGCGTGGATTCATTATTATACTCAATTCAAGCAATGAAGTTGGAAAAAAAAATCGGTTTCGTGCAGTGGTTAAGCACTTCTATTTAGAAGGTTTAACACCGAACGTGATCAAAGCTGAACAGGACGAAGGTCATGGCACATACTATACCCTAGTAGAGTGCCAGGATGGTGTCGTTGGGGGGAGAGGAGTAGAGAAGGTGGGGAAGGAAGTGCGAAAAGTGCTTGGTTTTTTGTATAGTTTCCAAGTATTGTAGAAAGTTAAACTAAAAAAAATAACTCTCATAAAAAATTTTACCAAGAACAATTTTACCACAGAATATTTGTCTACAATTTGCTGTGAACCCTTTGACCCGTATGAGACCTATTCCTCGCAAAATACTGGAAATGCTCCCTATGGAGTTAGATATTTCTGTATCACGTCTTCGAGAAAATTAACCAAAAACAAATAACGGCCACTATGTTTTGCGACTTATCTAAAGCATTTGATTGTGTTCCCCAATCACTTCTACTTAGAAAACTTGAAAGGTACGGCTTTAGGGGCAAAGTAAACGACTGGTTCTGCTCATATTTGGCGAATCGCCGCCAATTTGTAAGGCTGCGGGTTCGAGGTCACAGCGTAGATTCAATACTTGGGCGGGTAGTGTGTGATGTGCCGCAGGGCTCGGTGCTTGGACCTACGTCATTTTTAATATTTACTAATGACCTGGCACATGTGGCTCGTCAGTCTAACACGATTCTCTTCACCGACGATACATCACTGACTTGGCATGCTTCGGAACGTGGCGATTTGGAAGAACAAATCAACGCCGACATCTCTAGAGTTTGTGAGTGGTTTAAAGTTAATTAAATTATTATAAAGGTAGTATGCAATAAAATATATATACATACATACATATTTGTGAGAATTTGGACTTTTTATTGCATACTACCTTTATAATATGAACTCACACAGAGTCTACGCCGACAACTTAATGAAATTATTCTCAACGCTAGCAAAACTAAATTGTTAATTTACAAACAACGTACCAACCTCAAGATCGTGATTGATAACAATGTTTTGTCCCCGTCGGCTAATGTTAAATTCTTCGGTGTTACCGCGTTACATCAGTCTGCTATGCTCTAAGAATCATGAAACAAAATCTTGGAGAGCACACGGCCAGAGAGATATACTTCGCACTATTTGAGTCTCGCATGAGATATTGCATTTCCTCTTTTTCACTACTGCGACCAATTTATCTGAAATTCTAAAATTACAGAAGAGGGCCGTGAGGGTGATTGGCGGCGAGGACAACAGAGCCCACTGTCGGCCTTTTTTTGTTTCTCAGGGGATACTGACACTATATTCATTGATTATCTATGAGTCAGTGAGTATGGTGTTTAAACATAGAAGCAAATATACCTACCGAGCGGACATTCACTCTTACAACACTAGTAACTGCAATAGTACCAATCTTCCAAAAACTGACACCTCTCTCTGCAAACATTCTCTATACTTTATGAGCTTTTCTTTCTTCAATAAATTGCCTCGGTTTATATTGGATTCCGCTAATTTAACTACATTTAGACGCAAATTAAAGAACATTTTACTAGAACAACCTTTTTATTCATTTGATGAATTTATCAAGTTCAAGTTTTGACACGTCTCCACGTTGTGAACATTGTTTATTGTACTACTTGTATTTTAAGTGCTACTGTCAGACAACATGTATTTGTTTATTGGCAATAAATATTCCATTTTATCTATTTGTATATGATCTGTGCACACATATAATTGGTAAATGAGTCTAAAGGTGGTCATATGTCCATAAACGATGAACATTGTCCGGGACGTCCAGCGGAAGTGGCCTCCTCGGAAACGATTAGCAACCCCCACAACATATGGTTTTAGGTGATGGACGAATCAAAGTGCGTGAAATAATTAAGGCCATATAGATATCGCAAGGTACAGTGTTTCCAATTTTGCACGAAAAAATAGGTTTGAAAAAATCTTGGCAAGATGAGTGCCGCGTTTGCATTCTTGAGTCACAATCCTGACGAGTTTTTACGTCGCTACAACTGTGGACAAAACATGGAAACACTGCTGTACTCGAGAGACAAAGTAACAATTGAAGCAATGTGTTTTTAAAGGCGATTCGGCTCGAAAGAAGCCAGAGACGGTAAAATCGGTGACGGTCAATATGTTTTGGGATGCACTCGGAATGATCTATATAGATTACTTGGTTGAGTGAAGAAATCAAGGAGAAACGTTTTTTTTGTCAAAGAAAAAAATTCTCTTCCATTCGGACAATGTACGGATGCACACTTGAGTAGTTTCGATGGTGACTATCATAGAATTAAAGTTCCAATCATTACAACCTCCATTGTAATCATCAGATTTGGGTCCGACTGACTTTTGTTTATTCTCAAACTTAAAAAAAATATTTTGGCGGGGAACAATTCATGTCGAACCAGGAGGTCATCACCTAAACAGATGCCTTCCGGAATCCTACTTGTTAGATGGTTTAAAAAAGATTGGAGAAACGATGACAAAAGTGAAACTAACTAAAAAAAATAAAAAGCAAAATAATTTGTTCCTATCAAAACTTATTGAATAATCCTGATAAAATGATATAAATCAGAAATTTGGGAAGACAATTTTGAAACGTCATGATAAATAAATAAGATAAATTCAGGTAAATATGTCTGAACTTGGCTAAAACAGCGAAACATAATTTTTTTTTCCGAACATATTTGTAACATTATATTAGTTCTTATGTAATTTAGTAAAAAACTAGTTATTCACAAATCTCGAACAAAAATTAAAGTACACAATTAAAAGTATAATTAGAATATTTAAGTGTTTTTCGTTTTTTAAAGCATTATACATTCTCTATAAAACAGCTTCAATAGAAAGCAACATAAACAGTTAAGTATACATACATGTATTGTAAGGTACTTCTCTACCCCATATAGGCTATATATCTATCATCGTAGGCAGATACAATTTTATTATGTGAAATTATTATTTATATAGTCCTACCTACATAATATTTTTATCGGTATGTCGGAGAGATAAATCGAAAATAAATATATTCCACCGAAAATAAGGTACTTATAGTAGGTAAAGGCAACGAAATTGAATTTAACCGAACGCACGGTAGCACTAAAGTTCATAAAATTTTAATACAGCATAATCCGCATTATCTAATCTCGTAATCCCGGATCAAATCCAACGAGACCCGCGATATCATCGTAAATTTTGTAACGAAATATCAGAAAATCACTTCAGATAATCGGACAACCATATAGAAGGTAATCTTCGATACATACAAAGTTTCCGATTCAATACACCATCGTATTAACAAAAGATCCTCGCTAATCTGCCGTCTGAAAGAAAAAATAAGGTTTTATACTAATCATCTTGCAAACAACGCAAAGTCTACTAGAATGGCGGCAAGTAGGTTTTGTTGTTTTCTTTTTTTCCGTTTCAAGTCTAACCGATAATCCTACAATAATCAAATGACATTTAATTTTTCTTGTGTACACTTGTCTGCAAGTAGTAAGTTATTGTTATGATAAGTTATCCATCATATTATCCCATGATTCACAGTATTAATAGTATTAATTTCCACGATAGATAGCGCCAGCTTCAGAAAATTAAACTCTGCGCATTCTTTAATGTTCTAAAAACGTGAAAATATTGTGGGGGCTCAAGGTTTATCAACTAATCAAGGATAACAGCACTGCATTATAATGCAACCGCAAAAAGTAATTATCTATGATAGAATTAATGTACAGGTTACGAAGCCAATAACTTTATAATATCCAATGCATTTCATAATCTTCGTTTTTATTTGTGGTAGATGCAGTTACAGCTGAATGAACTATTCAAGTACCACCGAGATATTGCTAGATATACAGGGTTGGGTAAATGTTCCGGTATAGTTTATGATGACGTTTAATGACATTATTAGCTGTTAAAATATCACAACATTGATCATTTAAAAAAAATAAAATGGCCTGTATTTGATCTCTTATTATAAATCCTAAATTAATTGAGGAATAAAACTTTTTATTATAGCACCTTAGGTCTGGATTATGTTTGTATGTTATGTAAGTATTTGTCGGTCATTTAGCAGTGTCCAAGTCTCTCGATACATCCGCAAAGAACCTTTTTGAAGTGTCGATAAGGGATGTTATGCATTGGATTTACGATTTTGCCTTCAAGATCTAGGATCCCTGGTTTAGTAGAATATATAACATTTCTTTAATGACCCCAGAAATGAAAATTTAAAGGAGACAGATTTGGTAATCAATGCGTTAATTAGATTAGTAGTGAGTTGTATAGGCATTGCTGCTTGTCTTCACTGCGACCTATGAGAATTATTGTGAGTTCCCTTAATCTCTTAGTCCCAATTGATTACCAGACTTCTGAAGATGTCAAGGATTTCATTGGGGGCTATGGCTCTAATGTTAGCTCATTCTATGTTCATTCTATGTTCATATGCTCATTCTATGTTCTATGTTTTCTTCAGAGGACCGTAGCCAGTGAGTAATGTTGTGATGATGCTGAGGGCTTTTCTATTGGGCTCCAACACAGATTTAGCCTTGTAAGTTGGAAAATTAATAAACTTTTTTGATTGTCTTAGTACTGAAGTGTTGGAGACGAGCTTTTATATGGCTTTTGGTGAAATCACAGAAAAGCTCTGTTCCAAAATGTCGGAACACCCCCTAGTAGTGTAAGTGTAAGTGTTTCTTTGGGACAGAGCATTAACGGTGAGTAAAAATTAAAAAGTCTTGAACTATACTGCCGAAAAAAAACAAAATATAATACAGTTTTTCGTGTGCCAGACATGGGTTTAGGTGGCAAATAAATCAATTTTGCCTATATTAAAATCGTCAGTTTCCTCATGCAGACCTAAGAGAACCGAGAAAGAGACTGCTGGTATATATTATATACTTTTTCATTGAAGGCATTGTGTTCTCCACAGATCTTCTGATCATGTAATACGTTTTAAAATCTCGTCTCTTTTTTGAGGAAAATTTTCTAGAGATATGTTTAATATGGATTTTGCTGAAAAATAGTTTCGATATTTCGCATAGTATAACGTTTTAGAAAATTGTAAATAGAATGTAATTATTGGTAGCGCAGGAATGTAATTTTTTTTCCGAAATACTTATCTTGTTTGCCAATCCAAAATTGTTTTAATAATCCTGTATAAAGGGATACGTTTATTCACCAACAATACACATTGTTTGGGCTCATCTATCTTTCTATGTACTTCTATTGTTTGAATAAGCGTAGGCATATTGCAGTATCGTAAAAATCATCATTACATCATAATTACAAGTCAATTACATAAATATCACTGACATGGTGAAGTATGTGTGAAGATTAGATAAATATTTATGAAAACTGAAATGTGCGTCGTAAACATGATCGGTGTACGGTGGTGTGAATTTTTTTTTCGTCTGAAATAACTATTAGATATACCATCGTACAGTACGTTTAGATAAGATATGGACTTTTAATAAACAAGGTGGTTAGATTGAATGGACGGATAAACGTAACATCACCAGGGAATAATTGACGTGATCTGACAATAACTACGGAGGAAGTTGTCCGGTCGACTGTCAGATTGTTTACAAATTAAGATGATTTCTGTCCAATTGTCGCGATAACGTGTATGTAGCGTACGTATGTATATCAAGAAATTATCTACAAAACCTACTGATGGTATGTTTATATCAGTTTTATGTATGTGTATGTAACGATAGTCAGGTGCAGTATATTATATCTATTATGTAGTTGAGGTCTGTTTGAATGGGAAATGTCATCGATATTGTAGCGCCCTGTTAACGAATAACATTGTATTTAATACCTATTGAAATTGTATTTTTTGCATTTGATCATAATTCAGGTTCAGTACTTTATCGCGGCAAATCAATAAACAAATCCAATAGCAAGAGAAATTGAGAGAAAATATCGCAAACTTGGACATGTGTCCGATAAACTAGATGTCTATTGGCTTTAGATAAAGACTGGTAATTGAATGTCTTGCTACTCACTTCTTAATATGTCAGAAGTTATCGTTTACAGACGAGGTCACTTTTTCCGTTAGAAATAAGAGCACCCAAACTTGCAGTAATTTGCAAACATTGCTTGATTATAATGGCCCTGATATCGTCATGCTTATACAGAAACATCTTGATACAAGCTTTTTGCGTGTTCATCACTAAGAGCTCCACAACTAGGAGCAAAAAAGTCTGGGTGGAAGTGGGGAAAGTGGAAGAAGTGTTGTCACAAACTGAGTATGGATATCATCTTCTGTGTTACCTAAAAATTCATTAGTAACTCGTTTGAAGGCTTCCCAAGCTTTATTTTTTTTTCCAATTTAGAACTCAATCAAAGGATCCTTTAAAAACTGACGAAGTTATAGTCCAATACAAATTTCTATAATGGTTTGTCTTTCTTGGTTCATACCTCTCATAAAATTTGCACAAGTTGCATTTTTAAGAGCACACAGAAGACTTTTAGACTGCTAAAAATTTTCCACTTGCGTTGAGCATATTCGATTACGTCGAGGAGGGCTGTCATGTAAGTTTTCTTCATGTAAACTACATATATAATCTAAAGAAATCCAAGGAAGACAGTTGCTGTTAAAATGTAATACAGTTTTCAAATTAAGCTTGGATGCGTCAGAATGAGTCATGATCCAAATTCAAACATTTCATCAAACCATTAAGATCTCAGCAAACAACAAGATTGTTTTTTGTCTTCACAAGAACAGTTCTACCTTGTTCTGTGACCAGTCAAGGTCTCGAATGAGATCAATTCAGTCTGTGTGATTTTAAAGGTCATACCATGAGCAAGGCCTGTTTGATTCTTCTTCTTCCACATTTTCCACTTCCAACTGATAATGTTTGGGTGGAGTAGAAGCTGGTAAACTATGTGAATGTAGAATAGGTTGAATTGATGATGGAATCAACAGATGGAATCAAGTAGGAATAGTAATCATCTGTATTGTTTATTGGTTTCTATCAAACTGTATGCACAACAAAGGTCAATCCTCTTTTTAATTTTCAGCCACTCTCATAGAATAAGTGAAAACATATACATATGTATATACAGCCTATGCTGATCCACTCTCTTCATATCAAAATAATGCTGATAGTCAGTCTTCATAACCGATATACAGTAGCATTGTATATGACCTACAAACAGTAGAAGAACGTTACGTTGTTAACTACCAAAGACAGAATTTCTCACAAACTGCACATGTAGATTCTAGAAGATGATATGTTGCTGTGGCTTCAAAGAAAGAGCTGGTCTATCATTTTTATAGTAATGTTTGAATTAAGCACGCAAGCTATTTGTGGGCCCGAGACATTTTTTTACCATAAAAATGCTTTTAAATGCAGCATCACAAGACTCCTTTGCTATCTCAATTTTTAAAGTTAGGATGGCTATAATTTAGAAAGGAAGATTAAATTAAATAGTAATTATACCGGGTGTCAACGAGATCATGTATCAACCCGCCATTTATTTATTAGTTAAAATAAAACTTTGAAATTCGGACCGTATATATGTCCGTGTGTCTATAGCACTTCCGGTCAAACCGGAAGTGACGTTAATTTTGAATTTTTAAATACAACATGTATTATTTCTGTTCATATTCTGTTTCTTCTAAAAATTTGCCATCTAGTGCAGGTCAAATTTTGACATTTCTGTCAAAGATGGCGGTATCTGTTAAATTTATCCATTAAAGTGAAACTGCTTTGCAGCAATTGTCGAAATGTAACAACCATCAAAGTTAGCTTTGAAAACAAGTAACAAACGTATTTTTCACATTTACACGCATTGGCGAAAAAAACTGTTTTTTTTTCATTTGAAATGTAATTGTTCTGTTGCTTTAGATTAGACTACTTTTAAAACATTTTATATTTTGTACTACCTGTCTACTACTAAACCACAGCATATTTTATATCATTTGAAAGCTAAAAATGATGCCAATATGACACTGTAATAAAAAATGGGTGTTTCCATTTTAAAAAACGAGTACCTGTCATTTGAAAATGAAAAAAAAAGAAAATCTTATTTTCTTTAGTAATTTCAACGTGAAATACATGTTTCCTTCGCCAATGCGTGTGAGTGTGTAAAATACGTTCCTTAATTGTTTTCAAAGCTAACTTTGATGGTTGTTACATTTCGACAATTGCTGCGAAGCAGTTTCACTTTAATGGATAAATTTAACAGATACCGCTATCTTTGACAGAAATGTCAAAACTTGACCTGCACTAGATGGCAAATTTTTAGAGGAAACAGAATATGAACAGAAATAATACATGTTGTATTTAAAAATTCAAAATTAACTGAGTGCACCTGAAGAAGCCCACCAATCACTCATATATACGGTCCGAATTTCAAACTTTTATTTTAACTAATAAATAAATGGCGGGCTGATACATGATCTCGTTGACACCCGGTATATGGTTTTTCACAATAAAGTGCTGTCACAAACTTCTCTACTATTCTGTTTTAAGTCAACAGAAAAGAAGAGCTGGTATTGCTGAACGAGATGTTTAGGGCCCTATTCTTTATTTCAAATGTTTTATTAGTAACTAGCCCCTTTCGAAGATATTCTAATACCTAAATTAGCTGATGATGATTCAGAGTCTACCCATAACTTCACTAGCAGAAAAGCTTTTCATATCCATTAAAGGACAGTGAGGGAGAGTGAGAGAGAGAGCGAGAGAGAGAGAGAGAGAGCGGATACGAATTATTCCATACAATCTAAAAGCTGAATATCTGGACAAAACTTGTTGGGATAAATGTTATACATCATTCATAAATCATGTTATTTTCACTATGCTCATTACAATTGCAACAAGCTGTACATATGTGAGTATGTAAATTTTTAAGCACATATTTATCAGCATTACTATCCACGAGACTAAAAAATTTTGAAAATAACAGATTTACAATTCTTTTTGATTAAAAGTTTGTTTTTGTAAAAAATGTTCAAATCAAACAAAGTAGATGCCATTTTTATAATACTTCGAACAGTACTTGAAACAGAAACTTTGACATCGAATTATCGTCTGTTATCAAATAATAGAGCTGTTATAATAACACTATGCGTTGATGCTAATAATCTACCTAGATAGCAATCAGTAGCGTTTTCCACTCATGTCAACACAAAAACTTCATGTCAAAATATCTTTTTTTTTTCTAGATCAAATTGATAAGCAGGTCTCACGTAAACTGGCAAGTTGCGCTAACGTTAATCCCCTACACGCAGCGATAAGCTGTCAAAAAATTAAATGGAAAAGAAAACTGTAAAATACAGATATCGTAAATATCGATTTTTTACAAATCGATATTAATGTTGACGTTATTCGACATGTATTTGCTTGCATTTGGATAAATATCTTTTATATAATTCGATTCTAAATTAAACGGGATAAAATTGGTCATTATATTATTTAATGAGACAGAAAAATACTCTCAAGCCAGACATTTTAAAATTTCTACTGCTGTTATAAGTAGTAAGTCTTTATGATACCTAAGATGACATCAAAGTCAAGTTATCGTACGTAAATCTTAACAAACATCGAAACCGAGGCTAAGGATCAACTTGAGTATCGGTTGGCTTTCAACTTTATCGAAGCATTTAGTTTGCAAACACAATTTCACCGATAACGTGTAACATTTTTTCGCATGATTGTGTTAACTGTGTAGTTCTTAATTTACAATGTTTACCAACTATAAATCATATATGTTTCACGTCTATTAACATTTATATATGTGCCTTTCGTTTGTGATGCACTCCAATAAATATCGAGTTGTAAATATTCAATTTAAACCTAAATACATTTGTAGAAAGATTAAAAATGATAACTTGCTGAGCGTGTGTTAGCTTTACGCGTCTTAATTATAGTGAAAGCTAAGGTCGATCGTAAATAACACTAACCTGGGTTATGTATTTTCGAATTAAATGCTTATGGTTTTTATCCTAACAGTTTTTCCAAGATATTTCTTAAAATTCTATACTTGGCATATACTAATAATGTTATTAGATTTTTAAGAGGAAAATAAATTAAGAATCGCAATATGGAGGAAATGAGAAAAAAAATTAATTACTGTAGAAATTTTAGCTAACTACTTTCTTCTTATGGAGAAGTTGACATCATACATCACTCTAATGGAAGCACATAGGGGAACTATTGGAGAGCATGTAAGGGAAAACTCAGTATTAATAATGAAATAAATTTGAATGAAACCAAATTATCCAGCCCAATATTATTAGTGATTAGATTAGATGCTGAAATATTAGTCAAGCTAGTGATTTGCAGTCACAAAGTCTATGCTGAGTGGTGTCGATTCTAAAGCTGCTTTCTGTTTGTAAAAAATGGATCATGATTTGCAAAGCGTGATCAATGTTTATTAGGAACATGTTCAGCAACTAGCATTGCGAAAAGAACGCACAAAAGAAGAACGGGATTTGTTTACACCACACATAACGCGTACTTACGTAGAAGTGAGGTTATGTTCGTTTTAAACATACTGAACAGAGAAATATTATGTTCCACAGGGGAAAGGGGATTACAAATCGTAATCACAAATCTTGTTGCAGTGGGGATGAATCACAATTTCAAATTTTGTACATAGAACATGATTCGTTCGAACAAAACCGGTTTTGTTCGCTGATCAGTGTTGAATAGAAAGTACCTTAAGTTCCTGAAATTGATATAGATCTTGATCCGCTTTTCCATCTTTTTGAGATGCTATCTTAGATGACGATAACCAATTAGAACATCCATATGTATCTTTAACTCTGTCTTCTTAAGATCAAGTAGCTTCTTGTACTTATTGGGCGCAAATTTCTTCTTTGAGTTTGTGTTATTTTTTTTAGAATGGAAGTATCCTGCAATGCATATTAGAGATACTCTGTTATTTGTGGCCAGTTGTGTAAGATTAACTTGACATTCTCAGACAAGTTCAGACTCAAACCCATATGAAATCAATGCTTTTAGATCAGTCTAGCTGTCAGAATAGATACAGATGTTTGCACTTTTCATGTGTTTGTTAGAGATAACTCTAAAGCTTTTTAGAGATTCCACCTTTTAATCCGTCTTGGATCCGTTTGTGTACCAGACAAGTGATCCATTTTCTACTTTTGGCTCACCTGAACTTTATTCCCCTTATACTGTTTCCAAGTTAAACAGAACTATGAACAATTTTTCACGACTCAGTTTGATAGATCTATTGATTTATGTAACGGTTTTACTTATTTTTTGAGGTCTACTAAAATCTACTAGAATAGTACTTGTGTTAGTTCTAGCAGCACGTCAATTGAGACAGTTGGGCAGAAGAGTATCGCTCCTGTGAATCCTGGAAACACAAGTTGTTGCAGTATCTGCAATTTAATATCTTGGATTTTGGCCAGCATACTAGAGTAACGTAGTTTTGAGGTGTTAGGTTTTCAGGAATATCTAGGAAATCACTGTGGCATTTTTTAAGTTTCTAACTGTTGCAACTTAGTCTGCGGTCAATGATTACTCCAGATCTTTGTCTTATTTCTTCTTCGTTTAGGAGCAGTGTATACAAACAATACTTCCAAAGGATAGAACTTTGGAGACGATGTTGATTTTATATTGTACACGCCATTTAAGACGAAGATTTTTCAAAAGTGTGCTTCCAAGGTGGCGAAGACGAGTGGCTAAGTTTGCATAGAAATATCGTATGTTCTTAGGAAAAAATCATGAAACACTTGTTTCGGCGTTTGTTTTTTAATTCAGCCCATAAAGAGATGAAACTGAATGGCAAAAGTTGTGTAGTAAAAAATATTTTTATGGTCAAATTTACTGAAACTAACGAAACGAAGCACGATTATGCTCTTCGATACATTTAATGAAACATATGTTTCAGCATGTTTTCTAATTTAATCCTTAGGGGACGGTAGGAGCGGCCAAGTTTCTATAAAAAAATATTTCCTATGCTCAAAGTTATTTGAAACTTTGTATTCTTCTCTTTTAATACAATTAATGAAACATGTTTCGTCGTGTTTTTTTTAAACACAACCCCTAAAAGGGTAAAGGCGGTGGCAAATTTTGGATAAATAAAATATTTCCATAGTCAAATTTTCTTAAAATTTGCTATTTGTCTTAGGAGAGGGGCAAAGCTGTATAGAAAAAATTGCAATACTATATTTTTACGATCAAAATGACTTGAGACTTGGTATCAATGCGTTTTGACATAATTAATGAAATACGTGTTTTGGCGTTTTTTCGAATTCAGTCACTAAGCTAAAGGAGTGAAACGGAGATTGACAGATGGAACAATGTTTAGAAGAAGAAAAATAGAACGATCTTATAATATTTCTTTATATATAAAAAGGGACTGTCTATCTGACGATTACCGAGGAATAACTGATTTGACCAGTATAATGAACCCGTAATGTAATAATACCAGCACAATCAGAGGACGACAAAATTAGCCAAAATCAAAACACATACACTTGCTATATTAACCTAAGAACAGCTTTTATACTGTGGAAAAAAGGAAAAATATGAAATTGTCTTTAATCAAAAACTTGTGTGGAAGCAATTGGGTCATGATTGCTTGATCATATCGCTTTGCATCAAGCTTTAGATTACCGATACAAAGGAGTAAGGTGTTGAAATTAAGGGTATTTTTAAAACTATGCCCTCATTAACATCAAAAAAAAAATACTTTCATTGTACTTAATCCCTACAACATTATACAAAGGTAATTTTATTACTACACCGGTTAATTTAATTTCCAAGTTTGAACTTCATTAATTTTCTCGTATCTAGATCGAGAATGATATACCAACATATGCACATTAATTATAATTCTATTAGGGACTAAACCTCGGTGTAATTAATAGTAGCGGTTGTTTCTTCTCTTTTTTTTGATGTTAATATCTACAGTCTGAAAGTTTCCTCCCAAGGTCCGACTGCATCGTCTACGCGCGTTTATTATTTTCGAATTGACCCGATAAAGGACGTAAAGACTAACTAACAGCAGCGGTTGAAAAAAAAACGCGTGTGACAGTAACCAAGTATGCGTGGGCTGTTGCCCATCTAACCGAGCTAGGGACTGGCTTGCGTGTCACTGTAGTTCACTGAGCGAGTCGATGTCTGACATGCGACGTTTTAGTAACGTATAAGCAGGACTGAGAGGAATTTTTACAACTATTTTTAAGCCTGCTGTGCCGGTAAAACTATACGATTATTGCTTAATTTCCTTGCTGCGGTGTAAATCATAATATGAACATATGGGTAGTAATTCTGATTTAGGCCATTTCCAAAATTATGAATAATTATGTAGGAGTCTTGTTGGAGATTAGCATATGAATTACAGCAATAAAAGTAATGGCGGCATACGTGTTTAGAAAATTAATTCTTTCAAAACATATTTTAATTTCCATATTTACTGACATAGTCCATAGTCATGTACATACATAGGTAGTATCCAGTATTGCAATAATTTACACTTTATCATTTTAGATAAGGCAAAAGTAATTAGAGCTATGTTTATAGATTAAGGGACACAGTAGTAGATAGTTTTCAATTCGAAGTAAAAGCACAAAAATACTTAAGTCTACGGTTTTTGTTCTGTTTGTTGCTGGAAATATGGTGGAATTTAAGGGATGTTATGGGTACTAGGTCATTGGGGGTGTGAGGGTAACGAGATTGCCGATGGTTTGCAAAGAAAGCTGCGGCGTCCAGACATATTGGACCGAAGCCATTCTGTAATAGCGAACAATTGTATCAATACAATAAAACTTAGACTAAATCTTTGCTAAAGCTCAACAGAAGAGATCTCAGCACCATCACGGCTTTATTCATTGGTCACAACCCTCTGACGTATCACCTGAAGAAGATGGGCAAGATGGACTGAGATAAATGCCAATTCTGTTAGGAGTGTAGTGTAGCCTCCAAGGAAATCCTAAACTTCTTCACATGTCTGGAGATCAATTTGGACTAATTGGGTCGCCGAGAGACAACAGTGCTTAAACACCTCATTACTAATCTCATCTAATCTAGGAACTAAGCTTGCACCTTTCCATTATTCAGGAAACTCACCCGATGCAATTGGGAGGTTAATAATTTTAAAGATGTTGTCAATTCACGACTTATGATCAGAAATTGGGTAGTGTGTCATTTCAATGTATCCTCGGCGGCTGGCTAGATGACGAATGATGGAACTTGGAAAATGCTATTTGGAAGAGCATGTCGATCATCAATAGTGTATGCCTCTGAAAAAAGTATAGCAAATGTATCACCATCTCCTGTAGATTTTCTACCGTAATCTTATTTACACAAAGTTTGGCAGGTATCCGTGTAGTTCTCTTGCTACTTTGAACAAATCCCCACAATCTTTTTGGTTCAATCGTAATGGAATCCTCAATTTCAGAAAGATAAGATCTGTAACTGTTCGATATCTGAGCTTTTGTCAAAGCTTAAAGTCTGTTCAACTCTTGATAATCGGAAAACTCTTTCGTGCGTTTCCATTTCTTCCTATTAGTTCCTTTGTCTTAAGATTGCGTTAAGTTTCAAGATATAACCAACAGATAACGTGAAGTTGGAGGTGAATATTTTGAAGTAGAACCTCGAAAGGTTTTCAATAGTAGGTATATCAACAGTTGTGTTAATAACATTAAAATTCCCCAAGAAGATCTACTTAATCGATATGAAGCGAATCATCATGTAATTTATGAAAGTCGGCTTTAAGATAATTATAACACACTTTCTTGTTACAATTGCAACATAACATGTATAAACGGAAAATGCATCATTTAAAATTTATACACATTTGATAAAATGTACTTGTAGTATAAATGCAGTTTTCCATCTAGAGTCGTTTGTTTTCATCGTAGTGCACTAATTCATTATTCACATTAATGGTGAAAAGAAAGTGTACAATAAATCAAGGTAATTGCAGGAGCAAACGAATTTAACTCTGTTGTGATTATAATAAAAAGAAAAATAGTTCTTTTTTTTCCTATAATTTCACTTAAATTACATTTTTAAAGCGGTGTGTTTATATGAAGCGAGTTGGAAACTTGCACGAATCACATATCATCCACATATCTACATACGTGTAAACTGATAATATTTTCACCAGGAATCGTGAAATCGTTTTTCTTGAATAAATAATTGGCTAGCAATGTTGCACTAGGTGCTTTCTTTTACAGTAATGTCCGAGTTTTATTTGAAAGTTATTAGACTTATTAAATAAAGGAAATCATAACAAATTTTCAATTTCTGTACACTTCTAAAAGGCATATGAGTAAGTTTTTGCTTTGATATATCATATTGTTTTCCTACTTCTGCAGATTAAAAATAACTAAACTATATGGTTCATTTAGTAATGTGTGCATTTACGTTAGTGAAGGGAAGTAATTTGATCACAGATATCCGATAAGACCTGCGGTGTTATGCTATTTAGAATACGAAATTCATTAATCATTTTTGTGTGCTACAGGTAACATATTTATAATTCTACAGCAGTGATGAAGCGAATTACTTTATTATAAATATGCCGTTTTAGGTACATTACATATTAAATTCTTTTATTCTTTTAATACAAAATTACTTAACAAAATTACTTCTTGATGTAGTAATTGTGATATTAGGATAAAAGTATAGCGGTGTGTTTTGATCGCTTGTAAAATTTTGTCTTCAGGCAATGGTTATACAATCAACAATATATAGGTATTGCAGTACATTTAATAACATACAGATACATTTAATAACATTCGATTAGGATTCTTTTTAACTCAAAATCTGGCCGACTTCAATAGATTGTTCACGGTAGACAATGCAGAATGAACCACAGCTTAATTTATTTCCACCTATATTTACCATATTTTTCAATGCATTGATACTCTGATTGAGTTTGACCTACGCTAACTAGATCGGATTCAAATCCGAACTCTGAGGCGTCAAGTCATAAGAAATTGGTGAATTGTTCCCATCTTGCATTTGTAACAAATAATTCCTCCATACTTTGGCAGTATCTTTAGTATCATTGCCGTGCATAAAAGTTTTGTCCAATTAAGGGCAAGACAGATGAAAAATTGCTTGCATTCTTATACCGCGAAAACGAAGAAAATCGTAAAACAAAACTTATAAAAAGGCTTCTCCTCTTATTGAAAGGAGAAAAATTAAAAAAATGAATCACTGCATTGAGTGTTCAAACTGTCATCCAATTGCAAAATTAACTTAGAACAGAACTTTCCAAATATTTTCTGTCGTGGATTCTCCGAATCTGATAGTTTCTACTGAAATCTAAACAAACAATTCTATTTGACAACGAAATATAAAATAGACTTTAGTGTGAATGAAGAATGAAGATTCTCAAAGTTCCTTATACGAGGGTAGCACCAATTATTTCTGCAAATTAATTAAACAAACGTTCGCCACTAAACTCAATACATTTAGGGTCATATTTATAGTTCGTATTTGAGATTGTGCTGATGCTTGAGCACGTGATTTTGACGTGAATGTCATTACAAATCTGTCAAAATCGCGTGCTCAAGTATCGACACAACCTGAAGCACGAATTATAAATATGACCCTTAAGATATTCGATTCCACTCTTATCGAGTC
Organism: Holotrichia oblita; assembly: GCA_023690525.1. Classification (NCBI taxonomy): domain Eukaryota; kingdom Metazoa; phylum Arthropoda; class Insecta; order Coleoptera; family Scarabaeidae; genus Holotrichia; species Holotrichia oblita. The sequence continues at coordinate 88,980,068 of CM043020.1, forward strand.
ACTTCAGATATAAGATTTTTGAAGCTCTCCACTGCGTCTTCTGGGCTTGCAAATCGTATACCACGAATTTTACTCTTTAGTCTTGAAAATAAAAAGGAATCTGAAGGTGACAGTTATGGACTATGTGGCAGATTATCTAGTATTTTTAATCCGGAAGTTTTCAAAAATTTGCTTGTTTGGCGCGCAGTGTGACGAAGAATAATCTCTGATCGAGGGCATCCTAAACAATATATGGTAGACATACTGTCGTGTACCATTAACCGTACGTCTATTTTCAAGTACGACTGTTGTGATAGGTCTTGATTTTGAGAAGAAATTTTCAAATTTTAAATTTTGCCAATGAAACATGATTAATCAAACTTTGTTTCTGTGGTAAAGTTGTCTGACATTACATATGGAAGCTTTTTAGAAGGATATCAAATATCCATTTTTGTTTCTACAACAATTTCAATTTTAAAATAGATTTTGATGTAGTCGTCAAATGTCTACTTCGGTTCCATTGAAATTCGTTTGATTACTAATGTTTCCAGATACTTATTGGTACAATAATGGCCTGTTATACCTTTGGACAAGACTTTGTATCCGTCTGTGTTTACATTGTACACATTGGTGTTAGTTAAAAAAATAAAGACGGGCCTGCCTTAAAAGATGGCGTTTTCATGTTTAAACTACACATAACACAATACGAGGGCGACCTGAAATGTTTCCGGAATTGACAAGAAAAACACGGTATTGGTGTAGTTTCTTTATTTGTAGTTTTCGATGTAGTCTCCTCGAAGATCAATACACTTTTTCAAATGATGCTTTAGTCTCTTCAAGCCGTTGGGGAAGTAGGATGTTTCGAGGTTTTCAAAGTAATTATCTGTAGCGGCGATGACCTCCTCATTTGAGGCAAAGCTCTTTCTTGCCAGCGATTTTTTCAGGTTTGGGAATAGGAAAAAGTCGCTGGGAGCTAGGTCCGGTGAATATGGAGGATGAGAGATTAATTCGTAGCGCAATTCTTTCAATTTGGAGACGACGATGGGGGTTGACTGAGTCGGTGCATTGTCCTGGTGGAAAAGCACTTTTTTTCCAGTGCAAACGAGGCTGTTTCTCCTTCAATATTGCATCGAATCGGATCAATAAATCGCTGTTGTATTGCCCTGTGACCGTCCTCCTCGGAAATAATCGATGAGGACCACCCCATGGGAGTCCAAAAAAATGGTCGTCATAACCTTTCCGGCCGATGGGCCGATGGAACGGTCTTTGCTTTCTTTAGAGCTGATTCGCCCGGAAAAGTCCACTGCTTCGACTGTTTCTTGGTCTTGGGTATGTAGCGGTGGATCCAAGTCTCATCCACCGTTACGAAACGCATGACATGACATTTATCCGAAAGGGTCACACGATTTCGTTCTTTTGCTCCGGTGCGGTGTGAGCAAACGCGGTACCCATCGCGCGGAAAGCTTTTTCATGCCCAAAATTTTGTATAGGATATGGGCAACGCGTTCCTCCGAGATGCCTGTTGTCTCTGCGATCTCTTTTACCTTCAATCGTCGATCGGCTAACACGACATCATGAATCTTGTCGACCATTTCATCGTTGGTAGCGGTTTTTGGGCGTCACTCGTGCTTGTGCGACCACGTTTGAATCCACTCACCCAGAAGATGATGGCCGAAAATGATGGAGCAGATCCGCCATGAACTTCAGGCAAAATATTTTGAATTTCTGTGGCCGCTCTCCCAGCCAACTAGAAGTGCTTTATCATTGTACGAAATACGATTTTACCCAGTTTTGTACCTCGCTTGACTTGCTACACAAAACACACTCTTAAACAACAACTATTGCCAGTAGCTGTCTGAAATTTTGACAGTTGCTATAAAAATTGTTGCCCTTGCCGACCAATGAATCCACTTCAACCTTCGTGCGTCATTTCTTCCAGATTCCGAAAACATTTCAGGTCACCTTCGTGAAACTGATTAAGTAGTCCTATTAGCAGTTTTATTCAACTGTATTGCAAAGCAAGGAGATGTAAGAACTCTTTCAATTAATTTCACTCCGATATTTTTTTACTTATATGCTTGCAATCATCTTTCATATTGTTGTGTTTGACAGAAATATGTGTTCAATTTTTTGACAATCTTATCACAATCATTATAGACAGTATCACTGTTGTTGTAGGTGGACTGTCTTTCTTGGGATATGAATTGAAAGGCCATTGCGGCTGGCGTACTTCTTTCTTCTTATAAAGAACTATAGTTCCCACCAAATTTTAATTATTCTGTATTGGGTTTGTATAGTCCCGATATATGTGGATATTACTTAAATCAGTGTTTTATATAGTTAGACGTGTGTACATCGTAATAACATCGAGTACTTAGAGAAACTAACTTCATAGTTGTTGCGAATGTCATATTTTAGGTTGGATATTTAGTGGCAGGTTAAGAATATTCATGAACCAGAGCTGCCAAATGCGTTCAAACAATCTCGCTCTCCCGATACAATTAATATGTATAATACAATTATTTTCTATTTTGTACTTGTAGTAGTAAAAAATTATTGAATAATTGATTGTGAGAACTATTTGTCCCTGTAGGGCATATTAGTGGGTATTATGAATCCTAATAGTGTTCTTTCGTTACAGTTTTGTAACAATGAGCCGTAGACCATTATCTCAAAAAGAGATTGAAAACAACGCAGAAAATTTAGATATGAGAGATGAATTTGATGAAGATGCAGATCCAGTTTTGCAGATGCAGTTTTGCCAGTATAAAACCCTAATGGGAACTATAGGCCCTTATCCTTTCCCAGGATCCTATAATCTTGAAAAATGTCAGAATTGTCAAAAGTGCTCCTATTTTTGATAAATAAATAAACAAAAAGAAATTTATTTTACGTAAAAGCAATATTTGTTTGAATTAAATGGATTCATGGAATCATTTGTTAGGACTTATGCAGTCGCAAATAACTGCAGGATTGCAGCAGAGAGCTTTACAAGACATCCTCATTAACTTCGTACACTTAATAAAGTTTTATTGATAAACGTTTACTAATTTGATAACTGCGTGTCTTTAGTAACTTTTAGTCTTTTTAGAATAAAAGAAGAAGAATCAGGGGACTATTCCAATCCATCTGTTGCAAAAATTGCAGATAGATACTTTTTGACAGGTAACGTGACAGCAAGATGGTAGTTTCGTTGATACCAACTATTAAAAGTAAGAATATTAAAATTTTGGATTATTTGCGTGTTGAGTCATAGATTCAGAAAAGTGAAGTAAAGTTAAAAATATGTAATTTATTTCTCTAGCGTGTTATTATTTATACCCTGACATTCTAGAGTTTCAATTTTTCGTAATTGTTCAAAAACAAAAAAAAAAAATAGTTCTATCTCGTGCGATTTCTTTACTGATTTTAAACGTTATTGCTAGAACTTTCACGAATCTGCTTCTTTAAAGATCTTTGACATTTCTTTTAGCATTCTACAAGGTAGGTAACATATATTTTTATTATGGGAAATTAACCAATTTCGTGAATATAAGTATTTCCTAGAATGCGGTATTGACGTAACATTAACAGTCATATACCAGTCTTCAAAAATCGACTTAATATTATTAGCCCTTGTTTTATTCGAGATACAGGCACCGGTTGACCGTTTTCGTGTAGGAGAGCGAACAGTTCGCGTTGGTTAGAGGGTCAAGTGTGGCTCGATTGTCGGTTATCAAAGACCGAGATCTCGAGCCGACCGACGCAAAGCGCACGGTAATCGATTTCACTAAATGAAATTTACGAGAAAATATAGTTGTATTAATAAAGCAGTTAGAGAAAAGACAGGTCTAATTAATAGACCATACATTAGAATCTATTAACTGGCAAGAAAGCGCGATTTCTTAGGTATTATTATTTAGCAGTTTTATAGTTCGCCTTCTAACTGCGTGTGGATTTTGTAGAGCCCACGTATGGTTGATATATAAGCATTGCTAATGTCATTCTTCGAAAAAAAAATAATACGTCTCATCAAAATCATTGCTAAATTCTGTTCAACTACATAAAGTACCAAGATAAAAACATAATTAATGAATCAGTTTAAGCGAGTTTCATAATAGGATTTCTTTTATATTTCCGCCGTTTCGGTCACGATCAGGTTGGTAGAACTTTCCATCCTCTCCAGGGTCTGACTACTAGCTACGACGAGTACTGATGGAGTGGTCGCATTTCCAAATCTTAGTACAGGTCCGTGTTACGGATGAACCAGGGAATATTTGTAATCATCCTTAGGGTCTTATTTTGTTGAGTTTCCAGCCTTTTTAGGTGGGTTTTGGCAATAAAAGTTCATTTTAAGGCTCTGTATGTTAAGATTGGATGGAGAAAATGCAGTACATTCTAACTTTAAGTATATAAGCAGAGGAATGGGTAAATCATGGATCGAGCAGCTCTAAATAAGCGGCCGATAACTCTACTGGTCTGTTGACAAATTGTAAGTATCTCGTCCAGAATCATACCAAAGTAGTATGTAGCAGCCGGATTTCATGGTAACCGATAACACAGAACAACAAATTTTCATTTTTAAAATATTTTTTTAAGAATTACATATATACAAACATATTTTGTTTTATATTCCTAATAATTATTATAAAAACAAATATCTTCTATCACGTCTGGTATTATAAACAAATGAAATTCATATTAATCATACAATACTAACACTAACTAAATATATGCTATTCTGGGACGTATTTAGAAAGTCTTTTCCTTCACTTTTCTTCTACATTGGGATGAAGAACATTCCGAAATTAAAGTCCAACAGTAGTCAGCAAGCATCTCGCTATTCCACTTGCCCGGATAGCGTTTTTCAATAGTGGAAATATCCTGATGAAATCTTTCCTTATGCTCGTCACTAACATCGCCAAGATTCAGGAGAAAGAAGTTCAGGTGCGAATGCAAGAAATGTATTTTGAGACTCATGTTACAGCCTAATGCACGGTGACTTCTAAGAAGTTCACTAACAATTTCCTCGTAATCTTCAGATTTTTTATTTCGTAAGAAATTCTTCCTCACACTTTTAAATGCATCCCAAGCAGTCCGTTCTAAATCGCTCAAGAGTGCGTTAAATTCTCGATCCTATTGTAACATATTAATCTGGGGTCCTATAAAAATCCCCTCTTTAAGTTTTGCCTGAGGTATATTAGGAAATTTTTGTTTAAGGTTCGAAATCTGGTCTCACTTTGCCCAATGCTTTGACGAAATTCTTCATCCGACCTAATTTTATGTGTAATGGCGGTAAAAGTATTTTATGAGGCTCCACCAACGAATTATGGACTACGTTCTTTTCTCCGGGAGTATATTGTATTCTGGTTGGGCATTGCTTAACAGTATAGTGCAAATTTCTCGCTCGACTATCCCATTCCCAAACGAAACAGCAATACTTTGTGAATCCAAGTTGTAGACCAAGTAGAATTGCATCTACTTTGAGATCAGCACTGATGTATCATTTATAGGTTTTGTAATTGATTTTATCAAGGAGACGTGTCATATTATCATATGTTTCCTTCATGTGCACGGCATGACCAACAGGAATGGAGGAGTAGATGTTTCAGATATGTAGAAAGACAGCTTTCAAACTCAATTTAGAAGCATCTATAAAAAGATGCCATCCTTCCGGTTGGTGTTTGTAACCTAATTCTCGCATTAAACCGTCAACATTTTTGCAAAATGAAAGATCTTCTTCAATTGAAAAATACTGTGACAGTTCTTTCTGGTGATTTTGATATACAGAAATATGCGTAGCCGGAACTAATAACTTCCATCCTTGTAGTCTTGATCCTGATATTTCTGCCTGATGCCTTTTGATAAATTGAGATTTCGAACTAGGTCATTTTATTCCACTTGATTTATTAAATGAGACGTGTCCTCTTGAGATGGCAAATATTCTTCATCTGTGTCGGACAACTCTGAAATGTATTCTTCTATCTCAGTTTCAACATGTTCTTGGTTCGAAACATCCATAGGACTTGGTGCTGGCAAAGCTTCCGAATGAGGAACTGGACGAGTGGCAGAAGGTAAATTCATATAGGTAATTTTATCCTTATTTTTACTGGAAAGCCCGAAAGTCTTTGTACAGCAAAAGTAGCAGTCTATCGAATGATCCTTTTATTCTCGCCAAATCATAGGCCTACCAAATGGCATAGCAATGCTCTTACCTTTTATCCAGCTCCTCAAAGTAACAGCACGTCGTGCACGGACATTGTGAAGGGTCCACAACTTGTCTTGATTTGTATTTTTTAATTTAAAATAAAGGTTATACGATTTTTCTATTAACGGTGTAATATTTCGTCTATGCTGTTGAACGGTGAATTCTCCACATAGATAACAAAATCTATTAGGATTCTTTACACACCTACGGGACATTGCAAATTCAAAAAACGTTTAACTAATGCTACTACCATACACTGAGTTAATTTGAGTCAAATAACGTGTCTGTAGGGTCTTATATATACTCAGATATGCACAGATATATTAATTCCTTGATTTCATTGGTTCTAGAGAAAAAAAAGGAGGAAGACTATGACGTACCAATGAAGCCCAAACATGTTAAATCCTGTTCAGACATGCCCTTTAGCATGATAATAACTTGATGGTTTCTTTTAACTTACTCATAAAAAATATATTTAGACATACAGTACATTTAATGCATATATGTATAAAAAAAACATTTCTCAGAAACCTGAGGTGATAGCCAAAAAAACCCTGTTGACCGGTGTAATTAAACAGAGTGATCATAGGATATTTTAAATGAATCAACTTCCTTTTAGTTCTTGATTCATATTAAATGTCCATTTGGTCGACCCATGAAATAGTTTTACGAAAATATCATTATTGTGTTTCGGACTAAATTCGTTTCTAGCTGCTTCTTCTTTTATTGACCTAAAAGTGGAGATATAGAAGAGAATACAAGGTAATTGCTTGTAAAGTGATATGAAACTTCAAGACTCAAGACTATTTTTAGACTGAGTAGGTACCAAAAAATTAACTCTACTCTAAGTGTTGCTATGGGAAGTTTTGGGAGGCGACTCCTTTGGTAATTATCTTCTAACAGCAATTCCTTCTGTTAGTTTATTTAGCGTCAACTGAATGAAAGTGTTGATAAAAATAATAGTGATAAAAAATTAATAATTTAAACTCACAATATATCTTCTAACTAATAGAATTATTTAAGACGTAAACAAAACAATCGTTGGGTATTTATAAAGAAGACGACAACATAGAGAAAATCATATTAAATTAAGCTTAATACATAATAAATCGCCCTATCTGGATACCGTAATACGTCGAATAAACAAGGCTACTTAAAATATCCAGCTGAGAAAAGGAAGTTAGGTGTCAGAATTTCTAGATGGTTGGATATATTCGTCCGGATGGATCTACGCAGGATGAGTTCGACCGCTTCCAAATATTTGTCTAGCCCGAGCTGCTATTATAAATTAGGCAACACGAGGTATGTCTTCTTGATAAAATCGTCAATCTGACAGATTTGTTAGGGTATGCAGCCCCGGCGCCACGGACCGCTAAGGTAGGCCGGCGCTACGCGGCCTCCGCTGTCGAAGATGATCTTTTTTGTAATGTCAAAAATGAAAAATATGTTCCCAGAGCGATCTAGCGGTTAAATTGCTTATCATCGCCTTCTTTAAATATTCTTATTAGGACGACGATAAGAATTAGAATGTCTTAAATGTTAAATATGTTTTTAGTTAATGATGTTTTAAAGGAAATGTGACTTTGAAATGACGAGGAAGATATTAAGTTAATTAATTTGTTTTTGTTATCATGATTTATTATTAGTAATTGAATTGAGGATTTGTATAGTTTTGTGCTGAAAATTGAGCAGCATTTAGATAAGGAAATTGTGATGACCAAGTAACAATATAATTATCATGAAAAACGGTCAACCATTCGACATAAGTTTTTGTGTGTGTGTGTGTGTTCTATATATTAAAGAAATTTATTTATATATTTAATCAGAATCCAAATTTTGACTAGAAACATTTTTGGAAACATTTTTGGAATCTTGTGAATTTTGAAATATTTTGTATTTATAATGCTTCTTATTTCATGGACAGAAATTGAAACAGTCTGTTGAACACGACGCAGTAACTAATTGAAAATTTTAATGTGCATATTTCCTAAACATCTGGATGTACACTTCGTAGGATAGTCACTACTATCCTAGGAATGCAGTCTAAAATTTTGAGTTTTTTAATATCTCCACTAACGAAAGGTAGGACCGTAATTTCTTAGAAAAATATTCACAATAACTAGAATAACCTCCAACAATATTCAGAACAACTAGAACAACCTGGAACACCCGTCAAAGTTTGAAAATTCGAAAAATGTTCTGCTCCTAAATTTTGTTTTTTTTTGCGATAGGTACCTCCACCATTATGAGAGATAGGACAATAATTTTGGTTTGTCACCGACTGCTTCGATTATCCTGTATAAAGAAAATATTTTTAAAACGTAGCCCATGTAGCTCTCAATCAAATTCCAAAAAGCTTTTTTGAAACTTCTCACCCCATCTTGGTTGCACCATCCTCTTTTGCACCGCTACAGCATTTCTCTTCTTCAATATTTGGAAACCAAAGATGATAGTAATATTACTAAGAAAGAAAGTTGTGTTTATAATCAGTAATATCAGTGATAATTAGTTAAGTTATAAGAGATGTAAGTGCAGCTTTACAGTCGAATATGTGAGTTCGCAGGCCGAGGCTTAGCCGGTGTCTGTAACACATCCGAGATCACAAAAGCATTTTCTGAGCAATTATAATATATTATAATATATTTCCCACCACAAAACTTTCTGGTACGTAAGCAATGACAAAATTTAAATTTTTGCCATAGATAATTTTATTTCTGATTGGATGATGGTTTCACTCATTTATAGCCTGACTAATTGCATAAAAATTATATCTAGCAGCCTATCAAATTCATTTGCTGTTGTAGATTTAATTTCGATTTTAATTTTGAAGTTCGAATGAAATAGTCATTCCAAAAACAAACGAAAAATTTTGCAATAAATGTTCTATAATCCACAAGATATTAACCGATTTCTCTCTGGTGGAGGTAATATCTAACAACGAAATTTAATTGGCTATCCCTTTGTGGTTTAAAGAAAATGTCCTCTTATTTTTCGAGTGCACAGTTTTTTGATTTTTCTTTCAAATTTTGAAGGTCCTTCAAAACAAAGAAAAATTGAAACACAAATCAAAACGTTGTGATTTTTTGGGTTTTTTCGATTTTTCTTTATTTCGTTTGGTACGAGACCATCATGCCAAAATATGATCTATGGTCGGTGTCAAGGCACCCGAATAAATAAGAGAGCCACGACGTTTTAATTACCCAATTCACGGTTTTTCGATTTCTTTTTATTCTGGGGCCACAAATCGCTCGTCCAATATTACAAGGTTCTAAGCAACATAATGTTCGAATTGAGAAAATCGAGTTTGAAAATTCTAAAGGTACGATTTTAAAAAGGACAACTTTTCTAATTGATTTATTTATGCCTTTCGGTTCGATTGGATGTAAATATAATGTTAACATACAAAAAAGAAGAAATATTTACCGGGGGTCTCGCAATTGTTGCTAAAAAAAACAACATACAACTTTGTTACTCCTAAGAAAAAATATTTTTTTAGAAACGCGTATCATACAACTTTGGTACTTTGAATCAATTGGAATCCAGAAAAGAAGCTTTATATTTGATTTCAAAAAAGCATTTTGTGAAGTCTAAACGTTTTATCTTGGAAAAAGGCACTTCCTTATAATTCATTTGTTACACCAATGTGTAGAAAAACTCAATACAACCAAATTCTATGAGTCACATACAACATTATAATTTGGCGAAGTACAAAAGTATATGTTTGGATATAGGTCTTTCGTTTAGTTCGACATCAATTTCGTACAAGGTTCTATGAACAATCATACACCTTTGTTATGGCAAACATGTGACGACAATAACATACACTTTCGTAATTTTGTTGGTTGTACTCGTTGTATTAGTGATATTTATACCAAGCACGGTTCTATGTGCAGCCCAGACCATATATAGCTTTTGATAAAGGCGCATAAAGCGTTTGATCTGGTTGACCATACTGTGCTAATGCGTAAATTATATGAGAATGGTGTCCGTGGGACATGTTATGACTGGATAGCTTCATACTTGCGTAAACGTAGCCAAACTGTAGTTATCAAACAGAATGGTATTGCAGCATATTCACAGCCAAACTGTTTTAATATTGGTGTACCGCAGGGATCGGTTTTGGGGCCACTGCTGTTTGTGGTGTACGTTAATGACGTGCAATACAGCTTTGATCATTTGAAAGACATATGTCAAATCGCTGATGATACATCTGCTACGGTGCATGGAATGGATTATAGCGAATTGTCAGTCGCTGGTCATAAATCCGCCTGACGTATTTCTGAGTGGACAGAATCAATTTTTTTACAATTAAATAAATCCAAATCTAAGGTAATGGTTTTTGATCCACAAACAATCCGATCGGAATATAATTCAAGTAAGTTTCTCGGATTAACTTTGGACAAACATTTATCATGGGAATGTCATATTTATAAATATAAGTAAAGCTCTCAATTCTTTAGCATACGCCGTGCAAATGTTATGGCAAAATGTCGATGTTACAGTTCTAATCACCTTTTATCGGGCTTGTATTGAGTCTAGACATCAATAATATGGCATAATTATTTTCACTTTTGTAACATACACCCATGGGGGGAGCGAAATGGCGATCCAATTAAATTTCGTTGTTAGATATATAAAATAGCTTCCACCAGAGAGAAATCGGTTAATATATTGCGGATTGTAGAACATTTATTGTAAAATTAAACTGTATTTATGTGTAAGAAAAAGAAGAAAAAGAAATAGTGTTATAAAAAGTAGATTCAGAAGTTATTGTTTTGGTATAGTTTGCAATTTGTAATGAGTGTTTTGTTAAAAATGCTGATATTGAATTACATTTAAGTTATGAGATAATTTAAACAATTAAAAAAAAGTATAAGTATCTTGCATTTAAAATATATTACAAGAAGATAAGATAATAAGAGTGGTTTTCTGTGAATTTCGTTTGAATTTTTGTTGAGAATTAATTATTTTATCCCCACAAGTTGTTTAGATTCCAACTTATTAAATAGGAACAACACAGTACAGGCAGTTAATAATTAAACGTGAATTTGTATTTGATAAGTGAATGCAAAATTGACATTTTTAGCAAAATAAGACGGTAAAAATTACTGATTAGTGGGAAATTACCTGGATACAAGGAAAGTCTATGTAGTAGTTTTTTGTGCTAGGGTACAACCGAAAATAATTCAGTGTAGTAGCACAAAGTCCTGGATACAAATAGTCATGAAGAAGCAATAGTTACATTTATATAATAATATGTTGAACAACCAAATAAAAATCTAAACGAGAAATATTTTGCGGTTCCTCGATGAGGCAGCGTATTCCCAAAAACACACAAAGCAAAGAATTTAATCTGACAACAAAACAAAAGCTTTGTATTTCTACAGGTTTTGTAAGTCGTGATTTGTTTCCAATAGGGACTTCCAAACTTTGACAGTTGGTAGCGGTCATATTCTCGAAGCTACATCTGTCAGACTGGCTGTGATTTATTCAGTCTCTTTTGTCAAATCACCATGGATGGGTATAGCGTTCAACAACACATTCAAAATGGTAAAATTGTTTTATAAAAATAGGTTCAGCGCGCTTCGACCATTTTACGGTCGTCGTAATTGTCCTTCCGAGAGGACTATTCGCAGTGTGGTGGATAAATTTCAGACTACTGATTCAGTAATCAAGGAAGCAACACCGAAACTGCCGAAAACATCGCCGCTGTCCGTGAGAGTTTACAGGAGAATCTGAGGCAATCGATTTCGCGTTGCTCACAAGAACTTGACCTTTCGCAGACCACAACTTGGCGAATTTTGCTTCGTGATTTGGGCCTGCACCCGTACAAAATTCAACTGATACAGGAGCTGAAGGCTGATTGGGCTCTGAAGCAGTTGGAAACTGATCCTAATTTTCATAAGAAAATAATCTTCAGCGATGAAGCCCATTTCTGGATAAATGGGTACATCAACAAATAAAATTTTCGAATTTGGGACGATACCAATCCAAATGAGATCCAAGACCATCCAATGCATCCAGAAAAAGTCACTGTTTGGTGTGGATTTTGAGCTGGCGGCGTTATCGGTCCACCTTTGCGTTATAGGGCGATGATTACCAACTTTTTTTTTGACCTGAATTGAATGATATGTACATCAATTACATGTGGTTTCAACAGGACGGCGCTACGTGTCACACAGCTCATGCCATATTGAACATTTTGCACGAGCGATTTGAGGAGAGGATCATCTCATATGGAGGTGCCACGAGATCGTGCGATTTGACCCCGTTAGACTGTTCCTTGTGGGAGTTTTCTTAAGTCGCAGGTCTATGCGAATAAAATACAAAGCACAGCGGTCCTCCAAGCCAACATAATCCAAGACATCGGTCAAATTCAGCCTGATTTATGCGTCAGAGTTATGGAAAATTGGACATTTCGGATGCGCGTCGCTCAGCGAAGTTTCGGCGGACATTTGCCCGATGTTATATTCCATAACTAATGGCATCGATATGCCTTTCAAACGAATAAAAAATTTCGATCATATCTCACACCTACTTTGTTTTATTTAAATTTAAAAATGGGAAGTATCAGGAAAACCGTGGATTCTAACTCTCTTATCTGCTGCTCTTGTATTCTGTATTACTTAATATTTTCTTTATTTTATATTGGACTTATCCATTTTGATAAACTAATGACATTTAAAGTTTAAAAAATAGTAAAAAATTGCAGATGTATTAGAGTTGTTAATGTTGATTATACACCATGAAAAAAATAAGTGTTCTGTAGAATCAGCGCCTGCAACCTGTCATTTAATCTAATAAAAATATAACGGATTTTGCGAAATTCTGTATAAGATAACCGCACTTTTTCCTTCGGTGATTTTTTACAAGAAAATATTATCTAGAAATGTCATGTTGAAAAGTGATAACGTTTGTAATGCATGCATTAAAAGAGATTAACGAGATTATCATCTAGAGATATTTCGTTTAAAAACTATATAATGATAATAATAATCTAATATTGTGTGCATTATGTGCTTTAATACAATTAGAAAAAGAAATATCCAGATATCTGTGTAACCATGTATAACGTGAAAAAAACAAACAGAAATGGAAAGCGTGTTATTATGGCTTTATGTTTTATGCATTTACTAATTTATGTGCCGTTGAAAATGATTTATTTATGTGTAAATTCTTCGTACTACTAAGTAAACTTGCAGCGAAGATTTAGAGAGAAAAAAATTAATAAAAGAGAACGCGTTTTTTAATGAAAATGAACCTATTTAGCAATAATGAAATTATTACGTAACTTTTAAAATATTAAAAAAATTAAAATTCTTACCAGACGGTTTTGGAACGTTTCTTTTAACTTGCATCCATTTATAGGTGGGTATCACAGGTTGAGGTTGAGGAACATTATTCATATTATGGATGATATGATGCTGTCTATGGTTATGATGTCTTTCCATTTCCACGCCTTGAATATTCTCTTCTTTATATCTGTGATGTTGGTACTCCATACAGGACGATGGTGCCGAATTCGTTAGAATATGCGGATGATAATTGTCATTTTCCATCTGATGATGAGGAATGTATTTCGTTTCGTGCAGATAACCATGGTTATCTTGAACATTCTCTGATGGATGCCTTGGCATGACGTCAGCAGGATGATTTCTTTGATAAGAGTCGGTTGGATAAACGTTTTGATGGCCGATTGATGGAGGGTATACTGAAGCATTTGCGGCGCCATAATCTAGATTGGTATAACTGAGTCCTGTCTCAGTGTTAATAATTGGATTCTCTTGAATTTGATGGTGCGGGTAATAATTGACATCTTGAGGAGAAGGTGGTGTTTCAGCATTATCAGATGTGTATAAATACGGTTCTTCATAATGATAGGGAGAGGTGTAATGCGTTGATTGTAACGGGTGGTGAGCTTGCACGGAATCTGGATTGTAATTGTAAAAATTCGCGTCTGTACTATACGAATTGTTGTGTTGATTATGATGACCATGTCCGTACATACCCATGTCCATCATCATCATTGTCGATGGACAGGCGAAAAAGTCCTTATTTCTCTTCTTTTTGTTTTCAAATTATCATTACACTTCCCGTTTCATCAATGCGAATTTTCACACGTTTCAAAGTCTAAAAAAAGTTCGATCCACATATCACACGAACTAACCACTCGTTAAGTGACCGTGTTTGAGTCCTTTGAGACCGTCGTTACCATCAGGTATATGCACAACTGTTGACCAAACTAGTTTGTCTACTCTATACCCTGTCCTTTGCGCGATGTGTGTCAGTGGGCGTGGCGTGTGATACACGTGTCCTGCGCAATTCGCGATCGCCGCCAATAGAAACGCGAGATTTTTGGGATGCTGTGATCCTTTCTAACGGATTGGCCTGGGAACAGCCATCATTGTGAGTTTCTTTTGTTGGCGTCGCCAGCTCCCGTTGTTACTGTTACTACTATTATTATTATTGTGTGTATAGTGTAGAGAGCTCTGCTGCTGGAACATTTCAATTCTGGTGAATGTTATACGGATGTCGGGGGCTACCGTGTGTGACATGACAGCTCTCTCCTTCTTTTTCTTTTCTCTGGTCTCGTATTGTTCGCGTTGTACAGCGTTTCTAATGGGTCGTCGTTATTCTCGATAGTTATCGGCTTATTTATATGCATATGGATATTTACACGTATTACACGATCACGGTCCTATAGGAATAAATTAATAATAATTGCGCATAGATTGATTTTGCCTAGGTATTATTATAGTTTTTTCTTGCTTAAAAAATAGGCATGCAGTCCAATTAATATGGTAGAATAAGAATGGAGAAAGCTTCTTTATATTAGATGTATCATGCTGTAATATTTTATAGTTAGTTGAGTCAAGAATTTTGCTAGAAATTTTGTTAGGTACAATTTTGTTGTAAATAATATAGTTTTTAACATTTATTTGGCCATATCAAATACGTACCCCATTATGGATATGTCACATTTATTCCAAGCCACTTCAAGAGTTTTGCAGATGACATGCTTGCCTCGCTTTGTACCGATAAATTCAAGTGTTGATTGTTTGCAGGTACAAGATTAGTTAACTGCAAAATCTAAGCTTGTGTCGGTTGTTTAAATTGAATAATGTATACTTTTCTATAAGCGTTCCTGATTCTTCGTCACTTTATCTATCACCAATTTGGCTAATACCACTCCTGAAATAGATTTATATATTATGTATTATCGCAAAGAAAATTGTTGCTTCTTCTGAAGGTTTCTAAAGATTCTTAATATTTTGTCTTTATAGAAACCTTCTGAAGAAGCTAAATCAGCAAAACGTCAAATGTAAACTTATCTATGCGACAATACCCGGAAGACTTTAATGCAGAGAACAACGGTCGTGAACATCTTCGCCCAAGAAAATCGCTATTGGAGTAATGAATCTGAAACAATTTATTTGTTTGTTTTATAACGGAAATTTACTTTATAGAAGAATGTTTTGCGCGTGTTTCATAACTTGAAAATAATGCAGAAACGTATCTTCTATTCAAGGAGCATCATTGGCGATTATTGCAAATATTCTCAAACATTCAATATCTTCCAATACCAATTTAAATAAAATTGCATCCATTGAAAAACAGCACAATATGCGGCAAATTTATGTCCATCCAGAGAAGTTAAATCTCAGAATCAAGTAGATTGTAAGTGGGGTCAATCTTGGCAAACATAACGTTTTCGAATTTCAATTCACGAGCAATGATATCAAAATGTGATACGTGAGAATTAAAAAATCTAGTCACCCGTGGAAATCAAATTGTTGTTTATTAATTAGTGCCTTATTTTACCTGCCAATTGCAATTTACTTTGTATAATTCGGTTGAAATCTGAGAAATAATCCATAGAATAAGCTTAAATTATTACGAGAGAACTTTCGGATAATGATTTACTATGATTTCAAGAAAGGCTTGAGCGCGTATGAGTGCGAGGCAAGTTTAAAATCGGCATTTGGGGATCTCGAACTATCACTATCTACTTTTTATAGATGGTATAAAGAATTTGAACAAGGTTGCAAGTCGGTGGTATACACAGAAAAGGAGCTGGCCCTCCTTTAACTGCTGTTAACCCCGACAACATTGCTGTGGTGAAGAAGATGATGGAAGAGAACAACTGTATTACCTATGCAATGATAGAGTCCAATTTGAAGATTCAACCCTCGTAAGTGAGATCAATATTGCACGAACATTTACATTTGAAAAAGGTTGTAACTCGCTTTGTACCCCGCATCATCTAACAGATTTATAAAAAGCAGAATGTGTTAGAATTTGAAACTTTAGATTTGTTAAATTCTGTAGGCCATCAAATTATTTCTAAAATTGTAACTGGCGATGAAACGTTTTTTGATGTTCAGAATCTGGATACATGAAGATGAGGAAACCCCTACGATGGTGAAAAAACAATGAGCAATGAAAAAAGTTATGGACGCAGTATTTTTTAGAAGTAGATACGGGTTTGGTGGATGCAATTAAATTAAAAGATCAGAAGGCAGATACCGATGAATGGTATGTTGAAAATTGTTTGCCTACTGTGTTCGATAAAGTGCCAAGAAAGGGAATCATGTTACATCATGATAACGCGTCGTTCAAGTATTTGTAGTATTTAGCGGAAAATAAAATCAAAATTATAGAACATCCTCCTTACTAACCGGATTTGACGATGTGTAATGTATTTTTTGAATTCAAAAAACATTTGGACGGGAAAAGGTGCTAGTCAGAAGAAGGGATTAACATCGCCGTTAAGTGGTTTTTGACAGTATCCCTAAAGACAGTTGGTTGAACGCTTTTAAACTATGGAAGGAGAGAATGGTATTTTGAACATAGGTACATATTTATATTAAAAATTCTAAAAACCTGTATCAATTTTTCTATTCGCAATAATTGTAGCTTGTCCCTCGTATTATAGCAGATAGACGATTTGAGTATTGAAAAACAATGACGGAAATTATTGCAAGAAGTCCAAATTATTTGGCTATAGTAGGTATGCCCTTTAGTGGAAAACGCGCACTCTTTTTAAAGGTCAGGTTAAGATATTGTTGTTTTTTTAGAAAAGTGCGCCAAATAGAATGTTTTATTGCCAAACAGTTTAAGGAGCTCATCTAGAACAACTAACTAAATAAAATAATTTTTTAAAAGTAAAATATTAAGCTGAAACGTTTATCTTAGTCCATAAAATTTTGTGAAACTGTAGTATTATATTCTAGTAAGTTAGTCCTTATTTGCTTTAAAATGTTTATACTACGTCGCCCCCTGCACTTGAAATTAAGTACGTTAAGAGTGTAGTGCACAATTGGTAATCTATATACCTCTCTGTTAAATTGGCTAAAATTTGGTAGAAGCACACTACTTTTTGATTTTCGCTCGCATCTGTTTGAAGAGCAAAATGTGTAGGTATTACATGTTTTAAATAGAAAATTTTCTAATCATTTGCAAGTCAAAGAGTTCCGGGAATAATACACGTTTTATAGAAAATTTAAAGAAAAATTAAATTTGCGTTTTAATACAAAATGAAAATAGTACAGCACACAATACATATACATTCTGTAATTTTATCGATTTACACATGTATTATTACAGTGCCATCGAAAAAAAACATAATTAGGGTAGGCTATGTAAATGTTTTTGATCGTTGCTTTAGCCACTATCACGTAATGACATTTATTACTTGACATTTTATTGTAACTTTAGTTTATAACCTTTATAACCTCAAATTAAATGTCAAATTAAATGGAATAAATGTCATTATGTGAAAGTGGCTAAAGTAACAATCCATTCACATAGCCTACTCTAATTATGATTTTTTTCGATGTGTCTATATAACTTAATGTGGGACCAAATTGGCAATGTCAACTTATGTAATTTATGTGATTATTCGGTTAGAACTGATGTTGATGGTTTTCATATATTTCATGTGAGCTTTTTTCAGTTAACATATGCTTATGACGAAGATTTCTTAAGGCATTTCTAAGAAATTTATGACATTAGTAAAAGGATGCAAGTTAACAAAATACAATAAGCGTCTGATAATAAATGTCTGATGAACCCATTGATTATTGGTATCGGTACAAGCATCCAATTACTGTTATCTGGGGGCTCAGTTCTGTTATCAAATACTTTAGTCCTAAGAGAACAGTTATGGAGCTACATATTTCATTTGGGAAAAAATTCTTTCCAGCATTATATAATTATGATTTTATTACAAATAATGCTTCTTCATTTAGATATGATATTGTTTTGTTGCAGTTAGCAACTGCTCTTATTATGGATAATTTTGTCTTCAGTATGGATGACATTATTGATACTCGTAGTCCAATTAGTTGGATTTACTATAAGGAGATATGTAATCAAATAACAAGTGTTGTTAGATTATACTGTACTGGAAGATGAGATCGTAATTTTTAATGTAATACGTTCAATTGTAAATATTGTAAGAGAAGGATCACTCATACAGAATGGTGTCATGTTGAGGTGATATTTTACTCCTAAATTTGGTAGAAAGATTCCGAATTTTTTAAATTCTTATCTTCTAAAGCAATTTAGAGCAGCATAATACATAGCTGTATAGTACGAAAACTGGAAGAGTGCAAATGTTTCATAGCTATTCTTTTTAATATTCTCCTTAAAAATATGGCTATCGAAATGAAATTCTTTTAGATTCATATAAGGAGTCTTTAATGTAGGTAGTTAGACATCTATTCATGATGTCTATGATTAAGGTAAAGCGAGGAGAGATGGCACAGTAGCAGAGACGGACCTCTTGCGATATTTTTACAATCTGACGACACATGCTCAATTTGGTCAGGTGCATGTAACCACATTTGTTACTTGCGCTTGCTTAGCACATCAGCTATTTCAACGTTTATTGTAGTATATTCGTTAGGTACAAGTGGTCTTTGTTTTTGACTATACAGAAAATTTTCAAAGGATTATTTGTTTTGCAAATTAAAGTATTTTAAGGAAACTTTTTAAATAACTTTTAATATTGTAGTGGTTAAACACGCTTTCTGGTGCACACATAACCTAAAATCACTAGTACATAACGTTCTCTTTCGCAGAAATAGACTGGACCATCTCTCCTACGCTTGTAGGAGAGTTGGAATGGCATTCAGGAGGAGAGATGGACCAATGTTTTATGTTTCTTACTTGCGTAGTTCAATAGGAGTAATACAAGTTACCATAATAAGATTGCAATTTTAATTATTTTTAACAATGGATGTTTTGCCTTCCACCACATTCTACCCATTATCTTCAGCCGCTAGATCGAGAATTTTTTAAAAGTCTAAAGAGATACTATTATTAAGCGTGTAGACGAATGATCTTGGCCGATCCAAATAAAAGAATTAATAGGCCTGCAATTAGGTAAACTCCTGGGAGATGCTTGGAGAAAATCTGCAACCATGAACAATGCAGTATCGGCTTTTAAAGCAACAGGCATATCGCCTTTCGACTCTGATGTTATACCAGACTATGCAGTTTTACAACAGCATACAATGGAACCCATTCACGACTATGCTGAAAATGAAACTCTGGAACAATATTCACCAGTGGAACTTTCTCCTTAGCCAGGATACTCAGGAATTCATTGCCCAGGAAACATCCAGAAACCACATTCGTCTCAACCTGCAAGTTATAGAAATAATCAAGAACCACATTCACCACCTTTCCAAGCCCAAAATAACGCCAGGTATGATAAAAGTTAGAGCCAATTTGGGAGGCCTCTTATCTTCACTAGCCTACATCGCAAAAACACACACGCAACTACAACGCCAAAGACAACAAAGAACAGCAAACCTTTGCAAAACGCTAAAAGATTCAGACACAAGTCTTCTTCTACAGAGTCCGAAGATATGATTTTAGATGATTTGTCTAGTGAGGAGGAAAATTTTAGCGATATTGAAAATGAATCTGTTGGATGCATGGACAATTATCGGCAAACGAAGAGAAAAAATGACTGGATTAAATGTATTTCGTGTTCAAGATGGCTGCACGAAGAGTGTACGTCTTATTCGAACGTTTGTCAAAACTGTGGCGTGCATGCAACCAAGAAAAAAGTTAAAAAAGTTTAGGGACCATCTATCCTACGCTTAATGGACCTACTCTCCTACTCTAAGTTGGATAGACGGACTGATTTCGACTTTTAGTTTTTCATTTTTTATAATGTTGGGATAAATGTTTTTGTTTTCTAAATATATGGAAATAATGCCAAAATGTATGTTTGTTCCCATATTTCTTATATAACTATTTATTTGTTTTAATAAAGATTATATTTTATATTTCGTAAAACGTGTGCCATCTCTCCTAGCTTTACCCTTTTATATATATGTAATTAAAAACATTAAGATATATTTCCATAAATGTATTTGGAATCAAAAAGAACAACCCGGGATTTGTCACAGTTTATTGACAGATTGTGTTTACATGATACCGTAAGAAGATGTCGCAAATCGTTATTGATTTTAATACAAGCCGTTCTCCATGCTGAAGGTAAAAAAAGGTAAATCTGCATATTGTCCGTGCATACATAAGTATTACAATATTCAAGTCCAGAGAGGAAGTGTATACTGAAAATAAAATAGAGCAAAAGATTGAATTTTGTGGCATACCTCAACCGCCTGTATAGAAGAGCTTTGTCAGTTGGATCTATTAAATCATTTGTTACTACTACTCGTGAGGTTTCCAAACTATATCCAGTTCCAAACCTTGATTGCATTTTAGCTAGAATTTTGCTAGAGGAAACATAATTGTGAATCTGGAAAATTACTGCTTACTCAAACATTTTTGAAACAGTTTAAATGATAGAAATTGGTGTTAAATCGTTTTGGGTGACATACGGAATTAGAAGAAGGCAACACAACTTAATCTTAAATATATTGTGTGTGATATCACTTGTAAGTAAATGTCATTTTCATATTGAACTCTCACGACTATGGACAGAATTTTTAATAATTAAGACTTTTGCCCAATCAGTATTTCTGTTAGTTTATCTTGTCGAAAAAATTATTGAATACTAATTGGGAGATTATGTACCTATCTCAAATTAATGGTCTACCGATAATTTAATCTTGTTCCCGGTAAAATCACAGCTATGCCACAGCCTGTTCAAAGTTCTGTTGAAGGTAAGTTAATATTGATGTCTGTTTGATTATTCAAAAGTCTTTGATAGATATCATTAACAATTTACCACTGGTTATTGATCAGCAATGATTTAATTGTCTTTCAATGCAGTCTGGAGTCCTTCAAGAGTCAATATTAGTTTTTTATATTCAATATACATCAGTACAATATCAGTTCGGAAGATATTAAAAATTTTCAAACTGTTATTTTAGTTAGATAACATTTAAGTTTAGCGTATCAACCATAGCTGCATAAACTGCTATCTTGGGTCACCATTTTTATATTTATAACAACAGATCTAATATCTTTCAATAAACTGTATATCTACGTGGGTGAAATTTGCTATAAAACAAGGAACCGCTACAAATTAATGTGGGAGCAAAAGTAATTGTTTATTGTTACAAACAAAAACCAACTACCAAAAAACAATCACTAACAGATTGGTGCTTACCTGAGGTGACTTCTAGAGCTATATTGCTTGTATGACTATCATGCAACTCACGCTGTGTAATTTTTATGTGTGTATAATTGTGTTCAAATGGCCTTGTGACAGCTTAATACCCCGCTGTTAATTTGCTTTGCTCTCAAGAGTGAATGGTAGGTCGATTGGAATCTAATTCTCCGGGAAAATATGTCACCGTCCTTCCGGAAAATTGAAACCCGGCTCCTGTTGTTATACCACAACGATAGCTGTCTAACCATTGTGGCAATCGATCCGTTAATGAAATTATGTGTGTAAAAGTGTGGGGTAGCTTTTGGGTGAGTTTTTGTTTATCATTCATTCTTCATTGCGAAATGAAAAGTTAGTATAGAAACGTAACGACTTAATGATAGATTCTTTCATATATTTAGCAAAACAAAGATAATTTGATCCCAGCCAGATGAACTAGATAAGTGTAAGATGTAAGAATAAGATGTTTTCATCATTTCTGTAAAGTAATCTTTCCACTTTTTCTCCTAAATGTTTGGGGCTTCATAAAAAGAGGTGACCAAGTCGGGGGCGGTATTAAAGAAACAGTTATATTGATATTAGAGCTATTCAATACTACTTAATATACTCGCAGTAAATACTTCTATTGCCCATATATAGGTTGGAGAAACTATGTCTATGTCATGAATTTGATAGATTGAATTATCGCTCCTCACATAATTTCATCAATCAGATTCCAAAGGCTATAACGGATATATAATATTTCATATTTGACAAAAATGCATACAATGATCCAAGAAAGAAAGCGCTGGCGCTAACATAGGTACACATTATTCTGTAGTTATAGTTCTGAACTAAAATCTGGTACCGTCGGAATTTACGATTTACGAAAAAAAAAAAACAGGCATATTAATCATTTTTATCGCCGTATCAATACAGATAACTTCAAAATCTTATGACAAGAAAGTTGTACTAATATACGTATAGCATATAAGTGACATTTGCTCAAATAAAAATGCGGTAACTTTATCACCTGTAGCAATAATGATCGATGGGTAAAAGTTAATAAGAATAATTGAAAGGTTCCACTTTAAAAATTAACTGAAAGATAGAATCGTGCATTTTGTATACATCACAGGAGATACTAATCGTGCAATGTAGAGCAGAGAAGTCTATGTAGATTGCTAATACAGATTGCAAAAATTTCTCGATTGCATCTTGATTCAGTTATCAAAACCTTCTCTTAATATCTGCTTCACCTACTAATCCAATGATTGTTAAGCTGTTTTATTCAGCCGCTTATATCTGTGGAAAAATTGAATAGATTAATTAGGTTAATTTTAGAAATAATATTAATAATAAACAATATAATGGACTATTTAAAAATTATTATATATTTTTTGAATTAGTTAAGTAAATAATATATAGTTTTTAATTAAATTCTAATCGAGACGAAAATTTTAATGTTATTTTAAATTCATTCACAACTGAAGTAGGATATCCATAAACCTTATTCATTCTAACGCACAATATCTCAACGGGAGACGTCTAGTTGTCAGTAAACATTGGATTATGAGAATCGTTGGTGTTAGACAAACAGATTGTTTAACCCGGACTAAGAATACGATTTTTCAAGATCTCGACTCGAAAAAAAATACCGCACAGGTATATGTTCAACCCATGACAAAGAGTGTCAGGTTAATGATTGACACAAGCCAAGCAATAGCCATTATTAATAATAATTAGTGTCGAGACAGAGGTATTTCCTAGATTAAACTCATGCCGATCACGGGGAATTATAAAAATTATTAATTTGTTCAAAGGCCAACGTAGATTATTCCGCGTTATAATACCCCGAACGGTTAACGCTTTTCCGAAGATAACGAGTACTTGGTTATTTTGGGGAAATTTTTTTTTTCCGAATAAAAAATACAGCGTCAAATAAGACGACGCTTTCCCAAACGCGATCGCCGAACCGGCCGTAATTTCCAAAATTTCAAACTTCCAACGCCTTTCTAAACCGGTTATTTTTTGCACATCCCCAAAATACGTCATAGCACAAATCGCCATATGATTTGAGAATCGAGCTTCCGTTAGAGGAACGGATTATTCGTAGAGGTAAAATCTCGTTTTTTTCAAGTTTTTTTTTTTATTAATGATTGAAAAGAATAATAAATTCTTCATTGGAAAATGAAAAATAATTAAAAAACACGTTGAAATGTTAAAGACAAATAAAAACGTTATTATTTATACTAAAAATCGTTTCTTATTTTGTGGTTCAATAAATAACACAAGTAGTAATCATTACAAACATCCATGTCTAAAAGAATTTAAAAATAAAACAAGTAAGAATAGTTTAATTATCTGTATGTCAGTGATTATCGAGATTATACTAAGTTATATCTACATATTTTCGAAAGAGCCAAAAAGTCTTATGTGTATACATTCTTTTTTTCTATATTTAAGGGGCAATTTTTTTTTTCAGTGACCAATATTTTAGGGAACATTGATTATATTGAAACGCCTATTCAAAGTACTACTTAAATTCCGTACTTAGGTAATTATTTCAATTGCCTTTATACCCAATTACAGGAATATTTATTGAATTATCGAAAAGTTAATTTATCAATCATTTTCTCAACATGACTATATACGGTCCCGCTATGTGGCGCAACATAGGTTGAAAAACATTCTGAATTCCCTAAAATTTGGTATATATTATTATTCTACAGTAAAAAAAATCTTATGTTTGTACTAATATACCTAATCAAGTGACATTTTTCAAATAAAGCGCGCAATAATTTTAATAAATATGAAAAACATTAATATAATTGAAATATTTATTAAATTAAAAACTGAAAGATATCGAATTTTAAGCGTTCATTTTTACGTATAAATAAAGAAATACTACAAAATTTGAACTGTCAATACGGACTTTTTATTCTGCGTTTACATCGAGATCATGATAGCTCTTTATTTTTCGGTACTTTTCGTGAATGTAAAGATAATATAACATGTATTGAGATTAATTAAATAATCTAAGCACTATTGCAAAGATTTTGATTATGATAATTATCAAAACCTTCTTTAATATTATGGTTTTCCACTAATCAAAAATTTTGTTTTTTCAATATACTAAAGATACGTTATGAATAAATTAATTAACGATTAATTTGTATTGTAATATAATGAAAAAATACTAATGACAAATTATTATTTCAAAATTAAATATTCGACGTGAAAATTTTTAATAACTATAGTTTAGGCGGCCCTTAATAAATCGTTGATTAGCGCGTCTGCGATTTGATGTAAGACGGATTTTTACACTTAGATTTTAATTTATTAGTTATATTAATCGGGAAAAATTTAATTTCTTCCCAACGATATTAAAAATATTGATAAACCTTTTCATTCTAATAAAATATCTCAAGAATATGACTTAAATTGCATAAACATTGGGTATTATGAAATCGTTGGTGTTAGACAAAATGATTGATTTAACCGATTAAAAATAAAATTTTATGCATCTTGCTTTCATACTGCTCAAAATTAGCGGGACAAGGTATTCTGTCGGGTTAAATTAGCAAATGCTGGTCGTGGGCCGGAAGAGTTCAGTCTAAATTAATACTTGACACAAGCCAAACTCGATTTGCAAAAAAATATTTGTTACCTCCTGGGATATCTCTTTAACAATATATTTTCTGGTTACTGAAAAGTGAATGAATGTGAATATAACGATTATTCTACAGCCGTAAAATTTTGTTATGTTGAATATAAAATAAATATATTGTGATATGCAATTCATGAAGCTGAGCTATTATGCATTTATTAATATGATAATTATATACCAGCAGCATTTTTAAACGTATGACATTGATGTATTGAAAATGCAAAATTACTTTAGGTTTGAATATTTTTTATATCGATCAATTTGTCTTCCTCAAGTGCAAAGGAAAGGTGGTTCAAGTAGGAAATTTGCATATACGGGTGATTGTTGTTTAAAATCATAAGATATGAAAAAATTACGCCTCTTTATTGGAAAAAATGTCGGTCTGTAAAGTGATATAGATACAGTGCAGTATTTTAAAATGAGTACGAAGGCTTTCACGTCCAGAGTTAAGAGTGCAATAAGATTAAAGTGAAGATTTGGTGTTTTCGGCCAAAAAACTGATTGGTTGATTAAAATGTTTTCGGATCTCAATGTAATGAAAATCAACAAGACATTAACAAACAAAACAACAGACATTAACAAATAATGTAAGTAGAGATGTAATTCCAAAAATCTTAAAAATAAACCAAAATTTGTTCATATTTTGGTAGTGTCGGATTCTTACCGATTAAAAAACCCTCTTTCTCATTCTTAAACCTTATCCTGGAACCGCGTTAGCATTACTTCAAAGCAAGGCTTGTCTATCTCTATCTATTGTGCCTTCGTCTGTCTTCGTGTTCCTTGTTTCGGATGATTATTTTTATTGTGTCGTATGCTGTTTGTCCCACCGCTGACACTAGGTCGTGTGCTACTGCTTTGCCGCTGTGAATTACTTACTTATTTCTTGCTTGTAGTTTTCCCTTACAAGTTCTCATCTTTCACAGACGAAGACTGTTAGGTAAGGATCATCAACCATCCCACAATATAGGCATCTGTCCAATTCCTTCCTCGTTGGTGCAGGTATTATCGAAAGCAGCCACGTTCCGACAGCGTTTAAGTTAGGTGGTAATCTACCTCACCGACTTCAACGAGCCTGTTTATCCAGGCTTCGATATTTGGGATAAGTTAGTACGCTCAACGTCCGTAGGTGCATTCCTTCAATTTCGTCAGCCATTTACGCGTTAGCGTCCCTTTACACCTCCTTTGGTATCGTGCGGTCTTTCCTATGCTGCCAGATCCAGTTGAGGAAGCCCCGCGATGACCGCTACCGCAATCTCGAGGTGGTTCTACATGCACAAGATATACTGTTGCAAAGGGTTCTATGGAGCCTGGTTAGTTTGGTTAAAAGCTTCGCGTTAGCTGTACCTGGGAGTATACCACGCTGGCCAAGATTTTTGTTTTGGATGAGCGAGGTTCTCCAATGTTGGGCATTAAACTGGGCAGAGTAGCTATAAATTTCTCTGCCTTTGTGATAGTCTGGAGTATAAGCGCACTAAAAGTCAGCTTTTGATCCATCCACACCCCCTCCCCAGGTACTTGATCAACTTGACCGGTCCGAATTTTGTTTCCAAAAGGTAGAATTCTACAGTGCCAATCTTCTTCTTGGTAGTTAGGAGTACCATTTCGGTCTTGTTTGACACTAACTTCAGCTTTCTGTTTTCCATCCACTTTGCTAATTAGAGATTTCTTGCGTCTACGACGAGGGCAACATCATTCGCGAATCTAATAAGTTTCGCTCCTGTGGGCTGTGCCATTTTCAGCAAATATTCGTAGGTAACGTTCCACGGAGTTGGTTTTTGACACACTACTGTTTACACTGCGTGTTCTAGTTATATTGTCTGCCTTAAAATGTCACTATTGCGGCTTGTGAGTTAACACATTTAAAATTTGGTATCTATACAATTTATAAAGATAAGTACCCGAAACTTGTGAATTTCGACAAATGTTCAAGTGATGGTTATTTAACTTAACTAAATAATTTCTTGTAAAACTTCGTTCATGAAGTACCCACCATAAGAAACAACAAATATTGTATCAACAATATGGTACAAAGCCTACAAAGTTTCCAGACTTGAGGCTAATTAATTAAGTATTTTTATGGGATAAGAGCAAGTATGTATATTTAGAAAAGGCCAATTGAAAATGTCCAGCATTTAAACAAAATAATAAAGATACAGTGTAGGTTGTATATAATTCCCGAACTCTCTCGAGTGAGTAGCTTACTATAGAGAAAGAAAAAGTGAATATATTATAGCCAATGTGCAGTGAAGAATGGGTTGATGCATTAAAAAATGTGGTTTTGAAAAATATGTTTGTTAAGTCAATACGAGTTTTCACTTAGAAATAGTTTCTACTTTTACACAACGTTTTATTATATTGCTCTAAAAAGAAATCGAAACGACTTCTTTTTTGAATCAAGTATGTCCTTTTTTTAAAGTTAGATGTACTAGTTCAAGTATTTTTATCATATCATAATTTTAAATTTAATTAGCAGCACAGGAAAGACTGCATGACTTTCTATGACACTAAAGCAAGAACGCCGATAACACTAATGCTCTTGATAGATACTATCTTAGAAAGTCATTCGGTTTTTGCATGTTTGCAATTTTTTGAGGTTTTGGAAGATCGAAACAGATCTTTTTTTAATATACGACCGTTATTTGTGTAGTTTAGTTTTCTTGTTACATTTTCTTTATTATTTTGATATCCTAGTAGAAGGACTCTCCAGTTTATTCCGTAAAGTCATTAAAATTTAAATGAGCACGAAAAAACTAAATTTTTGTTTTGGTATTGCAACCAACCAGCTTATAGTACTCCAAAATGGAGTAATTCATAAAAACTTAACACAATGCAGCTGAAAACTTGTACTATCCCTCTTAAGAGTTATCACAAATGTAATTGCAGTAAATCGAGTTTAATATATAAGGATGGCAAAAGGATGTTTCAGAGATGAACTGGTGAAGGCATGAATGTACTTTTGACTTGTCATTGCTTTCGAATCCAATGTTTTGTTTTTGTTTTGGAGTTGCATTCACATTAATTCTGTTCTCTTCTTTTCACACGTTAGAAATGTTGTCGTATGAAGCTGTAATTAGCAACATGGCATTGTTTCGTTATCTGGTTGAAAAATCCGGTACAGATCAGTAATTATAATTACAAGGCTTAATAACGAACAGGACAAAAAGTGTCCGGAGCCAAAAGCTGTTACTACACCATATATGTATGTATATGGACAACATAAATGGTCAATGCTGCCATCGAAAAGATTCAACAAAATTCTGCATATTGATATGCTATTTTATTATGTTTGTTTTGGGTTACTACGTGCGGAATAGCATGATTAAATTCTTTCCTGACAATCAACTAACTAAACTAAATAATTTATTATGTTGGCGCTATGGCGTGAAAAGTACAACACTTTTCCAAGACGAAATAAAATCCATTATCATAAATTTTTATTAATTGCAAATAAAATAATCGATACACTTAACGCAAATTGTCTTATTGAGCATCACAAATGAATAACATGCAGTATACACATAATTGAAAATAAATAAAATAACGACGACTGGACAGTTTATCAAGGTATTACGTTAGAATGATTCGTATAGTCATAGCAGCAACAACTATATGTGAGATCGTATAATGTCTGTTCGCATCCTATATGTTAATTTATAGTATCCGATGCTTCATTAATAATCGACACGTTAATATACCAGACAAGAATACGATAAATCCGTTCAGTCAACACTTCCATGATCAGATACAAGAACGAGTTATTAATTTTCACCCGAGAGAGTGAGATTGTCACCGTCACCGTGTGGACCACTTTATTTTTACATTATCTGATGTCAAACGTTGTCAGTGCGTTTCATGATTCAATAAATTGATAATGATATACCGAAAAAGTATCACTGAGATACATACATATACATAAGGATACGCACTCATTCATCCTGAATGTGTTCAAGTAGAACTAACTGTAGAGGTGTGGACTGTAGCGTTTGAAGGAAGAAATAAGATACCTACATATAAATAAACAAAGTAAAGGTAAATGATTTATTACAGAATATATAATTTAACCATTTATATACTTAGTTCTATGATACAAAGTTTAGTAAAAATGTAAACTTCTGTAACTCTTTGGTTTTAATTTGCTATTGCATTTATTGTTTGTTGCCAAACGCAGTCCGTATCTACAAGAGCAATCTTTTTTATTTTATAAAATAAATGATTGAAGAAGCACTTTTGCAAAACTATGTGCTGTGTACTATATGCTTCATTAACTTGACTTCGCTACCTTCTTACACCTTCCTATGTTTCCAAATTTGTTTTGTTTGTTTGAATTCCTTCTTTGCAGATCTATACATCTAGAGAAATTTGTGTTAGGATACTTAATTAAAAAAGATTGAGATTTTGTGAATGGTGTATCAAGAGTGCCTTAAGGGTGAATACCGAGGCCTCCACTATTTGTTCGTTTTATGTTACATATTATTATGACATCTGGAATTTAAAACTGTATAGAGGGAAAAAATACGCAACCTTGAATATTTACTAATTGCTTTAGAAGTTTAAGTTTTGCTGTAACAGTGCACATTCCCAATGAGAGTCGCGCGGAATGAAGAAAAAAAAGACAATGTAAAAGCAAAAATTAATCTAATTTAACACATAAACGAAACAATAAAAAATGATTATATTTAAGTTCTAAAAATTTAAGATTTCGAATTAACTTTAAACTGAATGCTAGTCATTGGTATGTCTTTCGCGACCCTGAATTACACTGTTCAGTCGTCTTGAGATTGAATTTACCAAATTTGTTAAGTAAATTGAAGAATTGCTTCTAATTCTTTTAAAAGGGATAATCGTAGCTATAGCAGAATTGCAAACATTGTTGTACGACGACGAATACGCCGTTGCAGTTCATTCCAAAGCCATTCTATTGGATTTAGACCTAGACTGCATACTGGCCAATCAAGTTTATAAATTTCGACTTCAATAAGGTATTCAGTAACAATTTTCTACAAATATGAGCCACACCATAACAAAACCACCTTGAAAAACATCCGTCATGTATGGCGAAATTGATATGGCGGTCATTTCGTCTTGTAATCGTAGACAAAAGCACGATTCATCCATAAAGAGAACTGAATACGTGTTTTTCGATGTCTAAGCAATAATTGTGGTCTTGTGGCCAGTTTTCATAAAGTTAAACCAGTTTCCTTAAGTCTGTGCCTAAATCTCCTTTGACTTAGTTCAAGTTGTCGGGTTATTTGCCGTGGTAAGGAGTGCGGGAGGGGAGCGGGGCTGATGTTGAACTGCTGTCATTCTGCGATTTATTAACGTATTCAATACAAGTGCATTTGTGTTGCTCTTCAACTTTCTGATTCTGCTCGTTTTTCAAACGTGTTAGTTTCTAGAAACCAAATCCAATAATGTTGAATGATAATCCGGGGTGTGTAATGTACAGGATATATACCATTGACTACAATCATCTTCAATTTAACACAATAATTTATCCAACTTATTTATTCAATGTGTGAAAATTGTTATTTACTGTCAAATTGGTGTCTATAAAAAACGGAGTATTAAGCCTACTTGAAACATTTATAAATAAACATTAAGAAATGCTCACTAACTTGATGTGGGACTTATGCCAAAATATTCAGTAGATTAAAATTAAAGCGTGGGATACATTTTGCAATAGAGGAATCAATACAAACATTTGACATTAAAATTTAACAGTTTCAATTCTTATTTAGAGAAAAAACAGAAACTTGTAGGCCTTTTAGTTAGAATAGATACATGGATCTTAAAAATATACAAAAAAAAATTATAGAACGTAATTTAAAATTTACTGTACATTTGTTTTAATAAAATGGGAAGTACATATGTGCATATTAATTATTCCACATTAATTACTCAATTAAGGATCAAGAAACATGAGTTAATAAATATGTTAGAGCTTCTTTGCTGGTCATTAAACATTATAAAAAAATCTTAAAGTAATATTTTATAAATCTATGCTGCTGTGATCTAAAATGCTATGATTAACAGCCACACTGCCTTCTAATCTATTATATAGAGATCATTTAACACAATTTCGGTTAGTTGTGGCGTAATTGTCTGGTAAACATTGTGCTTTTCAATACTAGCTACCAGAATATTGTTTTATATTGAAGACTTCACCCTTCCTCAGTAAATAAATATATTTGGATTTAAATCAGATGACTTTGATGGCTAACTCTTCCGGTTCACCTAACACCATTCATACACACATTATAATACATTTCCAGAACGGTACATTCAGTTTTGGCGTTTAGGTTCTCCAAATTTCATAAATGTTGCCTTGTCAGTAGTATAAATACTTTTGTAAAAATTATTCTCAGTAGTGATGACGTGATCTTAATTTTCAAGTCCGCCACTACTCTTGGTACCTACTATTTTTTTTTATCTAGTTACTCGTGCAAAACCAATTGTTGCTTATTAAATAGTGCATTATTTTACCTGTCAATTGCAGTTTAGTTTGTGCAATTCGGTTGAATAGTGTATGAGAAAGGTTCACAGAATAAGCTTCTGTTATCGAAAAATGGAGTTATCACGAGAGAACTTTCGGGTAATGATCTATTATGATTGCAAAAAAGGCTTGAGCGCGTATGACTGTGAGGAAAGTTTAAAATCGGGGAATTTGGGGATCTTGCACCATCATTAGCTACTGCTTATAGATGGTACAAAGAACATGAACGAGATTGCAAGTCGGTGGTACACAGAAAAGGAGCTGGCCCTCCTTTAACTGCTGTTAACCCCGAGAACATTACTGCGGTGAAGAAGATGGTGGAAGAGGACAACCGCATTATCTATGCAATGACAGAGTCCAATCTGAAATTGGATCCTCGCAAGTGAAATCAATATTGCACGAACATTTACATTTGAAAGAGGTTGTAACTCGTTTTGTACCCCATCATCTGACAGATTTACAAAAAATAGAACGTGTTAGAATTTGCCAAGAAACTTTATATATGTTGAATGCTGGAGGCCATCAAATTATTTCTAAAATTGTAACTGGCGATGAAACTTACATACTCTGTTTTGATGTTCCCAGTTGCCAAGATTTTTTTTTAGAAGTACGGGTTTGGTGGCCGCAAGTAAATTAAAAGATCAGAAGACAGTTACCGTTAAATGGTATGTTCAAAATTGTTTGCTTACTGTCTTCAGTAAAGTGCCACGAAAGGGCGTCAAGTCCCATACAATAGGGACAACTTCTCAGTATTTAGCGGAAAACAAAATAAAAATTATAGTACATCCTCCTTACTGACCGAATGTGGCAATGTGTGAGCTCAAAAACATTTGAGAGCGAAAACATTCCAGTCAGAAAAAGAGATTGATATCGCCGTGAAGTGTTTTTTTGATAGTATCCCTAAAGACAACTTGTTGAACGCTTTTGAACTATGGAAGGAGAGAATGGTTTAGTGCATTATTGTAAATGGCAATTACTTTGAACATATTTAAAACAAAAATTCGAAAAACTTGTATCAATCTTACTATTCTCAACAATTGTAGCTAGTCCCTCCTATATCTACAAGTAAAAATTAAAATCAAATTCTTTACTATTACTGAGTAAGCCTTGAATCTGTCAATAATTTAAATCAGTTAGTATTATCAAGTATTATTAAACATTGGCAATAAAGGTATGAAGTAGAAATTTCACTGGATGTGTGTTACATATATTATATTGGTACATATTCATAGCGACATTAATAAAAACATATCTGCAGTATCGTTACACTTATATACACTTATAACGTGTTGCAATACATTTTCAAGCTTGTTAAACAGTTCAGGTAAAAGTCGGATACTGTTGTCCTGCTTCGTGCAGGACAACGAATCGACTTTTACTTCATTAAACTGATTCGAACTCGTTTTAATGAGTAGAATTCTCATGATGAACGTTTATAAGTAAGGCTTACCGTGCCTAATTAAAATTAAAACTGATAAACCTAATTGAAAACCCACTACCGGTAGTTACAGAAGTTTATCTTACAGAGTGTAGAAACTGGAGATGTCGTTTTGTTTCGATTTCAATTATTAATTAGCAGCGGCTGCTTCGATCGAGTTATAATCTGAAATTGTTCGAAGTTCGAAGAAATTAAAATACAAATTAAAAAGAATAAATATGTTCTATCGTATCATATTAGAGATTATTCTTGCTCTATTGATTTCAACGAATGTTAAATAGAAATGTTTCGAAGTTTAAAATATGTGTTTATAGCGGTGAATCGTGAACTAGAATGGTCGTAAAAAATCTCGTTGTATTGTCATTGTCCCCGTATATACGTTTTAACTGATAGGGCGTCGTGTTAAATTTATCTGAGATTGATATATAAAAAAAAGGTTGGGTTAAATTTAATATTGCAAGCCGATTGGTCGGATGATGTATGTAAACCTTTCTTTTTAAGCAATACAATATTATTACGATTATCGGTAGCGGTGATAATGTATCTTTTGATGTTGTAATGCTACATAATCCTTCTGAAATCGTTTAAATTCTAATGTGTTTGCGGTAGTTTAAGATAAATGCAGGGACCATTTTTATATATGCTTAGCATATTTCGTGACTAAATTCAATAATAGTGGTAATACTGGTGCTTTTTATAAATAGATTAAGTGTATTGTTCTATAGTAGTTGATGTAATGTACGTAGATTTCAGGTAGTGTTGCTGCATATCTTAATAGAGTGCATTTATGAGATCTAACTAACCCTCCTCATATAGATTATGCAACTTTCATCTTGAACAGAAAAGTTCTATATTCCTTAATTTAAATTCGACATGTTTATTTAAAAAGATTTGTTAAACATGCGTAGGTAACAATGCAAAAATGGAAACACAGGAATTTCAAACACTCTCCTGGATATGCACTACAACAATGTCGGAAATGATACACCGAATAAAACAACGATAGAACTCTAACAATGTGAAAACTTTGAAGAATACAAACTGGCTGAATAGTGACAGTGAAACGGGATGACAAGCGACAGCAAACTGCTGTTGCTGGTTTCAGTTGGTGGATGTTCACGTCAAAGAGGTAAGTCCCATGAGGATTCAAGAAATCCGAGGGCCGACCAGTTACGATGCGTCGCCTACTACATTCCAGAATTTCTCATGTATATACAACAGATTTCTACAATTTTAACACTGGAATAAAATTGAATAAAGTGCGCATAACAAAAGTGTAAACACAACATTATGAAAGAATTTTATTATGGTAACTGTGAGACTATACGGTAAACGGTGAAGAGGAATTAATTCGAAAACAGTTGGATGCCAAGTCACGCTTGTTTCTTCAGACGCATTATTTAATTTATGTATGTAAATGAATTTTATACATATATCTACATATTTACATCAGGAAGTTTATTATATAAGAATTAGTGCGTTTGTGGATCAGTTGTTTAAGAATGTTTTATTTATATGTGTTTCCGCTTGTTATAATATTAAAAATTAATGTAGTACCCGCATTTGCTAATCAGGAATGCATGCTTCTACGTCTGGTTAGCTTATAACTAAAGTTATTCAAAGTCCCAGTTTAACGTTAGATAAACTGTTATTTAAATATACGAAGTTGCACATTTCACTTAAAAAATGTTTCTATACAATGCAATTTATTAGAAACATTTTAAGAATTAAGATTTTAAAATCAACGCAATATTTACTCATCGAGAACATGCACATAACTTGTGAAGAAGCTATTGAAAGTTAACATCCGATTGACCAACCTTGAAATTAGAAAGTTTTTAATTTCAGGAAAATAAATCTTATGCAACCACATTGTTATTTTGCACTTGTTTCTTCTAAAGCCACTATTGGTTCCAGATTGTGAGTTACAGTTTGTTTTCAATGGACTATGTTTTATATATATACTACTAAAAATATATTACTAACTATTGCTAAGAAATAATTTTGTCGATTTTAATTTTCTTACTTTGAATTACTCTCTCTTACTTACAATTACTGTGAAAGTGATATTTTGAGTAGCATATGCCATATTATTTAAGAGCTATTAATAAAACTCTTTTTTACAATCTCAGATTGTAAAATTACAAAAAATAACACCAGGCAAACAAAGAAGCAGAGTCGGAGACATTTCCTCCTACGTTGTTCGTAAACTTCAAATCATTCCGAACCATATCAAAAACGAGTCACGCAACTTGGACATGTTGCTACGAGGAGCAAGAGGATCGACAGCAAAGATTGTAAAAAGGATTGGTTTATTTTCAACGGCTACCATCCCATTATCTTTTCCCTCCTTTTTAGCGTTGTACAGCCACTACTTCTACTCAACCTCGCTATTAATAGCGTTTTATCATAACATTCTTTATTTTCAAAAAATTGCAATTTTGCAGAAGTTAACAACTGATCTGTAGCATTCTGCAATGATTGCCATAGAAATTTAAATTTCAACCAATGCTAGCAGAGCACAGTATAATCATCTTCAAATTCGTTTGTTTTAAATAGAAACCTATTTTCTCTACAATATGTTTAATAGCTTGTTTTCCTTTGATTTCCATGATATAATTTATACAGAAGCAATTGAAAAAACATCCTGAACATTATTAGTAAAAAAATGTATTCTGTCCAGAGAAACAGTAATGAAAAGTATAGTAAAATTGTTTGCATTCATTTTTTAATAGAATAGATAATTCAATTTTTCTGCTGAAGCTTTGAATTGGACGGGACTAGGTATGTACATCGTTTGCCTAAATAACTGATTTTTGATATATCTCCACAACAAAATCGAGAGGACTTTTTGTAGGTCGTCTCATAACATCTCTATATCCTATCCAATTTTTTGGAGAGATTTCCTTAAGATAAATGGAAATAATTTGGCCATTATGAAGTGAGTCACCATAACCCACCATAACACCAACATGGTGTCATTAAGAATCTATTGTATCTTTCAACAAGGCGATTATGCCCAATGCCAACCTAGGTACTTAATGATTGTCTCCTTGACCTTGCACATATTGAATGCTTTTCGAATAAAATGCACAAAAACACTTGAAATAAACAAAAGTGTTTTAATTTCCAAAAAATTGTATTTATAACAAATACGACACACATAGTGACTTTGTAAAGTAGGTATATATATAATACTAAACTAAACTTAGGTGGTAATATCTATTGACATTGGTGGGGGTGGTTTTTTGAATAGGTTTAAAAGTGGGGAGTTGGATATATCTAATTTGTTGATTTCTAAACATTCTAAATTATTTAAAAGGACAATTTTATTTTGTGTATGCAGAATTTTTAAATTGTCGTTGAAATGGTGTTCACATTTAATATATTATCTACTGTCATGGAGTCAAAATTGTTATTCCCCGCTATTTGTCTAATTAAATTAAATTCAGTTTCGACATTTTTTGTATTGAGGGGTATAGTTATTAGTCTATGTATCATGTTATGAAAAGCCGCTAGTTTGTATTGTGTAGGTTGGTTTGATTGGTTATTTATTATAGAATCCGTGTGTGTTATTGGATCTTGTTATAGTCAAATCTAGGACGTTAATGTAATTATTTATTTCGATTTCCATCGTAAATTTGATATTAGGGCGGATGTAATTTATTACGTTAAAAAAGTTTTCAGGTAGCCTATTTGCAAGCTATTATGTCGTCTACATATCTGTACCAGTTTATGGATTACCTAGTTTCTCTATATGATCCATGAAAAATTCCGCTAAAATGATGCTTAAAGGGTTTCCCATAGCTAAACCTTTTTCAGTGGTATATAATTTGTTGTTGAACAAGTGATTCTGTTATTTCAGAAACTATTATCGGGTTTATGTTGTGTGTCAAGAGGTGATTTTTAACAATGTTAATAGTTTCTATAACCGGTATACTCGGAAATAAATTAATAACATCAAAAGAGGTAACCTTTGCATTAGTAGGGATATCTATATCCTTAATTTTATTTATACTAGGTCCAACGAGTTTTTAATGTGGTATTTCGCTTTGAATTCGCGAGTGTCTTGGATTATGTTGATTAGTTTTTGGAAATTTTGTAACAAGGTGTGTGATGAAGTTTAACTACAGAATATTGAATAGGTGGCTGCAGGTTCATCATAATTAGTTTTTTTATATTGATGTTGTGGTTATTAGTAACTAATTGTTTTAGGGTATTTTGATACGAATTACTGGATCTTTAAGTAACGGTTTAAATACAGTAGGGTCCAAAAATTCTTCTGTTTTTTCCATGTATTTATCTTTGTCTATGGCAATGACTGCGTTACCGTTGTCTGCTTTTGTAAAAATAATGTTGTGAATGATAGATTTACTTTTTATAGATTTAACTATGTTAGTTTCAAACTGAGTTTTTAATTTATTCTGAGCAGGGTTCATTTTTAACAAGTCTGCGCTAGTATATTTTATGTGAGTGGAGTTCGGGAGATTATGTAGAGCTGATTCTCCTTCTGTGTCTACAATTTCTATGTTTTTGTTGTGGATCGGTGATTTTAGGTTGTATTTGAAACCTTTGTTTAACAAAGTTGTCTCTTGTTCGTTAAATGTAGAATCTAGGAAAGAACGTGTGGTTAGAAAATTGAATATTAACGTTATTATTCTCTTTTATCTGAATTTAATGAATAATGAAGTTTATTTTTTGTGTTATGTATTTTTTATGAAGGTTAGATAGGGCTTTGAGTCTAAATGAGTTGTCTAAACAATCACATTCTATAGGCTGAAGTCTATGAGTCAGTTCTGTGTGAATTACCTTTAGGTAGATGTTATAACTATATCTGATGGCGAATTGATGTTTTCTATCTTCTTTTATCCATTGAAGTTGGCCTATTCGTTGTCCTATTGTGACCGATTTGTTTTTGTTTGAAGTTTTAAGCTTAATGTATTTCGGGATTACTCCATGTGTTAAACACTTGTTCAGGAACCAGATATTTTGGGTGGTTGAATTGCATCTAAGTATTAGTTAGAAGTACCATTTAACCAAATAAGTCGTAAGAGCGTTCTTCAACATTGTGATTAAATTGGTGTTTACTTATTGGAAATCCATTTCAATATAATGCACAAAAACACTTTTCCAGTACCTTGTTGTGATTCAAATCAGAAGAAGATGCTGTTTAAAGAGAAAATGAAAGAAATAGATTTTTATTTATATAAATGAACATGAAGATGATTCAATGTTGGCGTAAAACATAAACATTTATCTTAAAAGTCATTTTAACGAAGTGATATAATCCGATATAATCCAGTAGGCCTTGAACCTATTTGAGATTATTTATTGGAGCATTATTCAGAACAAAATTGAACAACTTTGCCAAATTTAAACCTATAACATTGCCCTTCTACTTGTTAGACTAATTGATGGACCTTAGAATTAGTCTGAGATTTCCGCCCTGGCTGTCAGTAGGCGTTACAAACGGCCTATTGAAGTGTTCCTGTGGGGTATGACTGGCAGCAACACATTTACACAAAATGTGTTCTACCGTCTCTAGATTTTCTTGACACAGACGGCAGATTTGATCTTCAGCTTTCCAAGTTTATGTAGATGGTACTTCAGGGCCACATAACCTGTCAGAAACCCTGCCAACAGTCCAAGCTCCCCTCTGCTGAAAGATAGCAACGACTGTGCTGTCTTAGGCGATCCTGATAACAGTGCCTTCGCCTGCTTTTGTCGTGGCGTATTCTGCCAGTGGGAGGCCTTTCTGTTGACCTCGCATCTGTTAATTGTTTGTTTTAGGTGGCTCTTTTGCAGTCAACAACAAGGATAAGGTCTAATGAAAGGCATTTTCGCTGCTTCTTTAGCAAGCTTATCTGCCTTTTCGTTCTCTTCGATCATTTGGGGGCTTGGGACCCACTGAAGAGTTACGTGCTTATTGTGTCCCAATTGTCTTAAATTGCATATATGTACATTCATGTAACAGACTGGACTCGTATGTACGCTTGACTGTCAGTTGATATACTAATTGTTGCGCCACGTATACCAGAAAATTTGCAGAATTACAAAAATTTGAAACGTAGATAGTTTCGAGTTTGAGTTGATGGACTTACATGCTGTTATTCGGGGTTCAAATCTCGTGGGAACAGTAAATTTTTTAAGTTAGTTTTGACCATTTGGACAGCTCCACTGTATCGAATAGTATTATTTTATTTGAATTTCTATAGAGTATGGATCAGGCTATGTATTACCCAAAAATATAAATTTCATTCTTTAATTTGTTCTATGAATAAAATTTATTTTTTATTTTCAAGTAAAAATAGAAATTCTTACATTAGATGACTGATTATATAAGAATTACTAAAGTAAAAAGTAGCTTCGGTAACTTTCAATAGAATTTGGGTAGGATTATATTTAATCTTCCATTTTAATACAAACTAATTTTTACGAAAAATTTTAATTATTTAGATTTTCATCGATAATCTGCTTTAGCTTTAATATGAAAGATACAACCTGTTTGCATAGATATTTAAACAGATAAATATATAAATTTATTATAAGTTCAACATTATCAGTTGTAAATTAATGCAGACATTATTACAATATATAGACTTCAGTTGAGATTATATATCAGGCTTATTTCCCTGTGAACAACCATTTGAAGTTTTATATTTTTATCGACGTTCGTGTTATTTCTGTTATAAAATAGTATCTACTGGTCATAAATATGTATATTCACTAATATGTACCAAATTGTCAGGTTGTATTATAGATATTGACGTTAAAATATATTGGATTCGAATACAGTTTTTTTTTATTAGGTGCATTGGGTAATGAGGTATACTGGAGTATTAAATATTTGTTATGAGCTTAACCTGTCAGGGTCTAGAGATAACGGTACTCGATATCATGGATTGGTCCCGCCGATAGTTCATCCGCAAATTAAAACATTTACTTACTTCATATAAACATTTAATATAGACTACAGAAGTGTTTTAATATGAAATACGTTTAGGTAATAGTTATTACGCAGTACCACTTCAAACACATAAAATTTCTTTCTGATATTTTCAAAACCAAAAAATGATTACGTAGATAGTGTCATTTAATTTATTTTCAATATATTGTAAAATGATTATGGAGATGTTTCAGGAATATAAAGTTTACAGTTCAGTTTAAGTCTACATAAAAATATACAAATATGACTAATTACTTGATTTTTGGGGTTAACTGATAATAAAACCGAGTCTCTTGATTAAAGTTTATTGAAACAACTATATATAATATATAACATATATAAATGTAAATATAGAAATTCTACAGTTCTCCAACTGCTTGTCTGAATTTATCTAAAAATATATTCGCGTGCTTTTCTTCAAAAATCAAAGACGGTCTTAAGCGAATTGAAACTGGACCGCAACTTCCACCAATAATGCCTACAACAACGAAATATGTTAGTATATATTATCGCATTATCAATTTAATTACCTTTCTTTTTCATGCTTGTCAAAATTTTTGTTCTAGTTGGATCGTCTTTGCATGAAACTGCTATAAGGGTTCCTCTGCCACGAGGAGAGTGTAAAACATTCGGAAATTCCTTGACAATATCCTTTAACCCTTTCAACGTCATGTTACCGACCTTTTGCACGTTCTCTAATAACTTCTGTTCTTTTATTGTTTGTAGTACAACTTCTAAAACAAATAATCTTGCCGGATCTCCCATCCATGTATTAAACACACGATAACCTTTATCCGGCCTGAAAAGATATAGTTTGAATGAAATTCGATATATCAATGAGCTTGAAGATATCTACAGCATTTCTTGTGTGTGATAGTAGCCTCCAGCGAGCATCTTCTTGCTGTAAGTCATCATTTCAGGTGGACTTGGTAATTCAAACCATTCATGGCACCACATTTTTCCTGTCGCTCCACAACCTGTTTGTACCTCATCCATTATTAATGCTATCGAATTTTTCTTGCAAATCTTCTGTAGGTTTTTCATAAATTCAGAAGATGCATGGTTGTCTCCGCCTTCGGATTGTATAGGTTCAAGAATGATACCTGCTACAGGCCAACCTTTTTTTTCATTGCTTTGAATTAAATCTTCCACTTCTTCTAGGGATTTACTGTCAATCTGTTTATTTTCACGTACATTCTCCTCCAATGGATATTTGTAAAGCGGAAATTTAGCGGCTGGCCAGTCCCCAAATAGAGGAAAGCCTAATCTATGTATTGGTTTGGATCGTGTTACGCTAAGTGAACTTGTTGTTCTGCCATGGAAGGCGCCCCAAAAGGAAAGTATGGATAAATGTGGGCACCCTGGAGGTTTATTATGCATGGAGCTTTCGAGTTCTTGTTTCGTAAAATCTCTTCCTCCATTGCGCTTTTTGGCGTACCATATGAAAACATGTTTAAATGCTTGTTCGTTGGAACAGCTTCCACACATTTGTGTATTAACATATCCCATTTCTGGGGGTGCGACCTAGAAATTGTATGAAATATATGTATTAATGGAAGCAGTATTTTAGTTCATATAATTTATTTGCTTACAATAAAACATACTTTCAGATGAGAAATCGATAATTAAGAAAATATACTAACGCCCAGAAGTATCCTCTTCAGATGTGTAGCCCAATTGGTTGGTGGAAACATTGCTAGAGCTGTACGATTAACTATGTATTTCTGAAATGTGAACCTGAGTTTACTTATATAACTACGCATTGTGCAGTATCAAACAGGCTCACCAATTTTGACTGGTCTTTGTAAACATTTAATAAAGCTGGATGGTTATATCCCAGTGGCATCGAAGCTATTTGCATGTAGGTGTCTAAGAAAATATTTCCATCAGCATCGACGAAGTAGTTGCCAATCGAACGATCGAGATCAATGAAACGGTCTACGGATAAAGTACTCTGAAATATAGATTTTTATTATATGCACGTATTTCGATAAACACTAAAAATGTAATTATGGTGAAGTTAATCGATAGAGTTGTAGATACATGAGTAGGTAATATTGTAACTCTGTTACGGTATTGGAAACCATAGTTGGTCACATTTGTGAAGTGCTGAAAGATGAAAGAGTGATGCTAATTTTGGATAATCACGAGACCCATCTGTTTCTAGAGATTGTTGTTATTGGTCACTTTTCGTTCACACACATCAAACAATCTATAAACTCTTGGTTTATCTTACTGCAGACCACAGTAAACATACAACTACACTGGAACCTCGCTTATCTCCGCGCTCACTTATATCCACCCTCATTCATATCCGTACTATAGCGCTCATTTATATCCGTTCGGCATCCTCCGCCCGATTGTGCACGTATTCACATGAGCCAATCAGCGCGTAGCACGGCCTTTCCTCTCCGCTAACGGGATAAGAGCGGGGACCCCTCTTGAGCGGATGAAAGTGAATGTTTACGTTTCCCGACCGCGGATATAGACGAGGTTCCAGTGTATAAATGGATATATGAATGATGAATCACTCTGGAACCACATTTGATATAACGCTAATTCATATTTGATCGGCATTTTATTTTTTTGTAGCCGATCCAAACAAGAAACTAATAATTATTTTTCTAGGTAATATCCTCTCCTACTCCCTTTAAAATATAGTTGTACCATCGCTTCGGTAGGTTCTGTATTAACCACCAAAAATACTGAATCAAGAGCTTTATGAGTGACCCAAAGAGACGGAGCATAACAAGTTTGCTTAAGAGACTACGTCTTGTTGGCATGGCTAGCTTAACCTTTCCAAGAAGCTAAATGTAAAAAGTAGAATCACTTATATCGACGAGGAAATCAACGTAAATTGATTCAATAAGGTCCCAGAATACAGTTGCTATTACTTTGCCAGCAGGTTGTCGTGTTTTGACGTTTTGGCCGGAGGCGAGCTTGAGTGACGCCATGCCATGCCATGCCAACATTCTTGCTTTCTGAAATAAAATGGTGTGGCTAGATTTCATCAGTTGTTATGATGAATGAGAAAAAAATGATAGTCTTTATATTGGCAGCAAAGATGGTCTCCTCTGCAAACCTGAAGTCTTTTCCACAGTTGTTCTACGAAAGGTTATTTTGGAACTCATGTCGATCAGATTAGTCACTACCTACACGGATTAGTTGGCCCATTTTTGTATATTTTCAAGATATACACCAGACGCTAAACATGCAGAATGTGACAAGTTTAACACGTGTTCACGACCAACCTGGATTTCCACCACTCAAATATTGTTCTGAGTCATTAACACTCTTCTACAACATATTTATGAAATCTCTGATGAACACTTCTTACACTTTTTACATATTTGTGCATGACATTGTGCGCATAGCTGGCACCGGCTGCAGATTCTTCTGCTATGGTGGGCAAAAAAAAGCAATTTTGACCAATCCTAGCATAGTGATACGTATCAGCTCTCAAATGTTGGTTTCTGGGGAATGGAGCCATTGTTAATATATTTGACAGTAATGGCATCATCAAGTTGGAATTGTTATATCGATGAATACAAATTCTTATATGGCTCAGGTTTTGGGCATTGCATTCCCTCGAGCACTTTCAGTTGCTAATATTATTAGTAGGTTAGTATTTTCTGAATATGACTTTGTCTTCTTTTACGTCACAGATTTTGAATCTAAAAAGTGTGCTGCGGCCGTCAGTTTATTTATTCTGGATTGAGGAGATGCATCAGTAAGAGCTTGTCAACCAATATGAAGCAACTATAGATGCTAGAGTGAAGGAAGAACAGAAATAACCTTATAGTTACTCCTGAGTGTATCAAGCCATGTCCAAATGATGGTTATAGGAATCCTAGCAATCGCAGCAAAAACAAGGCAAGACAAGAATGTCAACAGACACTC
Source organism: Holotrichia oblita (assembly GCA_023690525.1). Lineage (NCBI taxonomy): Eukaryota > Metazoa > Arthropoda > Insecta > Coleoptera > Scarabaeidae > Holotrichia > Holotrichia oblita. Next base: position 89,024,255 of record CM043020.1, read on the forward strand.
CTGAGAATGATCAATAGGACGTCCATCAAAGAAAACTTTTTCACAACCCTCTGAAGACGAGTTTGTGGTACTGGTGCCACTAACGATAAACAGTGCATTATTTGTAATCAACAATATTTTGACGATGCATAATTGATGGTGTCATAAATGTATAGTGGAATCGTTAGGAAAGGGCATTTTATGGATAATTTTGACAGGTTTAATCTCATTCCTCACTGTTACCCTGATAAATTATTTAGTATAAACTCACCTGTATTTCCGATAGCTCTTTTTTCATCCTCTTATTTATCGGGCCATATACTTCCTTCACACTGGGAGCAGCAGGTTCTCCTGGGACATATTTTGAGTACCATTTGACACCTACGCTTATAGAATATTAATAAAATTAGTATTTCCCTTCAACTTGGTTTTGTTCTTAAACATTACCCAAGAATTCCAATTTAACTCGTGGTTGCCGTACGGTGCTAATATATTTTATTACGTTCATTTTTACACTTGATAAAACTGTCAACACGTAAAATCTGTCATAATAAAAGTTCTCCCGTATGACATGGTATTCTACTTTTTTTTACACGACCACCTTGGAAATAAAAATTAAGTTGGGGGTAAGTTTCAATTGCCTAACATTCTAAAATTAATCAATCCGCGATTATAAGTTTCTACGTAATTTACTTTAAGGGTATATGGTTGGTGGTGAAATGGGGGAGCAAGCAAATGTAAAACGCTGTTAGCGGAACCGTTTTACGATACTTTTGACTACTTGATAGGTTAATCAGTCATAATATAAAGGCAGAATTAATTACACCTAATCGCTCAACGGGTTACATGTTTTGGTGACGGAATCAGTGTACTTAGACATTGATGACATGTTGATTTAATTGATGATGTTCCAACAGCACGTGATTTACCGCTTAAAGACTTGTATTAATTCTCCGTTTAGATACCTTATTTGTACAGATACAAACTTTTACACTTTATACTTCATTTAGTAGTCATTCAATTTAATTGTTACTTATAAAAAAAAACAACGTGTCAAGCATTTAGGGAATATTTTAAAATAGCGATAGGTTATGCAGTTATATATTATCGCATTCTTTACTGGGCGTTGGCAATTAATTTGTCGATTACTTTTGTAAATTCATTCTTTCTCTTGTTTTACAAGTAGAGTGGCAACTCAGAGTTAGGGATAGTCTAGCCAGTTGGCCGTTATTGTAGATAACCTTGTAAAATATTTACCCGACTACAAATACTTCATTTTATTCAACAGAACAAGCATGTTGATAGTGTAATCACACTATACAGGGTGCCCGGATTTCGTAGGGACAACATGGGTAAAAAAGTTACCCATGTTGAAGACATAGAGAGACGATTAAATTAGCAAAAAGGTGTAGATTCAAAAGCTCACTAAGAATCCATTTTCAAATTTTACTTGTTCTGTTACTTCATTTGTTTAATATTGAAGAAAAACTGAAATCTCCTAATTTCTTTTATTTGCTATAACTTTTTTGTTACTCGAGAAATTAAGATGCGGTTTGAAACAATTCAAATTGTAATCTAAATACTTTTATTGACGTTTAATAAAACAAATTTCTTTTGCGTAAATTTTTAGTAATCTCACCTAACCTCAAAATTTTAAATTGGAACCGTGCAATTTTTGTCGCTCTTTTAAAAGGAGATTTTTTTCTGAATACAATTGTGTAACGCATGATATGAAAATTTTGTCAAAACAACACGGTTATCATTACACGAACCTGTCAGAAATTTCATGTGTGCATATTATTAGTAACCTAATCTCACCTCAAAATTTTTCATTTGAATTATGCAATTTTTGTTACCCTTTTAAGAAAACATTCTTTTTAACCAATTGTTAGGTGATATGGTAACTCGGTTTGAACTAATTCGCATGGTAATTTAAATAGTTAATAAAACAAAAATGCAACTGTGCTACTAAATAATGAACAACAATATTAAATTCCTTAAATAAATCACCATCGTTTACAATGCAAAATTGACACCGTCTCTGAATACTATTTATTACTTCACAAAGTAATCTAACACCATTAATCCCAATATTATCTGTGGATAATATTGGGATAATTAAACGAGTCGATGGCCGCAGTGGTTAGGCGGCTGACTATTGTTGTGAGAGGACGATAAGTGCCGGGGTTCAATTCTCTGGAGGGACGGTGACATTTTTTCAGAGAGTTTAATCCCGGATCGACTTGCCATTCGCTGTTGGGAGCAAAGTGATTAACAGCGCGGCATCATAAAAGGCAATATGATGCTGTTACAAAGCCATTTCAACACAACTTACACACACTAATCTACACCGCAAGAGTTGCAGTGATAGCCAGACAAGTAATACAGCTTACGGAGTCGCTGCAACTAAGCACCCATAACACATTAAAAAAAATGGTGTTAGATGTCTCAAGTATTGCTTCTTGCAATTCTTTAACATATCTAGGACCATAGATTTTATTTTTAACAGTACCCCACAAAACATATCAGAAGAAATCAAATCAGGTGATCTCTTCCTGTGAGTACCTACATACATGTATGATGGTGTGCTTTTCTCATAGATAGTATGATAAATAAAAAATTGAGATTGCTTCCTAAAAAGGATAGGCTTAATTTTTCAAAATTTTAAGAAGTTTCCATATCATGCGATACACAATTGCACTCAGAAAAAATTACATAGTTCAAATGAAAAGTTTTGAGGTGAGATTAGGTTACTGGCACACATGAAATTTGTGTTATTAAATGTTAGTTTTACGCTCTTCACACTTTTGATATACGTACGTACAAAATACATCGTATTTTTCAAAATTATCCGTTATAAATTGAACTAATAACATTGACACTTCTGACAGGTTCGTATAATGACAACCATGTTGTTTTCACAGATAACGCGATAAACAAAAAGATGTGATTTCTGCCAGTAATCAGATTAAGCTTAATTTTCCAAATTTTGACAAAATTTCCATATCATGCGATACATGATTGTATTCAGGAAAAAATCTCCTTTTAAAAGAGCCACAAAAATTGCACGGTTCCAATTTAAAATTATGACGTTAGGTGAGATTACTAAAAATTAGCGCAAAAGAAATTTGTTTTATTAAGCGTCAATAAAAGTATTTAGATTACAATTTGAATTGCTTCAAACCGCATCTTAATATCTCAAGTAACAAAAAAGTTACGGCAAGTAAAAGAAATTAGGAGATTTCAGTTTTTCTTCAATATTAAACAAATGAAGTAACAGAACAAGTAAAATTTGAAAATGGATTCTTAGTGAGCTTTTGAATCTACACCTTTTTGCTAATTTAATCGTCTCTCTATGTCTTCAAATAAAAAAGGTACCCATGTTGTCACTACGAAATCCGGGCACCTTGTATACTGTGTTCCACATTGCTGTTGCAGTTGTAAAATCTGCCAAATGGACAATGTTATTCAGGATTTTATTCCCATTTCAGAGATGAATAATTTCTGGTTTTCAACAGTTGATAACTTTGTTACACACTTACTACCAACTAAACTAAACTCTTTCTAAAAACTACAAAACTATCAATATGAAAATCCACAAAATAATTAAACTCAGCCATAAATTTCATGATATAATTATATGAGAAGTTGACATTCAAAAAGGCATTTGTCCGTTTCGATAAATTTTCATAAAATGAAAAAACCCAATCTTTTAGCAACTGTTGGTTCTTAAAAAAGTTTTTGTAGGTAATGTTTACGGCATTAAGAGGGAAGATAGGGAGCGGAGTTTTTAAAAATATTTGAATATTCATAATTCAGAAATAAGCGCCAAAATTCAAATAAAATCGGACAAAAAGCGGTTTGTTTGTCAAATTAGCCTATTTTTAAAACGTATAAAAAATGATACAACTAGAAATAAAAGACTAACTTTATTTCAAATGGAAAAAAAAATATTAACGAGTAAGTAACATAAAAGTTTTCTCAAGCATTCCCTTGTTTTTGTCGCTCTGTTATTCAGCAAAGAGTTCAGCCACTGTCGGTCTCAATCTTTCCTCCAGTCTTGGCCGGATAAACGTTCAGCTAGTTTTGTTACACCGTCTATCTTTTTCTCTTTAATAGTATGCAGAAGGGGTAATTGAAACAATTGAATTTGATCGATGCTCTTTCCAGGCTTGAGTAACGTCTGAAACGTTTTTGAGGATCGTCATTCCGGTAAAATATTTCAAATGTTACCAGTACGCGACTTTCGTTCCGTGCAGATCTTTTAATATGAATTCGTTAACCTCGCTAATGCCAATTAATTTTTTGAAGGTAAAAGATGTGTTTTTGAAGTCGTGAACTGACTAGTTATGGTCCAATTTTTGAACGATTCCAACAAACTCCCAGTACTTTTCGGGATTATTTATGAAGCTGTGCCATTTAGCGATTTTTCAATTCTTCCGAAAATTCGATCAACAGGCAAGATCGAATGACCTCTTACAGGAAGTGTTATGTTTATGGATTTCAAAGTTCTAGGGGCATTTTTATGTAACCAAATCATAAGTCGATGTATCATGTATGCCTGTTTCTCAGATGCCTACTGGACAAAATGCGTTTTGAATGTCAATTGATAGTCAGTCATTGATAAATACGGAACAAAATGCTCCATGAATGCACTGAGAAAAATGAATTGATTAATCCAACAAACTGGTGAATGTCATTCTTCTGGACGTTAAACGAAGCAAAAATGCGGTGTTTTGACTGAAGGTATTCCTTCCTGTAGCTTCGAATGTTTCAGAAAAAACGTAAAATTAACAGAATATTGCTTGATACTTGCAAAGAAGCTGGGCCAGAAGCATGAAAATTTTAAGGCGACTGAGGGGTGACTTTCTCACTGGAAAAGGAAACACGACATCAAGCTTAAAAAAGTTCACGGGGAAAAAATGAGTGCTGATGTTACGTCTGCTGATAAGTGGAAACTCGAAAGTCTTCCAGAAATTATGAACGAATTTTCACCAGAAAACATTTATAACGTCGATGAGATAGGACTGTATTATAGAGCAACTCCAGATGGCTCTCTTTGTTTAAAAAAAGATAATTTGGCAGGTTCGAAGTATGCAATGGAAAGAACAACTGTCTTATGTTGTACGAACATGACCGAAAATGACAAGAAAAAATTGTTTGTTATTGGAAAAAGCAAAAGACTCGCAGTTTTATAGAATTACTGTGCTAATTCTAATGGATGGATGACGTCGTTTATTTTTGTAGATTGGTTGAAATGTTGGAATAAAGAATTGCAACGCCAATCCAGATCCATAATTCTGATTCTAGACAATTGTGCTGCTCATCCGTACACCGACACTCTAAAAAAACATAACTCTCAACTTATAAACCATCATTGACTCAACCCTTGTTGAGTCAATGATGTTGTGTTTGGTGGCAGATATTCAAGGGTTATGTTTTTTTAGAGTGTCACAACATCATTGACTCAACCCATTCTAAGGAGACATGGGCATTATTAAAGATTTAAGTTGCTGCGACGAAAAGGAAAATCTTGATGAAGATATCATTGATGAAATGAAAGAACGCCTACAAGAAGCCGAAAATTTGGATTCTGACAGCGAAGGCAAAATCGAGTCTACGCCTGTTTCTTTGCCAGAAGAACGAAATTGCATCGAGAAGTTAAGACAATTTTTTTTGCAAAAAAGGAATGAGGGAAGTCTTTCGAATGCCCTTATCCCGTGCTCCAATTTTGTTAATGCTGAATCAATTAATAAAAGAAAGCAAAGTACTCTTGACTCTTAACTTGCCGCATGACGGCAATCAAATCCAATTTTTCAACCTAAAGATTGTCCACTACTCCAATGCCTTTTAACATTAAATCAGTGGTTTTGATAACACCATGCAACTGCATTTTATTTGCTGAAAAATGTAGATACAACAGTAAATATTGCATTAAATAACAGTTTCTGTAATATGACTCACGGTTGTTATCAAAATTTTGTTAGACTAGATAAATCAGTGCAGGTTTCTTGGAAGCTGCATGCTGTCTCTTCTATGTAGATAGGTATTTAAAACATATATATGATGTAACGAATGTACAGGCAAATGACTCCTTCTCTTACTGTAATGTCTTTCTTTAGGTACTGAAATTACATAGATGGGTGTTTTTTTTTGTTTTGGTTGCTTATATGAAGACTGAGAACATAAGGATATGAATCTCACTGCGTTGAGAAAACAAAGTTTATATGCAGGTCATGCACCCTAAACACATTTTTCCCTCAAAATTAAGATAATGTGATATTTTGTGTTGCAAATTTTCGATTATCAGCGACGAACTCACGGCCTACAGAGGGGGCATAAAATAGAAAAAAACAAGCCCGCGAGCGGCCGTTATAAATATTTATGTAATTCAATACAATGGGGGTGGCTGGCGTGCTGGAGGAGTAGTTAGAAATGTAGCGTTCCGTAGTAGATCCAAGAAGTATGCGAGCGTGCTAATGGGTAGTGACGGCAAAGTTGATGGATTGGTGGGAACCCTTGAGCAAACACATACAGAAGAGGACTACACAGTACGGAGACGCCATCGGGAGCACAGAGGTATTACTACCTACCGTTACTAGTATGCGATGCGGATGGTAACACTCCATGCAGATTAACGCCAAAAAGCCTCTATTTGAAAGCTTCGCATCCCCTATTAATGTTTCGTCACATAGAAATGGTTTCGCGATCCGTGGCTTTAAAATTTGCCGCCGTGCCGAAACGGAAAAAAAGGTATAAGGTGACATCTTAACGTTGATGTTGAATAGGGCGAGGAAATATTAATAGTAAGGGAATTCCTTTGCAAGAATTTCAGCTTTATGATTATGAGCTTAAATATGGGGATGGTGTAAGAACACATAGAAGGGACAATTATGAAGTCAAATTTATTCTAGATCAGTTGGAAATGGAGACATACGAGAAAACCAAATGTGTGTATTAAAATAATTTCGGAGAGCAATAATTATTAACTAAATTTCTCTATCTACCGTGATAATTTTAAATGATTTTGAAAAAATCGCGAATAATTATAGTGTTTTGAAATTCGTAATATAATTGGTTGCGTTTCCATGGAAACGTATTAAACTTGAATTGTCTAACTTGACGCATATAAATTTAACTGCTGGTGTTTTCGAAAGCAAAACAGTGTAAAATGATAATTGATGATGAATTTTCCATATCTGGGACTCCTCCAGAGCTGGGTGAGGCGTGAATACTGCTTCATTAGAATTATTGCAAAAGAAATCAAGAGAAAAGTACGAATATGCATATAAACGTTTTGTGGACTATCGCAAGAGTAAAAACACGAGTTCTTTCTGGGAAAATGTTGTAACGGCAGACTTTCTAGACCTTTGTTTAAAGATGAAATCTTCAACATTATGGGCCAATTATTCAATGTTGAAGTCAACCCTTGCAATTAAACACAATATAGATATATCTACATATTCAAAACTTCGTTCTTTATTGAAACGGCAAGCTCAAGGTTATAGGGCAAAGAAATCTAAGAGTTTAAAGAAGGAAGAAATCGAACAATTTATCCAGGAAGCTCCAGATAAAGAATAATTAAGGTAGTTTACAAGGTTTTCATTTTTATTTAGATTACACATTTATTTATTTTTTAAGTTAATCAGATGTATGTCCATACTTGAATGTTTAGAAAAATGCCTAAAATAGTTGCTACTTATTTGAACTTGGTAAATGCGACAGAATATACTGGTCACTTCTTTCATCGGTCTTCTGCAACAGTATTAGTTGACTCTGGTGCTGACATAACTAGTTTAAAGAGGCATGGCGGATGGAAGTCATCCAACGTTGCTGAAGGATATATCGAAGAATCTTTTAACAACAAGGTTGAGGTGGCAAATAAAATTTTCACAGTACAAAATATTCAACAAAATAACCCTACTACTTCCCATGCTGTCCAAAATGTTTCTCATAGTTCTAATAATGTTCCTCCAAATTTCAATAATTGTACTAACTGTCAAATAACTGTAAATATAACAAAATAGTTTCAAAATGATTTCTGCAATGCATTGAGGTTTTCGAAATATAAATTAATTCCTTATAAACAACGTGTTTTCAATCATTTCTGTAGAACACTAACAACTGTAACGAAATATCGTTAACAGTTACGAAATGTTGACTTTTTTTTTTAATTTTGTCTGGAATGTCAAAATTTCCTAACGATTTGCGGAAAATAATATTTTAAAATTTTTATAGGTGATTAATAGAAATAGAAACAGTTTTCAACACCTCTAAACAACTATTTTTTAAACATAGGATGTTTAATTTTTTTAATTGGAGATACACAACTGCCGACTTCAGCATCATTTACAACTCGCCTGCATTAACATTATGTTAATAATGATTCAAATAATTAACTTTAATAAAATTGCAGTGCTAATTAATTCGCATTCCATTACTTTTTTATTTTAATAATATAATTAAAGCTAGTGTAATAGTATATGGTGAAATTAATGTTGCGTGTTTTATGGCAGAACATTTTAATTTCTATTTATACAACAATTTCTACGAAATGCAAACATAACAACACAATTATCTTAATCTTGTAATTTTACCTGGAATTACACCGGGTATTGTTACGTAAACCGTGATATTGTGAGGCTGCGAATCAAAACTGCTACTCATTCATCTAACGAAGAAGGTGTCAAATTGTCTTTAACCCCTTTAACTGTTAGATGCAGCCGACATACGTTACCGGTCACGTCTAAATTGTCGGTTGTCTTTCAGAGTGATTAATAGGGCTGTTAATAACTCTTGATTTTTAAATTATTCGATCTAGAACCGATAAAGAGGACCGAACATGAGCGTTATATTTCGAAAGACTCCTTTTCTCTTACGTGCACAGGTACAAATTAATTATCCGTGAAAACAGAGTGTGGTATGTTTATGTGTTATATATTATAAATATTTGATGCATTACGCGTTCTAGCTTGTCGTGAAATATTTACATGTTAGGTGGGAATAGATATAATGGTAACTATTATAGAGACATAGTTTATGAATCTAGGTGAATAAAATCAATTTGCTTTCAATAATTAAAACAAGTAGTATTAAACTTAATTTGGATGCTTTGCATTTGTTTGCTTTTAATAAATTTATGAAATTTCCAAGAGTCTTTTATATGAGGATCAGTTTTTCAAAAAATTTGATTTATGAAGTTAAAAGTTATACAAGTTCATAAGTGGACTTTTTATGTCAGCAAAATGGTTGTTTATATTTTAGGTGCTTGAATAGATTTGCTTTTTAAGTTGTTAACAATAAACTTGGTGATGTTGGTTTCTTCCGATTAACTTACTATTTTGCTGATCGATCTTTAAATTGTTGATGTAGGGTCATTCCTAAAATTTTTATATGTGCTGTTGTTTCCCAACATTTCTAGCATATTTTTTCGGTAATTTGATTTAAACATAATGACGATCTTGTTGGAATTGTCGGCTTTAGGATATGGGGATAAGGAATAATTAATGACAACTTTTGATCATTTTTTTCATTGACAAAGTGAGTAAAGTAGACGTTCTAATGGGCTTTTTAAATTAAGCTAAAATTGGTTGAAACTTGTGAGTTTATCCAAATTAATCAAATTTTAAATATTACGGAATGGCTAAGTAGCCTCTTGCCACTGTGACCTATGAGTCTAGCTTCCTGTTATCCAGACCACCTGGTCTAGCTTTGCCTTCGTCGTGAGGTTTTCTAACATTGCCGGGTTTGTCTTCATGTAGCTCAACGTATCTGGATATAATTCGCCAATACACTCTAGCCTCAATCTGGCTAGTCCCTCGCATTGGCACAAGATGTGCTGCGAGGTCTCTTCTTCTGTCTGACAGATTCTGCACATAGCGTTTTCCGCCAGACCATGGTAGCTCATATGCTTATTGAGTTTGTTATGGCCTGTTAGTAGACGTACTACCAATCTGACCGTTTTTCTGCCTTTGTTCGGAAGGTCATCAGTGTATTTAGGCATGTGTTCTTTGATGAATTCCTTAGCCTGCCTCTGTCCTGAAGATTTTCCAACATTCGACGGATTTATCCGTCGTTCCATGGTTTTAGCTACTTTGCGAATACATTCGAAAGACGTTGCGGAGTAAATCGCCGTATTGGAATTCACTGTTTGAAAAATATGTCGACACAAAAGTGGAAGAATTTTGCTACACAAGTAAAAAGTGGAAATTAACATCCGAATTTCGAAGAAGAACCTCCAGCTACACATAGAATCAAACGACCTTTCAAGTAGTGAGCTAACAAAACGGCGAAAAATATAAAATATAAAGAAATGTGCAGAAGCAACTTTATTCGCTGAAGCAACAGAATCTTTTCCAAAACATTCAAAAAAATTCTAAACCTGTACAAAGTAAGTAGAACAAAAAACCAAAAACAAAAACTAGAGAAAACTTTGAAAACATCACACAAGAAAAATGTCTAGAGAGAATATAACGAGAGGTTTATTTGATATACTGGTTTTCTCAGATCCTATCATTTCTGCGATTAGGGCGCACGTCAAATACAATGCAACGAATTATGAAGAAGTTTTTAATTTAATTATGAGAGGTTCAAAAACGCAAATAGAAAGGCGGCAAGAGGGCATAAATAAGAAGAAGAAGTGGACGAAGAAGAAAAAGAGATTTTTTTGTCGTTCAGAGAGTTATAAAGAATTTTTAATGGTAAAAAATAATGAAGAACGTAACGTTATTTGTTTAGACAATTTTTCACGTTTTATAATAATAATATTACAAATATTACTTAAGAATTTTGTGTTTTAGAGTGCAAACGTAATTAGTGTTTCCTTCATTGGTGTCTAATAAATAATTTTCACTTTATCAATCTAAAATTACGCCTAAAAAAATTTTATTGCAGTGATAATCTTAGGTAACTTTATTACGGAAGCAGTCATTTTTAAATGGATAATTCAAACAAATATTTTTGTCCAGCTGGATACCAAACCTAAAAATTTTTGTTTAGTAAGTTAAAATCACCATTTTTAATTTAATAAAGTTGTGAGTTATATGTAATTGTCTGCACTTTGTTTTTGCTCTTCCTTTTCCAGTGTAACATTTTTAAAACTTTGAAAAAACTATATCTAATTTAGTTGTCTTAATATTAGCCATAAGTGTTTGCCCACCCAAAAATAATAGAGACACAAGTAAAATACTTACTGCAAAATTACAAATTTATTAACATTTAAATTAAATATTCTTTTAAATTTGTTTAAATTGTTGTTTCATTAATATGACCACCTTTAGCTCTAATCATTGCCTGACAAAATCTCGGCATCCTCTCGAGTAATTTTCTCAGAGTTTCTGGTTCTAGTTTTGACCAAGCATCTTGTAGTTGGGCCTATAATGTTTTTGTGGATGTTGGAGCTGCGTTTCGTACTTCCCTGTCTAGTTCATCCGATAACAACTCTATAGAAGTCAAGTCGGGGCTCTGCGGAGGCCATTCCATATTAGTGATTATTCTATTCCTGTCCTCTAAATAGCCCCGATACAATTTAGATGTATGTTTAGGAGCGTTGTCTTGCTGTAAAAGAAACTTTTCTCCAATTAGTCGTATTGTCGTTACAGTACCGTGTATTTTAACAAGATCACTTACAGATGTTCCAGCAAAACAATCTCAAACCATTACTGATCCTCCTCCATGCTTTATAGTGGATGCAATATGTGATTGTAGAGCTCTTTCTCCTGGTGCTCTTCGAATATGAACCGAATATTTCAAATTTTGATTCATTGGTCCAGAGCACCTTTTTCCAGTCGTCCAACGTCTAATCCTTGTATTGTTTTGCTCAAGATAGTCGCTTTACTTTTTTTTTTTTTACGCAATAGTGGTTTTCGTACAGCAACTCTCCCGAATAATTTTGCATTGCGTAAACGTCTTTTCACCGTAGTAACGCTAATTGGTTTATTTCGATTAATGTTCATTTCTGCTGCAATTTCCGGATCATTTTTTCGCCTAACCGATAGTTCGTTTACTTCTTTTATAATACTTAAATATATAAAAACCGAAGAATATATGTATAGGTACATTATGTGTATCTTATAACTAACATTTAAAAAACTTTTAGTTTTAGTTTGGTGATAATATTGTTTGAATAATTTCGATAATTTGAAAATATAGACGTGGGCAAACTCTCATGAATAAAATTAAAATATATAAAAATAAAATAAAACGCTGTGTTTGTTAACTAATTGTAAGTATGAAGAGAGAAAAGATTTTTTTTCGAAACGTCACATTAGGTACCACAAATTAGATAGGTAAAAAAATTAAATAATTGGTGTATATGACTTGAATAACCGTTCCCCAAAATTCTTTTCTGAAATAATAATATATGAAATTTAATATGATATTATATTTTATTTTATTCTTCATCTGATATATATTTTGTGAATTCTTTTTTCTATTATTTCATCAAAAAATTTTTAAGGATCCTACATAATTTCCTAAATTTTGCATGTGCAAATTTAGTTGCGTTATAAATTAAATTTCTTTTTCATAATTTAAGGAGTTATTACAAAAATAATTTAAATGTCTACAATTACTAATGTCGTTAATTTTCCAGTTGCTTTTAATTTCTGTATCCGTATATCAATGTATTAATTTATCACTTAAAAATTTATAGAAATTTTATTAGTTATTAATTTTTTTGTTAATAAAGTTAACAAATTCCCAAGAATATTACTAACAATTTTGCATAGAAATTGAGATAATCTCTATGTAACTGATTATATACCGTTTACTATTGGCCATAGTGGAATATTATCTTTATGTATGTATGTATTACATAGGTACCTATATTTGGAAATGTAAATTCGCGGTGCTATAGAATCATATATTTTATTATTATCGACGGATTTCTCTATATATATAATTACTATTTAATCAATTATTGATTAATTGATTATTTTCGCTTTGAATTTTGTTAGTTGGATCATTTGATAAAGTGATTTTAAACGTTTGCTGACAAGCATAGGATTATTTTTTGGAATTATTTGTTAGCTATTGAATTTTTTGTTCAAGGTTGTCAATTTGTTCCACCGAAGAAATTTCCAACAAAAACACATTTCTCTTGTTTTCTGGAATAAACTAATTTATTTAATTTATGAATTTGTGTGTTATTGAGCGAAAAGTGTCATATTGAAAAATAATCTCCAATAAGACCTTTTCTCGTCTCTTATAAATACTGTGCGGATTCTTTTTGTTTTTGGTTCAATATCAAATTATTTTAATTTGCCCGACAAAAGAGATTTAAATTCATGACCTTTTTTTCCATAAATTTATTTTATTTGATTTATTTGGAAGAACAGCATACATATTTTTGTTAACAAAGATATTTGTCCTTCAGCACAAATTGCTGTTTCATTCTTTCGTTATATAGTACTTTTTCAAATTCAAATCAGTTTTAACTGCTTGCTGGCATTCCAACAACAGTAGCACTAATCTACACAACTACAATTCCATCGAGCAGGGACTGTCTTTGGCAATCTTTTTTGGAGTTTTGAAACTATAGAGAGTTTGTTTCGACAATTTCGGAAAACAAAACGATGCCATACCACTTAACGCATACAAAACTAGTGCAATAGTTTTATATTTCTTAAGGGCTACTGAAACACCACTGGATTCGAGTAAACTTCTCTTGCTTTCGTTTACAGACAATTGTACAATTTTTCGTAATTCACTAATATTGGTAGCATCTGCAGCTTAATTTTTATGAAATATAAATGCTATAAATAAGATCTATTGTTTCCTTTTTACATGCCTTAACGCGATTACTACTATATGCACGAAATGAATATAATTTTCTATAACATTTGAAGTATTTTTAAACTTTATTCAGTACGCTCCTTACTAAATAAAGTTTCATTACATTTTCCAAGTAGATTAATGAAATTTTCCCAATTCCTCATATTTGATGACTTTTATTATTAAATTTGCCCGCATGAGACATACACACAAGATATTTAATACAATATTGAGCTTTAGATTTTATTAATGGTACATGACCTAATCTTTACAAGGAGAAGAAATTCTACGTTATTACGCTAAATCGATCGTCAAATAAGGAGATTCGACTAAACGCAGAGAGTAGCGTGCAGTGCAATTGCTTTTCTACACTTACGGCATTAAATGTTGCTAATAATGTTATTGTAGTGGATGGATGTAAGGGGGCGATGTCGTCGTAGGTTTGTGCTGTGCCCGACCGACGCGACAAGCTGCTGGCTGGTTCAAAAGCGACCGTGGTATGAGGAGTTGAGGGTGGCATGAGTAGCCGGCCCTGACAAGCCATGATGGATCGGGCTAGGGCCACTGCTTGCTAAAACCTTTCTACTTAGACTGTGACAACATCTGTGCGTGTGAATGTACGTACGTGTGTGTGTGTGTGTCAGATGTATTAGATATATATGTATTAAAAGACTTACTATACTTGTACGTATAAGGCGAAGAATTCACGAAATTATGAAATAACGTGTGAACATTACAGCAGTAACGTTTAGGAAAATAGTTATCTGGTGAAGTTGTTAGTTTGATGCGACGATTACACGTCTTATACGTTTTACTTTCCTTATTTAGAACATACTTCATTTATTTTATAAAAAGTGGCAATACATAATTATTTTTTGCTTTTTAAACTACCTAAATGAGTTAAACTGAATTTTAGCTTCTCTTAGCTTTCATTGTCCGACAAAGCCTATGAGATCTTAAATTAAAAAACGGTCACATTCTATCACGTATGGAATTATCTCAATAGACGAGTTTTTTCAATGGTTCAACAGCAAATGCCGTCTGAAATCGAGATAACAATGCACACTGCCTTCTACCTTTACGCTAAATCCGCTTGATGTCTGCATTATTAGTGACTGATACCCTCGGAAACTCTTGAAAAACATCTAAGACCTAGTATAAAAAATATTTTACATGCTTATCTACCATAATCCGCCTCGATAATGAACATCTAATTTATAATCTATGAATGAAATGTTTTCGGATAATGTAAAATATCTAAATAAAAGTAATACAAACTTTGCTATTAGAAATATAGCAAAAGAAATGAAATAAATTAAAAGATTGAAAATATGATGGCGTTGGGGTGATTACATTTATTATGGTTTGGTTATTGATCTGAGTCCCATCACTCTCGAGATGTAGCCATTGAGACGACTCTCAAATTGCATAAATACTTTTTCGTCTGCACTCTACTTATCTCACGCTGTAGCTATTCTTTTAACGTCCATTTAGGAGAGCTTTTCTGACCTGCTGATAACTGAAGCTGCAGTAATAGTGATTTTTTTGTATTAAAATCATGTTTACCTTGTTAGCTACCTTTTGACTAAATATGCTGGTTGATGTCTAAACCATACAAACATTGTAGATATAATTGTAATAACCGTTGTGAATTATGACTGGTGGAGGTTCCCAATTTCACCTAAATGTTTCTTTCGAACGCCTATAGGCGGCATAGATCTTATCGAGCACGTTAGGCAGTTCAAGGCGGCATATAATACTAATAATATTTTTTTTTAATGTGGTGGGTGCTTAGTTGCAGTGACTCCGTAAGCTGTATCGCTTGTCTGGCTATCAATGCAACTCTCGCGGTGTAGTTTTTGGGTGTGTATGTTGTGTTCGCAAAATTTGGTATGATACTTACAGGTCTATAATTGTCTACTTTTGATTTTGTTTTGATTTGATAGCAGATATTGCTTAATGGGGTTCCTGTAGTAAGTAACGATTTTGACTCTATACATAGTTGACGGTTTTAACAATTTTATTACTAATAGATGGGACCAACGCCCACCTAGTCTTCGAACTAAGTATGTATACACTGTTTTTACTTTTAAGCCTTTAAAATCGGAATGGTAAAAAACTGTAAGACGTTGATAGATCTAACGTGAGAAGTTGAATTGTGTTCTTAAAAAGTTCTCAGTGGTTTCACTGGTTGCACGTGCATTTTTCTTTTTTTGTGGTGAATGTAGCTTTGTAAGCTCTATTGCTTATTAATACTTCCAACTCCTCTTGATATGTAAATTGTGTTTGTATAGCTTTGTTACAATATTATCTCGTCTTAAATTAATATTTGGCCGTTAATTACATATGTCTTACCAGAGTACCGTTTTAGTGAGACGTTGCCATAAGCATCACCAACAAGATTGAAACTTCCGCCCTATCTATGACAAACCGCTCTTACCTTTACAACTATTGAAGCGTTTTCGAGAACAAGAAACCATCAAACATAGATGCCGCAAGTGGTTTATATCGATTTAATACTAGTGTAGTTGTCCAGCTAGGACTTTTTTAAATCTTTAATCCACACAGACCACCTTGATCCAGGTGATTTCTTTCGCGAGAGCTCGTATCGCGCCGATCACCTGTCCACGGCTCCCATAAAAGAAACCGCCAACAACACATACCCATTTTCAACCATCGCCTCAAAAGATAACCGTTCTACGGATGAAAATGGACTGGAGCGAGAAGATCGAATACCTGGGGATGATCCTCGACAGGAAGCTAACTTTCGTCGAGCATCTAGGTAGAGCTATGACCAGGGCTATTGGTCGACTGCCCCAGCTATATCCTATCCTGGGTAACCCCAAACTTAGTCCCAAAACGGGCGCGATGCTGTATAAAACGCACATCCGCCCGATCCTAACCAACTCCAGTCCAGCCTGGGCCACGGCGGCTCCATCACGCATCCTATCACTGGAGCGGGTACAAAATCGCGTTCTGCGACTTGTTTCTGCCTTCCTAAACGCATCTCGCTGATCGTTCTCCGGGACCTAACAGCAGCAGATGCCCAAGACCTGAACGAGTTCCTGAGGAAACTCAGTAGAGGTTTCTTCGAGAAGGCACTCTCTAGCAACAACCCAGCGATGACCAAAAAATCAACGTACCAAACACCGTACCACTACGGAGATACTCCAGCAAATGTGATACGGTAATACACATCACAAACACCTAATTCTGTTTTGATTTCAGATATTCAACAGCGAAGAAGATCCAATCCAACAAATCAACAACATCTGAGGACCACCAGAAGGACATCCGGACAGGAAGTGAAGTTGGAAGAAGGTAAGAGACCAAAACCGACGGAAGTTCTTCTTAGTGCAATTCAGGAGCGTCAGGAGGGTGGCAAAATTTTATGAATGAAAGAGAGAGAAAAAAGGATGAGCTAATCAAAGCTAAATAAAGACGTAAGAAAGAAAGAGGCACCAGATAAACCGAGAACTACGGAAACAACGATCAAAATAACGATCTGGATAGCACTAAAATGCTTCCAAATCAATCAAGCACTTCCAATATTTTTGGCACACTGAGGTGAGAAACAACTAATTGACAACTGGCATGTCAATAAAGCAGGAAACGCAAAGTGATGATAACAAAGTTATTTAACCTTTGCGTACAAACTTTTGTGTAATTTTGTTAGATTTTTTCGTTTTTGAATGATGCGTATCTATGTAATCATTCCTTAATATCTTATCATTTCAAATCTCTAACCATTTGTTTTTCTGAAAAATATGCGATGACTCGTAGAGGGTTAACCGACGAAGAGTTGCTAAGGTGCCACGAGGAATTTGATGAATCAGATTTTGACGTCTTAGAAGATGGTATATCAATATTATTCTATCGTAAACATAGTTCTTACCTTTATTTTGACGTTTTGTAGAATCGGATTCTGAAAATAACGTCGAAATAAATGAAGACCAAGATGATGTTGAGGAAATAAACGAATCTGAGGAAAATGTTCTTGAAGATGAAGAAAATGAAGAAACAGAAGTGCCTTTCTTTACGTCAAATTCTGGATTTCAGTGGAAAAATACAATTTCCAACATAGGCCGTCGGAGTAAGTCTAACATTGTGACGGCCGTTGAGGGTTTACAATACGAAGCAAAATCGGTTTCATCCATAAGTGAATGCTTCAAACTTTTTTGTACGGAAGAGATGATGAATGAAATACTTTTGGAAACAAATAAACATGGCTCATTATCAGTTTTCACTTGGAATGAACATCCCGAATGACCTAGAGAATTCAAAGAAATTACTCTTACTGAACTATATGCTTTTGTGGGCATTTTGCTAGCAGCCGGTCGTATCAGAGGGAGAAAACTACACTTAAAAGAATATGGACTTCCGATGAATTATATCGCAGCTATGTCGCGAGATAGATATTGCTGCATATACTCCCATATTAGATTTGATGATCCCTCGACAAGAACTGAGAGGATTCGCGAATCAAAGGATAAACTGGAAGCTATTCGTTCCATATTTGATAAGTTTGCAAGCACCTGTCAAAGGTACTATTCACCGGGTGTAAATATAACAATTGACGAGCGACTTGCAACTTTTCGTGGAAATTGTCCTTTTCGGGTATATATCAAGACCAAGCCAGGTCGATATGGAATCAAGATATGGATCTGTGCAGACACAAAAACTGCATACATTCTTGTACCATAAGTCTATACCGGCATGTTAGACGGCACAAGAGAAATAAATCAGGGGCAACGAGTTGTTCGAG
The DNA here is from genome assembly GCA_023690525.1 of Holotrichia oblita. Taxonomy (NCBI): domain Eukaryota; kingdom Metazoa; phylum Arthropoda; class Insecta; order Coleoptera; family Scarabaeidae; genus Holotrichia; species Holotrichia oblita. Next base: position 89,042,772 of record CM043020.1, read on the forward strand.
TCTTAGTGACACCGTATACTGGTTCATGGCGTGGATTTACAGTCGACAATTTTTTCACATCGATTCCTTTGGCGCAAGAATTGTTTGAAAAAAAAAATTACTGTAACAGGCACAATTCGTTCAAATAAGAGAGAAATTCCAAAAGCCTTTCTTGCCAATAAAAGTCGCGAAGAATTTTCGACTAAATTTGAGTTTACTGATAATATGTGTTTGACTTCTTATGTCCCAAAGAAGAACAAAGCAGTTCTACTTCTATCAACTCAATTCTTGTGTAGCGACATCACCAGCTTCAACGGAAAGAAAGCCAGAAGTTATTCTTCATTATAACCCAACAAAAGAAGCTGTCGATACAGGTGACAAGATGACCAGAGAATACTTTTGCGTGAGATCGACTAGAAGATGGCCATTACGATTGTTCATGAAGATTGTTGATATGGCAGCGCTCAACGCATATATAATACATACCTACTACTAAAAATCCAGATTGGAAGCATAATGACAAATCCAAAAGAAAAGGTTTCTTGAAAGAACTGGCATATGAACTATGTAAACCCAATGTTTTAGCAAGAAAGCAAAATTTTACTCGCTATTCATCATCAGTAAAATATGCTATGAACCTCTTCACCTCAGCAATGAGCCAAATGAAGTGCAACAAGTAAATCCGAACATCACAACGATGCTATTTCTGTGCAAGAAAAAAGGACAGAAAAACAAAAATAATTTGTTGCGGATGCAGGAAGCCGGTTTGCAACATCCATAGAGTTGAAAAAAAAAATTATCTGCGATAATTGCAAGAATTAATATTTATATTTTTTATAAATTGTTCTAATAAAAGATTCTTAAACATAATAATATAGCATTTCAGTAAAATTTCTGTTATCTCACAAAAAACCGCCGGGATAACCAAAATACCCCACTCAGAGAACCACGTAGTTTTCCTGACGGAGTGACGCAAAGAAAAAATTGTTTTTTAATTACAGTTTCCATGTGAATGTGTTATAGATCTCAAAAACCTATTTATTTTACTGCAAGTCTGAGATATAGTACACACTGAATTAAGTACTAGATTACGCGTATAATAAATATTTATGCATTGGAAAGCATTATTTTTTACATTACTCATTTATTTACACATTCGCTATCTTGCACAGTACATCGAAACAGGTGCAAATCGATGTTTGAACTTCCATATGTGTTGCATATTGATAACTTATTAAATATGTATCTACAACTTGCAACTACGGCGACGTTATTAAACATTCTGCAGCGGAATATTTAACTATACAGAAAAATAATTAGTTCATTAATTTTATACAACAATTAATGGTTTCCTTCTATGTACACCTATTTAATTTTTAAGTACAAGTATAATATTGTTTATATCCACATTAAAATTGTAGATTTTAAATTATAATTAAACTATATAATTAAACTGTATAGTAATTATAGTAATTATATATATTACGCCGCCTAGTTTTCTCTATACTTTTTCAATAGGACTTATTTTTAGACGAGAACGTTAGGTATTGTGCGTCAATCCCTGGATGTTCTTTTTTTCAGTATACCGTCGTCCTCTTGGCTCTGAAAAGCCAAGCCACTCCGTCATTGGCCTGTCGAATGTTCAATGAACACAATCAGTAAAATGGAAATATCTACTGCCGCCCCATTTCCGTACTTGACATGTGTCTTTTTGTACTGCTACCGGCCTATACCTCGTCAGTTTCGATATCTTATTCTTCGTGATTTTACAAATTTCCTGTCAGCAACTGAAAATGTCTCCTTATTTTTGTTCACAAAGTTATAAATGCATGGCGATGAAAATGTGTAGGTATAGATATATTTAGTGACATTTAATTAAATTAAAACTTGTTTAATTTTTTATCGTCAAAATTCGAAATTGCATGGAAGTCTTCAGGTTGACAATTCATTTATCGATAGTATTTATTTTAGGTTTTTTGTGTTGATTCTTTATAAGAAAACTTTCTACAATAATGTGAAAATACATTCAAACTTTGCAAAATTATATAAATTCAGTTAGAATGAAGTATATAATCAGATAATTACCATTTATTGCATATGTTTTACTCAATAAGTGTTAGACAATTTCGTTATATTGAAATGAGCAGTACATAGATATCCATTTCAATATTTATTCTTAGAGACATTAGTTTCTGATATATGTAGGTGATTGTAGTAGATATGTAGATATACAGTACGGTCGACCGTCCTAGGGTCAGTCGATGTCATCCGAAAGCGTATGCAATAAGCCACAGACGCGTTCAGTAAGAAAGGTAAAATGACATGATGCAATGATATAAACTGCAATTCTTATGGAAATAAAAACAATTTTAAAAAGAGATAAATATTCTCGAGCTGCTCTTAACAGTATGAAAATACTACTAAATATATTCCTTTCAAAAAGAAAAGTCCTTCCACAAATAATATAAATTGCTTAAAAAAAGTCAGATTTATTGTTTAAAATATAAAAAAACAAGGTTCTATGAAAAATCAGGATAAAGGGAAACTTAAGACAATAAATTCTCAAAACGATCTCCAAGCTGAAATGAACAATTCAGAACATCAATACATAGTAGTATAGTAAATACATACAAAGGAGCGATACTGTCAAATTGACAGCAAGAAACTGAACCTGTCTGTGAATGCGTCTGTGGCGGAACCGACTAATAGCGTAGTCAGTGTCTTTGATTGCTTCAATCTTACACCCTATGTATTGAATCCAACAAGAGTTTCCCCCACCTCATCTACATTAATTGATAATATCTTTGGGAACAACCTAAACGATAAACTTATTTGTACATCTGAGGAATGCTTTCTCTCTGATCATCACTTCCAACTGCTTGAAATTAAGAATTGTCAGGAACCTGATTCATTAATGGAATATAGGCGTTGTTTTACTGACGCTACTGTGTTGCAGTTTCAGTCACTATTAGCTGCTGAGGATTGGAATGATGTACTATGTTCTAATGAGAGTAAATTTGATGTCTTTTACAATACATTCATATATTACTTTAATTCTGCATTTCCACTAAAAAAGTTCAAAATTCTTCATAAGCGAAGTATTGATTGGTATACCGCCGAATTGGCTTGTAAGGCTGAGCAACTCCGCGACCTTTATAAGTTATACAAGACAAATAAACATCTTGTTCTTCTAAATGCTTATAATGCTAAAAAGCAAGAGTATAAAGATCTCGTAAATAAAACGAAAAAATCATTCTACGAAAATAAAATTATTAATTCCAGTAACAAGAGTAAGACTGCGTGGAATGTGATTAATCAAATAACTAATTCATCAAATAATGATTCTAAGTTTTTAACTCTGCATGATGGAGGTGGTAATGTCATAACTAATCCTCACTCACTTTGTAAAATGTTTGCCGAAACTTTCTATAATTTTAGCAATATTATGACAGCAACTGTTGATGTTGGACAGGAAATACCATCAGTTAGTGGGGGATTCTACCTTAATCCTACCGATGAAAATGAAATTGAGCGTATTTTATTTGAGACAGGTAGTAAGCATTCTTCTGGTATGGACAGTGTGCCTTGCTTCGTTCTGAGGTCTGTCGCACCATATATATCTAGACCACTAGTTGATATAATTAACAATTGTCTTGTAACGGGTATCTTCCCGGACAAATTAAAAATTAGCAAGGTAATACCGGTATATAAGAAGGGAAACAAGTTCCATGCCAGCAATTACAGACCTATTGCTATTCGAAATGCAATTGCAAAAATTTTTGAAAAAATTATTAATAACAGACTTGTTAATTATCTTAGGGATAGGAACATTATTTCAGAACATCAGTTTGGATATGTGCAGGAGAGATCAACTTCCGATGCTATATATCATGGCCTGGATCATATATATCGAGAGATGGACAAAGGAAACAGTGTAATTGGCTTGTTTTTCGATTTAAGTAAAGCATTCGATACAGTGAATTATGATATTTTGTTGTCAAAAATGGGGAAGTATGGGATACGTGGTACTCCTTTTGACTTGTTCAAATCATATCTTACCAACAGTCATACGTAGCCATTCATGGTTATTTTGAGGGTTTGACTCGTGAATATTATTCTTCCGGTATAAGTACTTCTTGTGGTGTACCACAGGGGTCTATTATTGGACCTACGCTCTTCCTGTTGTATGTAAGCGATTTAAATTTATCACTTTCCCCATGCGTGTTGTCGCAGTGTGCTGATGACACTAATTGTATTGTTACTATCACTTCTACTGAGTTAGTATCTGTTGAAGCAAATACAGTTTTCTCCAATATGTCTGTATGGTGTAACAATAATAGTCTCGTGCTAAATGCAGAGAAAACAGGCGTGTTGCAGTTTCGGATAGCAACAAATACAAATAGCAGCCCTTATATTAAATACAAAGGTAAATCTATTCCTGAGAGCGATCATGTAAAATTTTTGGGATTATTTGTGGATTCTCACCGTCGCTTCGAGCAGCATTGCTCTATCCTCCTGAAGAAATTATCTTCTGCATATTTTGGTATGAGAAATTTAAGGACCACTGTAAACATAGATACTCTTCGAATATTTTACTTCTCCTATGTAGAGTCCAGGCTTCGTTATGGAATAATTTTTTGGGGACGTGCAAGGTCCGTTAATCGACTTTTTATATATCAGAAAAAAGTTCTAAGACGCATGGTGGGGGTACCAGCTCGAGATTCTTGTCGTCCCATATTTAAGGCACTAAGAATTCTGCCCTTATGGTCGCTGTACTTGTATGAAATATTAATATTTTATAAGCGAAATGAAACTGAATTCGTAAAAAATTCAGACATATACAGTAATATGCTGACACGGTGTAGGAACCAGTTAAATGTACCTCTCCACAGGACTAGCCTCTATGAGCATAGTCCGAATTATACTTGCATCATTTATTTTAATGCTTTACCCGCCGAAATAAGAAATGCGACTACCTTTTACTCATTTAAAAGTCTTGTGAGGTCATATATTCAGACTCACTGTTTTTACAATGCTGACGAATACTTGGCTCGGAGAGTTCCGTAAATGGTTTAGATATTTTAATTCCCTAATGTAATTGATTTTAATATTCTTATTTATAGAACAGATGTATTTTGATTTTACTAGTTTAAAATGTGTAGCTTCAATCTGTCTTATGTATTATTGACAATGTCTATGTTACATATGTAATTTGAGACAGTAAATATATTATTATTATTATTATTATTATTATTATTATTATTTTGCATACTCGTTCGGATGACATCGACTGACTCTAGGACGGTCGACCACTGTATGTACTATGTACACTTGAAATGTTAAAAGAATGAAAATGAATGAACGAGTTCAAGTTCGAGATAAAAGCAAAAATCTGTACCACTCTCCATTAGTCTACAAGACAGCGTTAATTCTTCTGCCGGCCATTTCAGGAGATTCTTTATTTATAATTTTCATCTAATGTTTTTTCGACACAATCAAAGAAGATACATATATTCAGAGGCCTTGCACTTTGGAGTTTATCAGCAAATAAAGTAGAAACAGGTAAAATATTTCAAAAAAATCATTCTTGAGAATTGAATACATCAACAATAGTATGCAATACTGGATACAATGATCAATAAAACCCGATTTAAAGTACACGTTCAAGTGAATTTATTCACAAAAAATATGAGGTTCTCCATTCTGACTGTTTTAAAAAATAGGTAGACTTTCCTGTGTCGATTATGATTTATGATATCTTATCCAGAGGAAGAGAAAATTTAAAAAATAGCGTTTACCAGTCATGACACAATCTTTAACGTTTATGTTAAAGATTTTTGCCTTTAAGCAAGATTTTCTATTCGATTTATGGAATGGATTTGTAGTGGTAGTCATACGTCTCCAATCTAGACTTTGTGGTACGTGATGGAAACAACAACGAAAATATCCTTTTAGAATATCCCTAAACTACAACAAAAGATTCAGGAAATATAGAATTTTGCTAAAGCTAGCTTAATACTATGATCAGTAGAATTTCGGATGGAAAAAAATGAAAATGTTATTTCTATTTGCATTAGTTATTAATTTTAATCATTTCATAGGTAATTCGATAGTGATTGTCGTATATTAACCTCACTGCTGTGTTCTATATTAGCAATTTTAACATATTGTTGTTTATAGCAAGCCGACCTTCGTTTAAAATTGAAAAAACTGTTACGTTAAATGTAATGTGTAAAAACAGTTCTAACTATACGGGATGTTTTGCTAATACTAAATTTTACTTTATTTCAGTTTACTGAATCGCTAAGAGTATTCAGAGCATTAAAAGATGATATTCTGATTTTCAAAAATGTTGTTTGACTCCTGTATATGATCTGCCGGAACAAAAAGTTGTTACAAAATTTTAAATTTCTTTCTAACTGATTCCTCAATATACTGTTCTGCAACTACTCCAGATTTACAACCTCCAAATTTCTTCAGGGTAAGTAGATTGACTCAATTTTTGAGCCAACAACGCGGTTACCGATCTGCGAAAGCAATGATAATTTGGAAATCCTCTGCGACCTTTTTTAGCTTTAATTTTATGAACTCCTACCAGCTATCTTGTGGATTTACCTGTTCTGTAATCTATATATACACACATTGATTGGTACACCAAGAGGCCAAAGGGCTGCATATTTCTTGTAGAGCGTCTTATTTTTGTGTATTATAAATCGTAAAGATTACAAATTTTCAAGCATCTTCAATATGGTTTGTTTGCAAAGTGCAAAGTTGCACCAAAAATTCTAAATTCGAAAATAACTTCCTCTGGCAAAAAGTAGTGATCTGAGAATCTTATGATTTGCTTGTTGTTTAAGAGTGTTGAGTGTGCATGACCACAACAAGTTTTTTATATCTGCAACAAAAGTATCTTTTTAGTAATAAAAAGTTATTGAATATGATAGATATAAATTTCATTGTTTGTTTACTATTGTTGTTGCTATAAAAAAAATTAAAGACTGCCTAATTAGTTTTTTGAATTTATATTTGAATTTTTTTTTAGTAATCAGTTTTTGAGTATGACGATGAATTTTTTTTTCATTTTTAAAGTGAATTTTGGTTATGGCAAGTGTCAGACTCGAATAGATCACAACCATCACCTAAACTGAAACGTAACAGATAGCAAGCCAGAGAGCCAACAAAGAAATACAGCCAACAAGAAATAGAAAATTAAATGGTGAAGAAAGGTCTCAATTATTCTGCCGATTATCCCGAAGGTGGTCTTTGACGGCCGAAACATGTAGAGGATATTATATTATGTACATTATTTTTTAAGAAAGAATTATTTTGTTTATTAACATGCTCAAATTTTTCTTAAAATATTTTGTATATATTCTGTTTAATCATTTTTTGCACAGTATCCAAATATAGTTTTACAAAGCCATTACAACAAATCTGTAAGTATCGTGTATCGTATTAAAATCGAAGAAATTCATAGAACTAATTCCAATATAGAAATCTACTCTCTTCTAGCTCGAGTTTTTGATTGGGCGCCCAAGTCCACAGCGAAAAGAGGAGTTCTTTAATATGTGGTGTAAGAGGTTTACTCCTTTTTTATTTCAGGTATCTGTTGGCGTCCCTAGCTACCTAGCTGTATTGTAGTAACCGTCACAGCTTGCTGTTTGACTCAATTTATTTGGAATTCTACTAACACGTAGCTCTCTAAATTACCTATAGCGACATCTGTGACACAAATACAATTTATATTCTCCTCTCAGCATTGTAATCATCCCTTCATAGTAAGAAATCTATCCGTGAACGAAGAAAAGATATTTTATATCTTCGTACTTTTCTGAAGTTTTTAATGTAAGATTTAAATGTTGTGTCATTAGTAAATATGTAAATCATAAATCTTTTTAAAATAGTTTTTTAATCAAATACTTAAAAAAAAGAATTAATATGTGTAGATTTTCAGCGAATTTGCTTCCATCTTACGGTATAGTGTAATAATAATATAGATTTCTGTGAATCATGGAATGCTATCTACAATAGCCCTTGCACTAACGGTATTTTTGCAGCACAATAAGGTTGTCTAATTTACCGAGAATTCCATGTGTATTTATTAATAATTTAATTAATAATAAGCTTAATTCTGGAGTAAATTCGATTTCAGTTTACTGTAATGGTAATACAGTTTGCTTTATTAGTTGCGGCTTGCGTTCAACTTCTCGCCGATAGATGACTCGATCAAACAAAATGGCTTTTCGTTATATTTTCCAATAAATGAATAATATTTCTTCTAAATCATGTGGTTATGTACAACCTAAAATAATATTGATATGGGCAATTTTGCATTTTGAAAATTTAAAAAAATGCTTACGATCACAGAATGCCTGAATGAGCCTCGACCCCAATCCGAAAATGAAATCCACTCTGTGCCATTAAACTTTTTTTTCGACTGTCGTTTTAGATTATGTACGACCTCAAGACGCTACAGTGTTATATACTTTTGCGGTCATTTAATAAATAAATCATTTTTTTTTAATTTTTTTCATATGTACGGCCATTCACCCAAACTAGTGAAAATGCACTGCTACATTACGTATACACTATTATTTAATTATTATAAAAACAAATCAAATATTAAAATGTTAGTAATGTCTGCCGTGCAACCAAATCGCTACCGTTTCTTTTTGCTTTTTGAATATTTTAGACATCAATTGTCAATAATCCATAATTACTGGTGCAACTGTAGATTGAAGATATTTATCTATTTTGAGTTTATTCATGCATAATAGAAAATAATCGTCAAAACGTCCGTGTGCTTTGAAGAGATAATAGATCTCCATAAATATCATCTATACATTTGTTTTAGCATATATGTAAATAACGTGTTCTGTATAGTAGTAAAAGCAACCCCTGGATGTAATACGTACAGAACTTTATCAATGATCAGCTGATGCGGCGCCAGTGAAAGAGTGAGAGGGTAGTAAGGGGGCGTCGAGAGGGTGTTAGGATCAGGGTTTCGGGGTTTGGGATGACTCACTCAGCTCCACTGGTAATTCATCACTGTCAGACACCTTATTTCCAATATATATACCATTCTATGATTTCCAATATGTATATTTCTCATTCCCCCGTTGCTTACCATCACGTTGCTTCCACTGTATAAATATTTCTTTGGGTAAAATTATAATCAGGATGTTTTTTTTTGTAGCACTGAATGTCGTTTAGATATATTTTTATAACGTGCAATCGTCATTTTAATCTTTAATGGTAACTCTTGATAAAATTTAAATCGATGTTTTCTTATCAAACGTAATATTTCACATACTGGTTCTCTATGTTGATAAGGGAAATCCATTATGTATTGGATGGACGTTGTAGAATTATGTTTATGAACTAGGTTAATAGTATTAGTTGCATGTCACGAAAGAATAATGAATTAAAACTTATAATGAACATGTATCCCCCTGTAGACTCGTAGCTTGGAAAAGTTTGTTAATCGATTAAATCATCTGAAAGGTTGAGCTTTTGTAATAGTTCTAGCTTGATGGGAGTAAAGGATGTTGACACATTAATGTTTGCATTATAATTTTATCCATAACAGTACGATTTTAATTCCATTTAAGAGAAGAATATTTAAAAAACATGCCAAAATTAGTATGCAATGTTTGAATCTACTATACGAATATAACTTTTAAAGAAATTTGCAATGCAAAAAATTGTAAGGGGAAAGAATCACAAATTTTCCTTGCGAAAAGGGAAGTGAATTCTGAAACAAGTAATAAAAAATATATAATAAAAAAGGTAAAATTCTGGAGGAGAGTCGAACCAGAAGGATTATAAAAAATCTTTAACACTAAAGAAAAAAATCAAAATGGAGCTCCAGTTGGGAGAATCAAAATTGACGGATACCAAAGGGATTACGAAAACCTTGTTAGTAATTTACGAGAATTAGATTAGAAGGCTCCAAGCAAAAGTCCACTATATGAAGACACTAAAGAAGCAAATAATATTAAAATCATTGGTATAGTGTGTTCAACTATACTATATTGCATAAGGTGCAATTTTATTGATAGTTCAATCATCTCAAAATTCGATATTTTTGATATTTCAAACATTTTCAAATTTTCGTAATTATCAAAATTTTTTGAATTTCGATATTTTCGATATGCCCAACATTTTTTTTTAATTTCTAACATACATTTCCCATTTTTTTATGTTTCTGACATTTATATTTTAGACATTCTTGATATTTTCGTCATTTTCGACATTTTCGGATTTTTCGATCTTTTTTAAAATATTTATGCGACTTCCGGCGTTTTAACATTTTAAATGTTTTCGACATTTGTCATTTTCGTCATTTTTGAAATCTTTCTAATTTCGATATTTTTGATATTTTCAACAGTTTCGACATTTTTTATATATTTTATATGTAGATACGATACATTTTCCAACATACTTTTGACATTCAAATATTTTCAAAATTTTCGTAATTTTCAAAATTTTTCGTATTTCGATATTTTCGATATGCCCAACATTTTTTCTTAATTTCTAACATTGACATTTCCCATATGTTTTTCCGTTTCTGACATTTATATTTTAGACATTCTTGATATTTTCGTCATTTTGGAAATTTTTGGATTTTTCTACCTCTTTTTTAATAATCATGCGATTTTTGACATTTTAAATGTTTTCTACAGTTATCATTTTCAACATTTTTGACATTTCAAATATTTTCAAATATTCGTCATTTTCAAAATTTTTCGTATTTCGATATTTTCGCCCAAAATTTTTTCTTAATTTGTAACATTTTCCCATATTTTTTTAATTTCGTTTCTGACATTTATATTTTAGACATTCTTGATATTTTCGTCATTTTCGAAATTTTTGGATTTTTCTACCTCTTTTTTAATATTCATGCGACATTTTAAATTTTTCTACATTGTTTTTCAACATTTTTGACATTTCAAATATTTTCAAATTTTCGTAATTTTCGAAATTTTTCGTATTTCGATATTTCGATATTTTTTCATAATTTGTAACAATGACTTCCCATTTTTTTAACGTTTCGGAATTTATATTTCAGACATTCTTGACATTTTCGTCATTTTCGAAACTTTGGATTTTTCATTCGATTTTAATATTCAACACTTTTGACATTTTACCATTTTTCTAAATTTTCATTTTCATATTTTTGAAATTTTTCGAATTTTTGATCAACACTTCGGATATTTCTATATTTTTGACATTTTCCACATTTTAGCGATTTTAGACATTTTGGATAATTTTGACTATTTTAGAGATACGCGATTTTCAATATGTTCAACATTTTCAATGTATTCAGCATTTTTCTATATTCGACATTTTTGGCATTTCGAACATTTTCAATATTTTTGCCATTTTCAAATTATTTAAGATTTTCAAATTTTATTAAATTTCTACATTTTATATATTTTCGACAATTTTGACATTTTTAAAATGTTCACTACCTACTTTCAATATGTTCCACATTTTTCTTTTTTTAATTTAATTTATGATATATTTTGAACATTCTAAACAAAAACGTAGAGAACATGTTTCTACATTTTCGTCATTTTCGAAATTTTTGCGATTTTCTATTATATCGACCTTTCTGACATTTGCTACATTTTTGACATTGTCAATGTTTTCGGCATTCCATTGGTGCTATTGGTGACATTTTCAGCAGTTTTGACATATACGAAATTTATCATATTCCACATATTCGACATTTTTAACAACCTTGACATTTTCGTTATTTTAGACTTTTTGACATTTTTGTGAGTGGGCCAGGATCAAACATTTGAGACAGAACTATGTATGTATAGATAGAACATGATGTTGATGAACCTCGGTTCTACAACCTTTGCGTTTAAATGTGATACTAAAACATTTATTCCAATTATTTTTGTTCATAAATTTGTTGTCGAATTTCACCATTACCCCACAATAAGAAATGATGCGATACAGTACAGAACCTAAAGAACCAATAGAATGAAATCAGCTATTGTTAACATTTTTGATGTCTTCGATATTTTCGTAATAACCGACATGTCCAACTTTAAGGATATTTTCAAGCTAGAAATGAAGTTATGATGATATTGGTTGCTAGACTATATCGTAGTTAATAGTAACTTTTTTAAGGATCTTTAACAGTTAATCAGACATGTCAAAAAAGAATTACTGCAGTTAGAAGAAGAATAACTATGTTTATTTTGACGGAGAAAGTGTTGGAGGTCTTCAAATCTTTTTGAAAGACAACTTGATGAAATTGCAATGAATTTCCTCAATATTCTGCATTATACTATTTGAATTTTAGATATAGTGTTGGAATTTCTGTTACATGGTATTTTTACATAAAGGATAATAAAACGACATTTATAAGCTAAATCGTATATTTATTGGATCAAATGCTAGTGTATCAATGTGTCTTTTTTCTAACTGTACATACTTCAAATTATACATTCAGTTTTTTTTTTGCAAATTATATACATTTAACAACGAAGTTACTACTTAATATAGTCATACTAATTGTACATACATTTACATTCATAACTAATCGTTTTTTTGAACTTTGTGCAAAAGCAAAATGTTTTACACGAGAACATCGTTTTTAAATTTTATTTTATCTTCTTTTCGATAAACTATGCTTTTTTGGTATTTTTGAACACCAATGAATCACGAAGAAGTAAAAAATTCTCCATTTAGGACACTGTATATTTTAGCATTTCATGATGTAAAATGTGATTGCGTTTTGTTTTCATTTTATCATTCAACTATTTGCAGATTGTCTAGATTTTTTCGTATGTAAACTGTTCCAATTTTGAACCATGTCATCATTAATATATACAAATAAAATATACAAATGTAAAAATCACAATTTAGATACATTTTCTTTTGTGTTTGCTTAGCAAGCCATGTTTTGATTTGATTCCAATCAAATTTGGTAATATTCCGGAGTGTAATCATTCGCTAAGTTACTTAAAAAATTGAAGTCTGACGAACTGTTACTGTTCTCACCAGATGGAGCCACTTGATTTTGATTGTCACCTGAGTAGAATTGATGGAAAGAATTGTAATTATCGCTGGAATCAGTCTGAACGCTCGTCGGTGGCGTCATAATCGCTGCTGAAGCCATCGGAGTAGGCGCTGGATTTGTATTTGGGTAAATATCAGTCGGCATATAATTCGAATCTGTGGTAGTTGGAGGAATTTGCGAGTTGTAGGTACTGCTTTCGTAATAACCAACTTTATTGGGGTATTCGGAATTATGAGGTTTGTGCACCTGATGAATATTTTCACCTTGGTAATAACTGGTATCGTGTCCCATGTGCAACGGATTTGAAACGTGCATGTTTTCGGCAGTCTCAGCTGAATATACAGCCCCTGGATAAGAATAATGGTTATAATTGGCATGATCGTGTTGGTAACCTTGAGAATAACCACTTTGATTCATGCCATGTTGATATTCGTGATTTTTGTAGTTGTAATAATGTTGGTTAGAATAAGAGGAATGATAAGATTGCCTATTACGACCAGGCAACGTTGAGGATCTTGCATGATTCGCATTATGCATTTGATTTTTGTAATATGGTTGACCATCATTCACAGATTCAGGATTATACATATCACCAGCTGTATAACCGGGTTGGGAATGAAGTTGGTATTGTTTATTTTGCATCCTTTCTTGTCTATAATCTACTTGACTTCCCATTTGATACTGGTGTGTGAACGAATTACTAGCACCTCTAACCGCGAAGGGTGGAACATTATTTGGAACGTTTTGAATGGTCACAGTAGCTGAAGCTATGGCCGTAGCAGTTGTTGGTGATGATCTTTGCATTTGAGGATACACCATGGTACTACCAGAATTTATCCCAATAGGACTTGTATGAAGGATTGGAGTTGGTGCTGTAGAAGAAGCTGTAGCGCTTTTCGAGATAATCTTATTAATATTCTCGTTATTTTGTAAGAGGAGATTCTGATCTTTCACGTTTAAATTAGGCGATATTTTACTAATTCCTACTTTACGATCCGATGAAATTGGAGAATTTCTTCGACTCTCCGTCTTCACGGTTACCGCATTCGACGAATTTCCTTTTTTAGGTAGCCTACTGGATGAATGTCCCCCGTTATCTTCGTTCGATCGCGAGTCTTCTTCCGCTAACATCTTATCGAATGAACCCGAACTTGCTACACTGCTTGCACCGTTACTATTGTTATTAAAACTAGTATTGTTGTTTGTCGCACTAGGAGTATTATTATTGTTTCCCCTACTCGAACCGATATCTGGTGTTTCTTCGTGAGATCCGCATAAACCAACAGAAGGCATTTCGCAACCCTGACAGCTCTTCTTCGACATTTCATCGTCGAGGAATTTCTCTGAGAGTTTACTACTTTTACCACCGTCACTTGTGACTGAATCCTTGTCGTCACCATCCTCGCCTTGTTTGCCTAAAGTTTGTCGTTTGTGTTTCATTCGGCGATTTTGGAACCAGACTTTCACCTGAAAATGGAGAATATTATTATTTGTTTGTTATTGAGGAATATACAATTATAAGGCTGCTACAAAGTTAGTTAGTTAGTTTTATATGAATAAAAGATATTCTTAAGAATAAAAATTAATTTATTTTATAACATCTGTATATTACTGTTTCGGAACTATTGTCAAAAATTTGGGAAAGTGTACTCAAAGTCAAAATAATGTTAGTACTTTATATAAGGTTTTGTGCTACTGGTCTTTGTATCTCAGTTGTAGGCCTTCAATGCCAAATGCTAAACTCGACATGTGAGTGTTATAATAAAATGGAGTATTTTACTATTGGTAAAGTATCTAGGAAATTTTTTTTTGATACTCGCATACTCCAATTATTAACATTTCGACAGAGTCCAACTGTTAGGTTAATAGGGGCAAAAATATGTAATATCAAGTTTGGAAGTCTATAAGTCAGAATCGCAGGACAATCTTGACGTTTCAGACTTATTGACAGCCAGTTATGGAAACTGTACATAATGTACTGTAATGTATGCTATATATTTACTGTATTATGTAACACTAAAAGCGTTTTCAAGCAAATGTATTTCTTTGTATTACATTGTAAGGTGATGTGACATAAAATTACTTGGGGCTAACTTATTTGGCATCCACTTTGGAATTTGTTTTCAATGAATCAAGAAGAGCAACAGATCGCTTAAGTAAGTGTTAGTTGTTTACGGAAGGTGTGCATTTTGGCAAGAGGTTTTTGGCATTTCAACTGGACTAATGTGTGTTTTAGATGCTGTAAATATTCTTAGTTAAGTTTGAGAAGTCTAAAACAGCATTTGAGTATAGATAGAAATATTTTTCAATTAATCTGAAATATATATATGGGGCTATGCACCTAAATTACTCTGAGGCGATTTTATCAAGGAGTTTGTCGTCGGTTTCCGTAAATGGTAATGTATATAGTATTGTAATAACTGTATTTTTCTGAAGACAACAGTGACAATAATCTATTTGCCAAAATGCACATTCATTAAGTCAAATCTAATGGCATATTTTTGACGGGGCAGATGTTGATCATATTCCTTGTTCTTTTCCATTTGAAAGTATCTATTAGAGTATCCAAATGATAATATTGATTTTTTTTTTCAGTATTCAGTAAACTGAGTTGTATCAGTTTACTTTGCTGATAGCCCTACAAAGTCCAAACTAGTTGGCACTCGACGGGCATTTGTGTATGTTACTATAGAGACTGTTGAAATAGAAGTTGATAGTATTACTAACTTTATTATTACTAAAGCTACAAAAGTTGATTAAATAGGAAATTAATTTTTTCCTGTCGGTAACCATGGTGGTACTACTGTAAAATAGAGCAAACTGGCTATAGAAAAAGATCAGGGAGGCCAACCGATGTTGAAGAGCAAATACTTTTGCAAAAGAGAGATACAGCACTGCAAGAACCACAGGATGTATAGTCATTTTTCATATATAAAGCATGAAAAATGTGGAATTTGCCTTGTTTAAACAAGGACAACAATTGTTTGAACAGTTTTCATGTTAACAAAGGTTGGTTAATGGACAGTTTGTATCAAATTTTATACAAAAAAAAAAACATTTCAAAAGTTATTTGTTTCTATTCGAAAATTTTTTTTCATTGTGTACAAAATGCAAGTATATACAAAATTTTATCAATAAAGGGTTAAAAAAAATTAAGTTCTGAACAAGAAATATACTAAACCTAAAATTACAAAACTACAAGCATTTAAATCTATAGCAAGTGGTCAAGGACATCTCCTTCTTCCACACATTTTTGAGTACATTTCTTGTTGACTTTAATAAAGTTTGTCGATAAATTTGGTAGCATTTGCGATAGCTTCTTAAACTTAATCAACCGATTTCTAATAATTTCGTATTTTACATATTTCTAAAGAAAAAAAAAATAAAATAAATAAAATTAGATAGTTTGTATCTAACCAACAACTTTAAAAAGGTTTGGTAAGTAGATCCGCAGTAGCTAGCAATTTGTATCAGTCATTGTAACATTCATCGGTAAGAGAACTTTTGTAAAGTACAGGGACTGTACTGTTCTATTACTGAAAAGTTTTTATCTTTCGAATAAACATATTATCATTACAGATGTTATCTTCATCACTTCATAAAATGTCAGAAGCTGGATTGTCCCTATCAGCAGTGGTTAGCCATTAACAAAATGCTTCTGGATTTGTTTGGTCACCAAGTAGTCGTAATAGAATTTGAGGTTATCTATATTGTAGAACTGTTCGAGATTACATGCATTGATTTTTTCCCAAACGTTTCAAAATTTGTCACAGCCTGAATTTCAGTTTCTTCAGTAATGATACATTTTTTTCTGGGTAGAGACGTAATAAATACTTCTTCATTTGATTGAAGTTTTCATTATAGGACTGAAAAATATCCGGCAACTTTCTTTGTGGAAACAATTTACTGTTCTTTTATTAACTGTATTAAAATATGTTTTTCTGATTGTCGCCGTCAGGAAAAACGCTATTACTTTTCTAATTTAATCAACTTTAGTATCTTTCATAACAACAACGTTAGTAATTCGGGCAGCCTATTTATTACGTATGCGGTTTGAGACAAAACATCATCAATAACTATTCAAGGAAACATCTTACATACAAATGCTGTTACACATCAACTTTCACTCTTAGGAGGATATATTTTGACATCAAAATTATCACTGACGCTATTTTCCATTCCCTCGTAAAACTATCCTCTCAAAAAAAGCATAGAGAAAGCATTAAGAAACAACCTCCAGACCATAACAGAATCTGGCGATCCAAAAACCAATGTGACAATGAAGAGAATATTCTGAAAGTGCAATCTGTAAGAAATATAGAAAGGTAAGCCATTAATTGCGTAATGATAAAGCAGAAAGTTTACAGGTACTTCGCAAAATTAATGAAAGGTGCTTAAAACTTGCATCCATTGGAATTAGGTTTTAGGTCATTGGATACAAATTCTATAGAAAGATGAATCCCAATTCCAGCTATTTGGATAGAGGAAGAAAAAGTAATATGGTGGTGAGGGCATTAAATTTGGAAGTTGAATGTCTTGGATGAGTTGGATATTTCATCAAAATTGATGGAAACCTCATGGAAATTATGTGAATTACAGATAAATGGTCAATTAGATAGTGGACCCAAAAATACAATGTTGCCTTAAAGAAATACCAAATTAAACAAGGAGTCTAAATATGCTGCTTTCTTTTGCTCATATATTTTCACGAAAGAGATTGTAAAAAATTATTGCCTATAGGTACTCACTTGTCTTTCCGTTAAATCCAAGGATGCTGCGATTTCAATCCGCCTAGGCCTACAAAGGTACTTATTAAAATGGAATTCTTTTTCTAATTCGAGCAGTTGCGTGTTTGTGTATGCTGTTCTCAGTCGCCTAGGAAGTCCGTTTTCTGCAAATAAACGAGAAACATAAAACCATATAACAGTTCAGGGATAAATAAATTTAATAATCGATAGAATACGCGCTAGATAAGAGATACAGATACAGGAAATGTATAGATATACATAATGTAATACGTAAGTAGGTATGGATTTCCATTTTGAGAATGTTTTAGAACTCCTGTCATGTTTCATCGTTTCCAAGGTGATAAAGTACGTCAACATATGTCACCAGGTGAAATTTAATATCGCCCTACTGTCTCTCCTGCCTTGCCTGTCGGTCGGTGCTGCACAAACTTCGAGTTTCAGAGTTCGTCGTATCCCTTCATCAATTCTGATGGATACCGTCAATGTTGCTTATAGTTTCCAGTCGACAATTTTCACCGTTAACGGCGGTATATCGATCGCGCAGGACAAATAAAATTTACTAAAGTAGGCAAAAAATGCATTAGCTTCGCATTTAAATTCGTTTTCGTCTTTTTCCGCGTTGGGGAGAGACGAATATGTTTCAACTTATAACGTTTTAGGTCCTTTAAGTCATGGTTTATGCATGGCTTTTAATTTTCAAGATATCAACGGGGATATATTTTAAAATTTGTTTGTATGAATCGGCACTAAAACGCTTAGAATTCATGTTGACTTTGCTATAGGTGAATTATAATTTAAAGTTTCGTGTTTAAATATAGTTTTATTTAAGAAAAATAAACAAATAATTTCCTCCTACATTAATCAAATAGAATCGTAGCAAGCAATGCTAAATGACCAATGATGTTTATGATCTGCTTTTAGAAATCCAGGATTTTTACGAAATGTTGGTTGATTGGCGGATAAGAAAATTTGGGAAGAGATTTTCTGTGAATTATTGTAGAAAGTGCATAGAACGCATATATGATATTTAGTTTTACAAAACATTTTTGAGTTGGTCGTTTAAACGAACTTATACAAATATTAATCAGAAAATGAAAATTGGTGTACCTTTACCAATAGCTCCATTAAAGACAAAAAAAATGCTTTGCTGCATAATTTCAATTATTTCGCTTTTATATCAATTGCTCATTGAACGAAATTTGAAGCGGAATTTACCAATATTAGGAAGAGCTTAGAGAAGGTCCGCTAGTAACGAAAGCATATTGTCAACTGTGTATGAGAAACCGAAATAATTTTTTTTAAATCGTCATTTATTATGAAATAAAAGTTTCTATTTTTTCATTGGCGAAAGTAGGTACTTTTGTCCAGACAAGTATTGAACATACCAGCATCAAGCTTCATTGTTTTCTATAAATTCACAACAAACAATGCATTCATTGTATTTATGTAGGTGGTACTTCAGGGCCAAATGACCTGTCAGAAACCCTGCCAGCAGTCTAAGGTCCTCTTTGCTGAAACATAGCAACGACTGTGCTGCCTTAGGCGATCTTGTGCCTTCCCCTGCTTTTGTCCTGGAGTATTCTGTCAGTGGGAGGCCTTTTTGTGGACCTCCCATTTGTGTCCTTTTATTTACTTTAGGCCAAAATTTTTAGATTTTCTGTATTATTTTGCGCAATATTTTTTTCGATTGTTTTGTTGCTTTTCCGCTTTTTCAGTTTCAATATTTTCTCCAGTTTTAAGCTTCTGTATTTCTGATTTGGGAATGACATTTCCATCTTTATTGAGTTTAGTTTATTCTTAGCTTGAATTTTTGATTGTTCTATTTCTACTGCTTTAGTAAATTCGTTTTCATTGAGAATTAACCATCTTTGGATATTGGCCAATATTTCTGGACATTGCTCTTTTGCTTGACTCTTTTTATGAATTGTCATGTGTTGTTCATGATTTCGAATTAGTACTAACTGCTTTACGGAAATGTAAGGTCGTCCAGTCATTGGGCTGTCACTCAGCTCAGATAATGCAATTGAAACTGATGGGATGTTACTGGTAGGTGAACCAAACACAATAATTACCTTTTCATAAAAGTACTGCATCGGTAGAATAAATTAACATTTAATATGTATCAAATATAATATTGAAACAAAAATGTTTCAGGAGAAAGAAACCTTTGATATTGATTTGATTATGTTTACAATCTTGTGAAGGACAATAAGATCGTGGAAAAATTCCTGCTGCCTTGAATCCCAAAACCACTTTATCAACTGTTGCGACATGAAGATATACTTTATGTAATTTTACTGGGTCGAAAAATGTTAAATCCAAAGGCTAAAAGCAATTGTAAGTGTGAGATTTTCTGATGGTTTAACATTTCTGTGGCAGTGTTGCACATGAGTGAATAATACATTTTTATTGATCCATCCATTATCTAAACGGAAATACAGGGTTCCATTCTCATAAAATTCGTTGTAAAGGTGTGGTCATTCTTTTACGTTGCCAGATTATCATTGGAGGAACATATTATCCCCTGTAGCAACTCCTAAACGTTTTTCACCTTCATTTGACAAGATTTTGGCAAACTTTCCTAAACTGCTTGTTTAATTGAAGTTGCATATTTATTGCGTTAAAAAAATTGACCGTTTTCAGACTTACTTCTATTGTCTCAGGCTGATAGAAGGATGTCTTAGCAATTTCTATTTCAGCAGAAAAATTGTTGTAATATTATTTTTCAAGGTAAAATCTTCTACAAGTCAATAGGAGTCACACCAGAAAATAATTTCGTCCATAAAATAAGATATTCAGCTAACTCGCTCTTTTGTAAGAACATAGTCTCCCAAGAGAATTCTTCACTTCTATTTCATCAATTTTCTTCTAGCTTTCATTTGGTTTGTTGCGGTGGACTTTGGAACTGAAACATCTTTTTTGTGTTTACGAATACAATTTCAATTTGTTATGATTTTCAAAGCATTTTTAATTTGCTATGCATCCAGTTTTGTCACACAATGCATACGTTCAGAACGCCACTGCTTTTGATCAGGTCTATATATAACAGATCGGATACAAGTGTTAATTGCCTAATTTTTGTAATGTCTTCCTCCTTTGGCAGTCTATCAACCCAAGTACATCTGATTATTATCTATACCACTCTGGAAAAATTTGTCTGCCCGAAATTGCGAAACAAAGTCAAACAATATTAAAGATATAGTTTACAATTTCTCACTGAATCAAAAAGTTTATAAATAAAATTTTAACGTAAACGTTTCAGTTGCTATTGTATTTTATCTTCTGTATATCGAATGTAAAATCGCTCTTTATAAAAAAAATGAACAAACATACATCCCGTTTGACAAATGGAATTGAGGATTTCTACACGTCTAAACAGTCAGTCGACTTTGCAATGATTTGGATATGAAAGCTAAGGAGGCTACATTTATTCAGAAAGAATGATATATGGTCGAAGGAATATTCGAGTATTTTTTGTCGTTTGTCATGGAAATGGTTCGTATCAATTCGGTTTTAATACTGTTAGCCGTTTAAATCCAAATTTTAGTCCGGTTATTTTACATATTTGTGTATAGAAGGGAAGTTATAATTAGATCTATTTCTTTGTCACTCATCGAGAAAAACTCAATTTAGCCACTGTTTTCCTACCGGTTAAACCGACGACTATTTTGAAAGACAAAAATTTATTTTAAATATTTTGACGTTCGTCTCAATGAACGCAGTTGTTTATTTTTTCCTATTTATAAAATAAGGATAATATAATTAGGTATGTAGAATAACCGTGGTATTTCTTTCATTCTTTTAAAGTTTGTACACCTTTTTCACTTACATTTACGTACACTAGCGTGCTCGTTGTACCTAAAATAATCTCACGAACTAAGTATATCTCATCCTGAAACATTCCAAATTTCCATTTCTTTCTCTTATATTTGTATCTGAGTAGGTTCGCAAAGGTTTGTCACGGTGCGTGTGGTGTAATCAGTGTCATGTTGACTTCAAATCTGTCGTCAACATTTCTTTCGTTTCCTGGCACTACGTTTATTTTTCACATCTATCACTGCATTACAGCAGCATTTAGCATGTCTATTTTATCTGGAGTTTTTTCTCCTTTCCTGTTTTTAGTTATTGACATTTCAAGCGAATTCATTTAAAATTCTAGTCGTTTAGTTTATGTTAATACAAGTGGATTTTTTTATAGAGTTATAAATGTAGTTGTGTGATCGAGTTCCATTTTTAGCCAATAGCAATTTCGAGTCGTTACAAGTAACTAAATGGAACATTGATTTAAAATGAATAAGTGTCATTTTATATTTGAATCAACTTGTACTGCCCAAATTACAGGTTTAAGAATCATTTTCATCGAAGCTTATTTTAGACCATGTTTTTGACTCTAATCTCAAATAGAACATCCAGTACTGAGAGATCAGGAGAACAATATTCGCAATCTGTTGATCATAAAACAAAATTAGCTTGTAATCATTGCTTCAATAGCCATTATTAGGTAATGCACTAGCATGCTGGCAGAATATGTTTCTGTAATCATCTAGCGGCATGTTATTAAATCTAGTGACTGCTCTTTTAGACTCACCCGTGTTTGGAACGTCTGCAGAGGCATTCGGGTGGTAACTGAAAACCGAAAAAATTGAAAAAAAATACAAAAAAAAGGTACGCGGAGTTGAGAAACAGAAGCGCCTAACGCGAACCGGAAACCAGATCCGTTTAAATTCGTCCCGCCGCCGCCACCACCGCAGCCAGAAAGAGCCACAACGTTTTACGGGGGGGCAGCATCATCGGTAAAACTCTGAAACGCTTGACAGGGTAGTTGCGTGATTGACGTATTCCTCATCAGTATTCCGGCCTCGTGATTGGACAGACGGAGCTGTCAATCAAAAAGTTTTGTACGCGCCGCCTTTACCTCTCTCCGCGCTACTTCCCGCGAAGATCCATCGTGAAAGACCCCGGGAGAGACCGGAATACGTTCCCTGCTCACTTCGCCGCCGCTTCCCTCTTTCTTCCGCCGTATGCGCGCCCGCCACAATGTATTTCGAATATTTTTATTCCCCGCGATTTTAAAGGTTTTAATGCTGCTGCTCCGGGGGCATAAAAATTAAATGGAAATACGTATTCCGACGCGTCGTCATCACGCCAGGGCTGAATGTACGCGCGCTTTCGTCCCTTTTCCGATGTTCGAAAGCATCCAGAAAGGGAGGGACGAGGGAGACAAGGGATGCGAAAGGAAAGAGGAAACCGGGAGAAATTCAATTCCCGTTTTAAACGATTTTTAAAACCGATTTAAGTAACTCATACTTCGGTGCGCGTTAGATGAAATATTGGAGAAACACAATCGTCTCGAAATTGATATTGAATGAGTGAACTTTTTTCTTCTCGTCGAGAGGAAAAGCTCTCACCGGATAGGTATATATACCTTGAAACCATCACAACCTCCCAACTCGCGTTCCTAAATGGGAAACTTAAATGAAAAAGAAATGAAATGCGATTGGTAAGTATAAATTTATAAAGATTAAAGATTGTTTTGGGGATGAAAAGTTTGGATTCAATGAAGACGAAGTTTGCGGTTGGATTTGAATTGAGGATAATGTTGAGAAATATTTTTAATGAAGCGTACATAACTGCGTTGTCTATAAACTGAAACAATACGTATTCTTAATCCAAAAAAATATTCCTTAAAGAACATGAGAGAATAAATTACTTAAGCATATCAAGAATGGAAACATGGAGAAAGGTGGTTTACGAGAGAGATTTTCTCAGATGGTAACTTCACATTTCATAGTCCATGTCATACCACCAGAAAAGTTTTCCACACTTGAATCTAATTGAGTGGTCTGCAAAAAGTCCACACTTGAATCTAATTGAGAATATAATAATAATAATAATAATAATAATATATATATTGTCCAACAGATCTACAAATCTAATAACAGGACAAGTAAATACAAAAAAGAAAAATAATATAGACAAACTAAATAACTATCACCTAATACAAAAAAGAAATAAAATTATCCTTAAAGTAAAAGAGAAACAAAAATATCTTCACGCATATTTAAATGAAAGAAAGACTTAAAAAGGAAACTTAATACATTTTGTTTATGTAAAAAGTCGAAAATGAGGGCTATGGCGCGCTTAAACGAGGTAATATATGTATATTATGTAAAATTAAATTAAAAGTTAAAATTAGTGATATGCACTTAGTAGTTGTGGCAATGAGGAAAAATCTATTGAATTGTTGGATATTTGATTGTAATAGTGACAGATCCTGTAAATGGGTGACTTCAGCAGTATGTTTGTTCTCGGGGTAGGGCAATAGAATACTGAGTGAGCGCGCGTAGGAATGTGTGGGACAAAGAAGGAGATGTAAGCCAGCAATTTAGGAGAGTCTACGTTAGAGTGCAGTAGATGGTAGAGTACTTTCATGTCCATCTTCTTTCGCCGAATTTCTAAGGATTCAAAGTTGAATTTATGCAGCAATGATTTGCAGACATCATTAATAAATAGCAGGAATAGAAGAGTCCCAAATTACTTCCTTGTGGAACTCCTGAGTTTGGACAAAACCATTTGGACTGATGGCCACCGAGACTCACATATTGCTTCCGGTTGTATAAATATGCGCGGAACAAACAAAGTAAAGGTGAGGAAAAGCCTAAAGTATCTAGGTTCATTAGGAGTAATTCATAGTTTATCCGATCAAAAGCCTTGGATACGTCTGTGTAAACAACGTCGATCTGTCC
Source organism: Holotrichia oblita (assembly GCA_023690525.1). Classification (NCBI taxonomy): domain Eukaryota; kingdom Metazoa; phylum Arthropoda; class Insecta; order Coleoptera; family Scarabaeidae; genus Holotrichia; species Holotrichia oblita. Next base: position 89,067,287 of record CM043020.1, read on the forward strand.
ACCAACATCTAGTGATCTTGAACTATCTTGAGTTAGTATCGCTAAATTAGTTACAGTTGATCGTTTATCAACGAATCCATGGTGGTGTGGGCCTAGTTCGTTCTTAATTTGGGGGTATATTAGTTGGTATATTTTAAAAGCTTTAGCAAAGTTGTTGATGATGGCTATAGGTCTGCAGTTTGCAATTAAAGCTGGGTCACTCATTTTATGTACAGGAAAAAGTTTCGTAATTTTCTAGCGTTCCGGAAATGTATAGTAGTAATTGATAAACTAAAAATATACGCCAATGGAGTTGCAAATACATAAGCACAGTCACGCATTAGAAAACTGGGCAAATTATCATCACCTTTAACTTTTCCGGGGCACCAAGAACTAAAGATTAATCAATTTTATGTATATTTATATGAGGAGCATTTGCACATAATGTATTTTCACGTAGTGATGAAGTAGGAGCCAAGTATACAGATTGGAAGAAAACCTGGAAAGCATTCACCACCCCCGAAGGACAGGAAGCGATGTTACCATCATTATCTCTCATTACACTAGGTATACCGGAGTTTTTTTCTTGGATGTGATGAAGTCCCAGAAGTGTCGCGGATCACATTTGATACGCTGTTGAACGCCGACTAAATAATCATGATATAAATTCGATGTTTGAATTTTGATTTCCTTCCGCAATACTTGAAATTGTCGTAGATCGTGTGCACGTTTGTATTTCTTATATTTTGCGCGGTACTTGTCTTTAAGCCTAATGTTTTTTATTAGCTCTTGCGTAAACTATGCAGGAGAAGTTGCTAAGGATCTATTATACTGCTGAAGATTCATATATTGGACAAAGGCATTCATAGCTTGACATTTCTTATCACTGGTTTGGGTGTTATTAAAATTAGGTAAGTTGAAATCACCAATTAACAGTAATTTAGTATTGTCACAGACATTCTTTTGTTCTAGGGTATCATTTTTCTAAATCGGAATAAGAAACATCAGGTGGTGAATATACTATATAAGTAAGTAGTATTTTACATGAGTTTACAGCTAACTGACAAGCAATTAAATCAATTAAAGGTACTGAGGCAACAACATGAGAGCAGTCTAGTTGTTGAAAAGATAAATGTGACTTAAGAGCGACTTGTACCCCTCCTCCGCGTTTTCGATGAACACTAGCAAAGTCTCTATCTTTACGTAAAGTTTTGAAATCCGAAGGAAACAGTTCACTATCAAATACGTCGTCATCCAACTATGTTTCACAAACACACTAGTCATATTCACTTGCACTAATATTGGTGAAAAATGTATCAGTTTTTGTTCTAAGACCCATAACGTTTTGATAGTATATATTGATGTCATGAATATTGATAGCAATATTCTTCTTTGGTTGCTATTCAGGATGGTATTTGGTGATTGACTTAGCACGTTTGATTAATCTTGTCAAGTAGGAGCATGGAATATATCTACACATTCTCCATCTACACATTCTCCTGTTTCAAGTGAGAACTCCTTTAGAAATATTTTCCATGTACTTTGATGATGATTTGTTACAAACAATAGTTAACTTTACTTCGAAGTATGCTCATGACAATAATCATCACGATTTTCATTTTGATAGATCAGATCTTATAAATTTTTTGGGGATAATGATACTTTCTGGCTACCACACTTTGCCTAGAATTCCTATGTAGTGGTCGTCTAACGAGGATAAGGGTGTAAATATTGTACAAAAATGTATGAGCCGTAATAAATTTCAAAATATTAAAGAAATTTACATTTATCGGATAATAGTTTACTAGACAAAAATAATAAATTTGTAAAAGTTCGGACCATTTTCAAATATTTTGAACGATAAAAATTTACAAGTTGGCATTTTTTCATTCAATTTATCTATCGATGAGCAAATGATACCATAGTTTGGACGACATTCATGTTAGATGTTTATAAAAGGAAAACCTGTACGATTCGGGTTCAAAATATGGTGTCTCTGTTCATCTGATGGGTATTTATTCTATTCATTGCCTTACGGTGGAGCTTCAATGAATAGTGAAAAATCGAGTCTTGGAATGGGTGGTCAAGCAGTTATAGACTTGCTTATACCAGTAATACCTTGACAATTTTTTTTCATCTTACAATTTATTTGTTTTCTTAAAGAACAAACGATTTTTTGCAACTGGCACAATAAAGGAGAACCGAACAAGAAAATGCCTTTTAGAAAGTACAAAAATTATGTCAAAAATGAAGAGAGGTTCTTATGATTCAGCATTTGATAATATTTCAAAGATATCTCCTGTTTGTTACACTCGACAACGCAGTCGTTACGATGTGCAGTAATAACTTTAGCGTTCAACCACTCAATACTGCTAAAAGATACAACAGGAAAGAGAAGAAGGATATAACTATATCTCAACCCAATGTGATTACCCAATATAATAAATATATGGGAGGGGTAGATCTCTATGATAATGGGATCGCAAACTATAAATGTAGAGTTGTGGGTAAAAAGTGGTGGTGGCCTATATTTTGCAATACTGTGGATAGTACTATCGTCAATGGATGAAAAATATATAGTATGGTAAATAAAACAATGTGTGAATATGAGATATGAGAAACATGGCGGAAGTCAGCAACATAATCACCGTAGGAAAACTGTTGCCAACCTTCGAAAAGTCATTCTTCTGTCAAACTGTCCTCGTCTTCATTGGGAATATCAGAAATAGCTCTCGATAAGCTACCAAATCAGTAAACGGTTTGTAATACATTTAGGAGTTAGAGGCATACTGGGGTAGTAAGCTTACGTCCTCGCTAAGGTATAAATCAAACACTATACAAAGAATGAGGTCCAGAATTCGATCTTGAACGACTCCAGTCATTAAGTTGCGTAAATACTGTAGAGTGTTGCTCGATTGTATTTTGGCGATAGACAACCAAATTTATTGTAAATTAGTAATGATTAATAATCAAGCACAAGAATATTAATCATAAAAACAGATTGTTTGTTATAATACGTTAGGTATTATTAAAAATACTGTTGCGCTTAGAAATTTGTTGTTGAGACTATTTATGTTTAAAGATTTAGACCTAATTATAAGGTTAGTACACTAATTCTTCTCGTTTATTGTCTTTTAAACAGTAATCCTAAAACATACATAGTTCATCGCAATATAAAATAAAACCGTTCGTGTTTTATGGCTACTTAAATAAGGACCCACGTTGGTTGTTGGCAAGTTATATGGAGCAAGAATTTAGTTAAATATTATCGCGGTTTTGGAGTGGGACCCAGAGGCTGAGATTTATTTAGGGGTGGGCTGAGGGGCGAACTGCAGCGATATTTAACTTCGGCGGCGGTGGCGGTTCGTTGCGACGGATTTTAATCTACATGCACGGGGTTTCAACCCTCCTCTTTCCTTCCTTCCTAGCTCCTTTCGCTCCCTTCACCACGGAAAATTTCCAAGAAGCAAGAAGACGATAAAAACATCTTGTAGCAAAAGATTTACTTCTTCAGCCACATATTCAAATTATCAAGGAATTTGTTTTTCTTATTTCGGGTAGATCTTCTCTTCGTTTTTCGTCTATCACTCTTTCTCTTTCTTTCGCGCTCGTTTTATACCTTTTCTGGCGGTCTTTCTTTTTCGTTCCTCTCTAATGTTTTAAAAGTTTTACGGGGGTTTTCTTGCGACCGCTACCGTCGCGAAATAAATGAGCTTTCAGATAATTCAGAATAGGTTTCCATGCTTTCCTTCTTTATTGTACAAAACGCGAAGGTCCTGTGTGTGTTATCCGTACTAGCTGAAGACCGTTACCGGTGAGACTCTAAGCTACATTTAACAACTAGTTTCGATGGATCGCCTCGTCGCGTATTTCCTGCTTAATGATTGTGATTTTGAAAGTTGAATAGACACATTCCGATGCGGTTATTTGTCTTGCCTTTATATGCGGCTATACATATATGGGAGTAAATTATTATGAACGTGTCACGTCAGTGTCAACCAATGGTTTCCCGTCTGGTTTCTTTCATATTAAAGTATTTTAATCAGTCAGGTATATCAGGCTTTATATGTATAAAAGAAAAATATATATCATTGTCATATTCAATTCTATTTATTCATTTACTAGTATATGGATTGTGGTTTTAAACGCAGAGACTGTTGTTCTTACAATAGATTAAGGATTTCATAACTGCAATTACTTAATTTAGTGACCTAAACTAAATTGTTGCTAGAGTTGTTACATCTAGTTGCAGTACGATAATGAATAAGACTTATGAAATCCTAGCCTCATGTGATCAAGTACTATTGATTTTACAACTGCGTAATTAATCGTTTCGAAATTGAATATTAACACCTGAATTCATACTAGGTTATACCGATATAAAGTTAGTTTGCATAGGAAATTCGTGGCTTCTGGATAAGTCAATCTTGTGAAATATTGAACAAAATAAATATACAAGTTTTATTAAAGTTTTGCTTTCAACTCAAAGCACATAGGCAATACGAATACCTACATTATAAAACTTATGATATACTCTCGCGTAGAGTATATGTCATCTCTACGAGAGAGCTACATATATACAGTCTGTCCCAGATCCACTGGTCTAAAAAAATACAAAGAGTTTATTATTTTGATTTTTATGCTTGTTTATTTATTCAAAATAGTCTTCTTCTAACTTAATACAGCGCAGAAAACGTTCAATCAATTTTTCCAAACATTTTTTTACTCATCGGCAGGAATGACCTTTAGTATGGCGGTCGAAGTCTTTCGGATGACCGAGATGGTATTGAAACGATTTCCTTCCATCGCCAATTTCAGTTTGGGAAATAGCCAGAAGACCCACGGAGTTAAAGCACGTGAATATGGTGGATGATTAATAACATTGACATCCTTTTTTGATCAAGAATTTATGTACCACAATGGCTTTGTGCGATAGTGCATTGTTATGTAACAAAAATCATCTGCCAGGTTCTCGATATTTCGGTCGAATTTCGTCGAATTCTGGCCTACAATCATTGCAGAATTCCCACACAATATTTTGCGTTCACCGTCTGACCTTCTGTGATGAATTCACTGTGAACAAATGGTTCTTGGCGTCGCTGCATGGTAATCGTCTGCAAGGTCCTTACGACCGTCACAGAATCGGCCAAACCAACTAACATCCATTCTAATTTAAGAAATGCAATGTGGAGCGATAAATACATACTCTGTGATGTCGCTGTTTGCCACAATATCATATTTTCAATAAAATTTTGTGGTCTAACACCGTATAATCTGATACCAGAGTTTATATCTATGAAGAAATTGCTGGTAACAAGATTCTTTTGGTCAGGTTAGTACGACGTGCAGAATAAATGTTTTTTTTTATATAAAAAAACAACCATTCTAAATCTAGTGATGTTTGTAACAATAGTCTGCAATAGAAATATTTATGAATGAGTACATAAAACAATTCTTATGACCTTGTTAGAGTGACCTGGTGGATCAGAAATACCAATAGCAAAGTCACTAAACCGAAAATAATAACTTTTGTTTTAAATCACTCTATTATTTGATAAAAAGATTGTATCACCATAGGCGTTTTACCCTATCAATTATAATCCTGTATTCTACTAAAAACATTGAATCAATTTCTACTTTCTTTACTAAATGTTCCCAAAATTTTAATAAAATTATCAAACTAACCAAAGGTGAAAATATGTTAGCAAAGACAACTTTATTTTTAAAGTAGTAAAAGTACAAAGTACATTAAAACACTTCTTATATCTTAATTCATATTTTGTTTAGCTCTGGGCCATATATGATATTACTTGATTTAAATAATCAAATACAAATTTGACCTTGGATTGTACAGTCGGTCAATTAGTAGCCGACCGGTTTTTCTACACTCACCCGAATTAAAATCCGAACAAACAACGAAATTGACGATATGCTGTGACACTCATATGGTGACATAGAGTTGACAGATTGACTAAGCAACATGAGCATGCTTTTAAAAATATTTATTTGACTTTGCACATAAGTTGAGAGAACAGATACAGAAGAAAATTTTGAAACCAAAAGTGTCTTGGACATCCCAACAACTGAATTCTTGGGGAGCATTTTTAAGGTTCAAGCTTTAGTAAAGATATTAGTGCAGAAGTTATAAACCAATGGTGGTTTTTCCTTAAGTGTAGAACATGACACAACTACCCCAGTTGTATGCTGCTGCATGTCGAGGTTTGATATACCTTCGTTTATTATTTATTCTCATCAAAGGATGAATCCAGAATTAAAACGAAATTTATTACTTAAAGCACCATGTCTTTTACTTAAACGAAGCTCTATCTGTTAAATGGCTTTCTAAAATCGACAAAAGATGTCAATGTCTAACATGGCTGTCAATAACTTCTGTCAAGAAAACAGCATAGTCATCTTAATATACCATCCCATAATTTTCATCGAATTCAACCAGTAGATGTGATCTTTTATAAATTCTTTGAAACTGTGTACAATTCTGTGTAGCCATAAATTTTCTTTTAAAGAAAAAATCATTTACTCAGGATTTTACTGAGCTTTACAAAGTAGTCAAGTGATTTGAAGTAACGGATAAATTGAGATGTGTTACAAACGACGATTTTCTGGCTGTTGGTAATATCAATGCTTTTCAAGCAGATTTTAACGTCCTGATACTAAAAAAAACAACATAATCAGCATCACAAGACTGGCGAAGCTTCATTCGGAGATATTTTAAATATACCTTTAATTTAGCAAGTGCAAAAAGATACGTAATAGAATAGATGTGGCTTTTAGAAATATTTACGTCCATGTCTATCAAAGAGAACTCAAGGTTAGAAATTTTTACAAAACAGAGGCTACAGTAACGTCATGAAGAAACATGTTCAATAGTGAACACACTCTTTATAGATCTGGTTGATAAAAGATAAAAAAATGCGATCTTAAAAGCTGTGCACTATTCGATGTTCATAATTTCTCTGAAAATTGAAACTTTCCGTTTATGGTTAGAAATGTATTGTGTCTTTTTGTTCCAAACTATACGTATATTAATTTTAATAAAAGGTGTATATATAAGTGTTATCTTGCCTTCTCAATCGTTGTTTTGCCATTAATCAACCCGCGGACTTAGGCTTTATCATTTTCTACTTCAACTAATGTTTTACCGTTAATTGTTTGATTCAATTCGCGCACAATTCTCAATTACTTGCAGTATCTAGGGGTCCGATCTCGTGATATATATATAAGTTGGCGTCGTCGTCGGTTACTAACAAAAAGGAAATATATCCATTTTACTTGTTTTTGCATCCGGTCCGTTGTCGGAGTGAGAGCGTCCACCGTGCTCAGGGTTGCAGAACGGTCACCGGTCATTCTATTAGCATGTACAATCTAGATGGCCGTTCTTGCCGGACCCTTACTTTAACATTCACATTATTATATGCTCGCTCCCGGCTCTTATCTCGGCGCACTACTATTTGAAATGACAAGTATAAGGTCCAGTACTGCTGCTGGTTCCGTAAACTGGAATAGTGTGTGTGTGCGTCGTCAAAATACTTTGGATGTTTGCTCAACTGGAGTTAGATAACTTTAGATTTACTCTGCATGCATTTACACGTTTATTTATCACATCTTTACATCAATAGTTTTTGCTTTACTTGATAATATTAACCCGTCAATTAATACCAAAGAGTTCTGAAGACTTAGACATCTGTCAGATATTGTCTTAGGTATTTTACTTGGCATATTCCTTTACTTATACTTACAGAAATGGCTCATAATTGAGAAATTAGATAACAAAACTTATGTGCATTTATTCTATCGCTGAAATTAAAATTTGTTCCCCCGTGCATGGTATGGGACCCTGCATGGAAACGATATGTCATCCACAATTAAGCAAACAATTGCAGAAAAAAAAACTGATAACAAATAAGAATGGGAGAAAATGAGAAGAAAGTTAACAAAGCAGTAGAAGAGCTGCAAGACTTCATTCATGAACAACAAAACTAAAGAATTAAAGAATACTTAGAAAACCTCTTTAGAAAGCAACCCATTGAAAGACACTTGGAAACTGGCAGAAATAAGCTCAGGAAAAAGCTGAAAGATGTTTGTTCATATACCAACTTGTGAGCTTATTACTTATGTTTCCCAAAGTTTTTAACGGGATGTATGTAATAAATCACAATAATAATAATAATTTTAAATCCAAAAATATGTTCTCCCTGATTTTCTTGATATATCGGAGGCGTTCCACAAGGTGTGGCACGCTGGACTACAAATAGAGCTATCGAGGCTTCTACCTCACTCCCACTTTCAGCTTTTAAAATCCTATCTAACTGGCAGACACTTCTTAGTTCCTCCAGGTAACGCTCTTAGTCCAATGTTATATTTCGAGTAAACAGCAGATTTTTCAATAACAAGAACCAACTACCGTGTCGCCATATGCTGATGACAGTGCTGTTCTAGCATTTTATATTAATTCTTAAGAAAGCTATAAATAAACCCAAATATTACTTAACATTACTGGTTAAAAATATGTCGGATTTAAGTTGCTGAAAGGAGAAATTCCCTAAATTACAGGTACTGTACGGGGAAGCCAAAAAAATCATACTAGGCTGGTTCAGGATACTAAACGTTCATATTATCAGTCTAGAATCAACGGAGCCTCGAATTTATCTCGAACTACTTGGATCTTGGTGTCAGAATTAACTAATAAATCAATTAATGTCAATAATATATCCTTGAAAAACCAGAGGAGGTAGGGGAGAGACTTTGAAGATCCTGAAGTGATTGCTTCGCTTTTTAATGACTTTTTTATTGATTCGCCTAAGCAAGTCACTGATAGCAGTCCATCTTCAAACAACGATAATAGTCGTGGTATAAATGACTGCAGTTTTTCTTTGTTTTTGGATCCTTTTGTGGAGGACGAGTTGTTATAATTGGTAAACAGCAAATTGAAGAACAGGAGCTCGGCGGGAGCGGATGATATCCCATCAAATTTGGTTAAAGCATCTCTTGGGTATATTTTAAAACCAGTTACTTATCTTGTAAATTCATCGTTTCTTAATGGTAGCTTCCCAAATTCCTTAAAATTATGTAAAGTAGTTCCGGTTTTCAAGAAGGGTAATCCACAAACCATTAGTAATTACAGACCAGTAGCGATTTCTTCCAGTTTTTCAAAAATTTTTGAATATTGTTTTTTGGATCGTTTCGTAAAGTTTTTAGATAGGAATCATATTCTGACGGATAGTCAACATGGTTTTCGATCGAATAAATCTACTATTACTGCGCTGATGGAACCACCAGAATTATCTCTTTCATGGATGCGGGTGAGTGCCCTGTGGGTATTTTCTGCAACCTTTCCAAGGCGTTTGACTGTGTGGATTATTGCAGACTATTGTCAAAATTATATTCTTACGGTGCTCGGAGTGTAGCCTATGACTGGATGAAGTAATATTTAAGTAATAGATGTCAGTATGTTAGCGTAACTTGTAAGCAATTTAATCATCATTTATCACATTTTGAATCGGCCCGTCGGGAGGTCAATCTAGGTGACCCGCAGGGCTCTGTTTTGTGTCCGGTGTTGTTTTGCTTTATTCTAATGATTTAAGTAACATTTTTCTGGATGCTTCTCTGATCATGTATGCAGATGATAACACGATTCTATATCTGACGTGAATGAGAATGATTTGCTTTCAAAATGTCAATTGGCACTGAATTCGATGAACGACTGGTGTAGCGAAAACTTGTTGCATTTGAACGCAGGTAAAACTCAAGTAGTCCGTTTTCACAAAAGGCAGAAGAACTGTACTGGTGTGGAACTGACAGTGGGTTCTCAAATGTTGAATGATATTGACAGTTGTCAGTTTCTGGTTTTGACGATAGATAAACATTTGAATTGGTAGAGTTATTGTGGTATATTGGTCACTAAAGTACATTCTATTTGCTATTTGTTTAGAAATTTAAAACGTGTAATGACCTCAAGTCAATTAATTGTAATTTATCATGTCTTGGTTGGCTCTAGATTGGCCTACGGTGTTGATACTTTGGAATCGATACCTGAGTATCGGCGTCTTGGAATCGATGCTTGAGTATCGGCGCCTTGGAATCAATACCTAGGAATCAATACCTACCTAGGCATCCATACCAACACAACAATATCTAGGTATCGATACCAACGAACTACGGGAACAACTACAGTAAAGAAATTTTTTAGACAAATATTTATGGAACTAGTTCTCATATATTGCCTCGAATATTAATGAATGAGGGTTGGTGTAATTATTTGCGTACAATAACAATACTTGTAAAAAAGCCAAAGTATCATAATATTGTACATTTGATACTGTTAGATAAACCTGAATAAATTATTGAAATCAACCTGAAAAAATAGATATCGATTCAAATCAATCCTAGGTATTTATTCCAAGATATCGATTTGAGGAATCAATTCGAGCTATCGGTTCCCAAATATCGATACCTGCCGATACTTAACCGATTCCAGTGCTCGGAATCGATACCCTGCACGGAATCGATACATCGGTAAGTATCGATACCTCGATTGGTATCGATACCCGATACCAAAAATGTCGGTATCGCCCAGCTCTAATAAAAACAAAACAATTGTTAATTTCCTGCAACTGAGACCTAAATTTATTTGCTCATTGGTCGGTATTACTATACAAATCTATTCTTCAGCCCGTTTAAAATTCCCCAACAAAGTAATCCATCATTTCTCTTTGGAAACTGTTTCAGATTAGTGCAGTTTTGAAAACTGTTTCAGATTAAAAACTAGTCAAGCATCAATTGCAGCACGCAGCTTGGGCATACTAAAATTAGTGACAGCTCTTACAGCTTTCGTAATGCTGAGGGTATCTTTTATGGCATATCATGTTTTCTAAAACAAACCACAATGTAGAATTTAAAAACCTGTTAGATGGCCAATCTGATGGGCGATCATAAATCAATTTGGTTGATGTCAAAACCAGTAAGATTCTAGTTTTATTTTTCATTTATTTTAGTTAAACGGTTCAAAGTAGTATGGGTCCAATGAGTTCAAATATTTATTTTGTTGTTTCAACAGAATTCTCAGTAATAGTTCAACAAAATAAATAATCATTTTATGTTATTAATAATCATTTTGTTAACAACTATGGTTGTTATGTTATAGGAAATCTGCTTTGGAAAGTAGTTAATTATGATTGCATGGCATTCTATCTAAGTACGTCAGGCTAATTGAAAAAGTAAATTATATTTATAAGACGATAGTTGAAATTTCTCAAAATAAATTTTAAATATCAAATACGATACAACAGCAGATTAAATCTAATGCTGTAAAATCGTAAGTAAACATCCCAACAACGTGATTCCAGGTGAAACAATAACCATAAACATAATATAATCCGGTCGTAAAGTCACACATGCATCTTTTCTGCCTGAAGATCGTAAAATGTTTGAGTACGATATCTAAATAGCAATTTGGGAGTTGTTAGCAGTGGTTAGTAAAGTGGCGCGAGTGGTTGTGTTGACAGCACCGGTCTGGTGGGGATTTATGGTACTATAACTCTGAACCCGGAGCTGCTAACGGCCTAACCGGAGCGCGTGCCTGTATCCGGATCTCTCTCCAGACCGACCCGACAATATGTACCTACTCCATAGGTGCCAGATTGAGATGATATCCTTTAAATTTTATTTATTTCATTCACATGACGTTATATGTCAGCAGCTTATAAATCACTGTGTAGCAGCTTCACCCTGGATAAGGAGGGAACACGACCGCTTAAGGTAATGTAAAATATTTATGATAAAAAGGGGTAAAATGCGAGCATGCATATTTACTGTCGTTTTTATATCCTTACCTACTAAATATTTATATTTCGTTATATTATTTTTATGAAGTTTAAAAAATCAAATGCTATTCGAAGTTACAGGAATACACACCTGTATTATAAACAAGTGCATAAGAAATTGTAGTTGCTGCTGCAGCTGTTCTAATTGCGGTTAATGATAGCATATCTAGAAAACTTCCTTAAATCGCGTATTCCAACATTTCAAATAGTAATAACGAGACACTAGGTGTTTTCTATATTCCAGATTTCTTAATATAACCCGCTTTCTCCGGTCTTTTCTTTCGTGGAAATTCCTTTTTTTACGTATAATATCAGTATAGTGAAAAAGACCAATCGATCTGCTGTTCGTTCGTCAATACCTATCATGATTACGGAAGGAGAAATAAAAAAACAAACTCGTTGTGTCATTGGAGAGCTTAAGAAAGAACAATACCGTGAGCGTTCGTCGGCGAATCGATCTCCGTCCGTTGAATTTTAGTCCCTTTCGCCCGGAGGAGCTTCTTTTTGATCAAAACCGGACTTTCCCTACCCCTCCGGCCGGCGGATGGCAAAAACGCCGGCCAACGTCAATGATGTTTCTCGAAGAAAAATACGCGCGTAAAAACTCCAGCAGGCAGCAGCAGAAGATGTGATGTCAGATGTCAGTTTTTGCGCGGACTCATCTCGTATCTTCTGTAAGTCACGGCCGCTTACCCCGGAGCTCTCTTGTCGCTTGTCAAGGCTGCCAACTATCTCTCCTCTACCCATCAGACTGATGATCTTTCTCCACTTTCGTATTATAAATTTTTCGCGTGTATATATTTCAACGACGGCGCTTTCTAGTTTTATATATAAATTGTCTCCCTCTTTTTCAATGGGGAAGAAGTATTACGATGTAGAAAACCTTTATCAGCGATTCATTTATTTTCTTTCTGTTTAAGTAACGCTTCTTTTAATAGAATTGGATATGTAGAAAGAATTTCATCTATCTCTTTTTAAAGAAAAATAGTTGACGTAAATAAGTAACAAAAAATACACTCCTTCAACTTTTTAGCAAATTTATTACTAGCCAAATAGTTGGATCATGTTATAACATTATTCAGTTTAAGCTTGCATAATAAACACGTAAATAAGTAACAGGGTGAGCTGGTATACAGTGTGTAAAAGCCAAATGGAATAAATTCATTATTTTGGTTACTGTACATATTTATAAAAAACATGACAAATTTAAATTATAAATTGACATTCTTCAACATGAAAATGCGATCCCTACCTTCAACCCCCTTCGAATGACAGGTACAACCACCATTTTTTAAATAGGAAGTATAGGCTTGTGATATATTGTTTGAAAGGTCTCTTTATTCTCTATTCAAAAATGTTATCGTTTTTAAGTTTGTTGTAACAATTAAATAGAATAAAATAAAATCACTTTGTTATCGAAATTCGCTACAATATACGCAAAAAATGAAATGTAATGCAAAATGTAAAAAAAAAACGTAAAACACCAAAAAGAATTATGAATGTCAATGAAGTACTTGTTCAAAATGTTCACCATGAACGTCTTGGTAACATCCCAATCTTAAGTAAAACTATCTTCTAACATTACTTAACATATCAGGCCTGATCAACCTAATCGCAAGCGTTATTCGTTCTCTTAAGTCATTTAAATCAAAAGGTTTAGTTTTGTACACAGTGCTCTTCAGATATCCCCATAAAAAGAAATCTAATAAGGTCAGATCCTATCCACCAATTGGGAAATATTGCATCGAGGTACTTCCGGACACTGCGTTGATAATGTAGTGGTGCTCCATCCTGCTGAAACCATATCGTATTCATTGGAACTTGAGGGTTTCCTGGATTAGGATATAAATTTGCCAAAGTTGGGACGATATCATTTTGAAGTAGTGCGAAATAACGATCGCCATTCAGATTGCCCTCAATGAAAGAGGGACCAATGATATGGTTTTCAACAATACCTGCCCAAACATTAACTTTTTCTGGGAATTGTGTGTTCTTCTCTCATCCAGTGAGGATTTTCCATAGACCAGTAGCGGCAATTTTGCTGATTACCATGACCGTTAAGAGAAAAAGTGCACTCATCAGAAAACATAACGTATTCTAATTGGATAATAATGTTATCCAAGATGTGCAACATTCGCTCACAAAAATAAGTTCTATCGAAATCATCTTCCATGAGCTCCTGAGTAGATATCATTTTATAGGGATGCATTTTATTTTCTTTTCATATGTTTACTATCAATGTATGGCTAACATTTAATGTAGTGCATGCCTGTTTACTTGATGTATGTGGATTTTCCATAAACTCAAGCATCACATCTACTTTGATTTCATCACTAAGTGCATTGGCAGCTGTTTTTTTTATCTGCCTTACATGACCAGACTCGCGAAACTGCTTCTCTATATTACTAATTGTTCCTTGAGATATCCCGGAGGGAAATCAGGAAATTTCTCATGAAACGGGTTCTATCTCCGTAACCAATCATTGATAAAACTGTTATTCTATGCCTTTCCGTTAATCTAACCATTTTCCAGAATTGTATTTTACGAAATTCAAACAAAAATTATAATACTGACAACTTAAATAACAACTCTTAATTACAAAACAATTTACCAAGGCGTTTTAAACAAACTAATGTTGCCATGCACGGAAACTTTTTAAAGTATTTTTAATGGATACCATCTAAAAAGCACATTGGTATGGTTTTTACTCACTTTCATATTATGAAGACCTAGATGATAAGTAAGTAATACAAAGATGCCTATGATGTACAATATGTATTAAATCTTTATAAACGCTTTTGATAAAAACAACTACATTAAAAATAAGAACATTCACATTTAGGGTAATAAATAAAATGAATAACGTTTCTTTTAGGAATGAAATCTCTTTTTCTATATTTTCTTTTTTGTTTTTATGGCAAATAAAGTAGCAGTCGTTTATGTGATGTCGACTTATCGCATAAACAAATGTGCGTATGTTCTATTGTCATTCTTTTTCTGCGAAGGTTATTGCATGTGGGCATAATTTAAATTTCACAAATGATGTTAGTGCTAATACCTACAACAGTTTTTATAACAGCATATGAGCAAACATTCTGTCTTGAGAAATGATTAGATTGTATTGTCCGTAATCCTGGATTAATTGTAATATTGTTATTAAAATTAAGTTGTTCCTTTTTGCAAGGACATTGGATTGTTTATCGATATCGAAATAATAAGTTTCCTCTTTTTGTTCTTGTTTATTTGCTTATGTGTTATTAGACTTCAGAATACGAGTATCCCAAAATAAGAAGAAACCTTTGCGAAGTTGTTACACAAACATGTATCTTATTTAGCGATAAAGGCCTTTTGGAAGTGCTTTCCTTCCAAGTGCCAGTGTATGCGTGTGTTTGTAGTTGAACGTGCTCGTATTTATCTACAGTATACGGAACTGACGGAAAATCTGATGGATGAAAGAGGATGACACGGTATATGTCGGCGGCGTATCGATCACTGAAACAACAGGAGCCAAGTGACGGAGAATGACTTGCACATAACACACCACCAACCAACACAGCACAGACAACCACTATTAATAATACTATCATCTCCCAGTAAAACATCTATGTTCACAGCGTTGCGCTCCGATGGCGTTGGAGATATCGAAGGGGGCCTCGGGTTCGCTGTAAGGGATGTACAAATTTTATTATCTGGCCCCCCTTCTCTAACCACCTCATCCCGCTATAATTAATCAAGTTTCAAAGTGGGGTAATAGGAAAACAATGCCGCTTCGTCCTATATAAACGACTTGGAAACGGCGCGTGCTAAATAATGAAGTGATACACAGTATTCTTTTCGAATGAACGAGGAAGTATTCTCCAACGATCTGTTTACTTAATCAAACGCATAGTTTATCTTACGAAGAAGGTCGCGACTTCCGAAACTCCGGAACTTCCGGAAAAATCAATTCGAATCGATAGTAGCGCGGTATTCTTTTTTCTTAAATGCTATTTCTAAGTAACGAAAGGGAAAATAAATAAATATAAATCTGTTTATATGGACTAGAATGCTTTCTTTCAAGATAATTGACAGTGGCTCACATTGGTCGTAAAACTTCTGTGTTTAATCCAACGTAAAATTTCCAAATATTAATTTTGGAATAATTTAAATTTAGACAATTAATTATGGTCCACAGTTCTATATTGGTCAAATTTTTCGGGCAATAACTCAAATATGGTACCTATAAACTATTACCACCACCCACCACCACCTTTAAAGATCGCAGAAATGCTGTCTTGACTGGATGAAGCATTATTATCAAGCACCAGTTTGATATAACCGCTCAAAATTTTCGTAACAAGTAATCTTAAAAAAAAACAACAGTTTGAAATTAAAAGGGGATCATGAAGATCGGCACAAAAGTGCTGAGTCTAAGATTGATGAATACTAAGATTGTGTTGTATTGCCTCTTTCGTAAGTTTTTGATAATCCTAAAGAAAATCCTGCAGTAACTGCTTCAATTCAAAAGATAATAATAGTAATAGTAATAATATATTTCATTTTTTAATACAACAAGTATAAAATATGATTAAAAGATTAATGTATAAATACGTCACTAATTGTAAGTATACACACATAAAAAACAAACTCACAGACTGAAAAAATCATTAGCATTGTAGAGTACATTACTGACTAGATGTCTCAATTCTTATTTATATATGTAAGTGATAAGGTAACATTTTTATAGCAACTGGTACATGATTATATGCATACAGGGTGACCCATTTGTTCTCGAGCCACCTGTAAAATCTTTATTTATTGTGCGATTTCAATCGGATTCTTTTAATTGTAGAGCTTGGTGAACTGTAGTCTTGGAACAAAAAGCGCTACATTCCTATAAAATGCAAGGCTTGCTACATCAGTTTTTAGGAGTAAAATTTTAAGATATCATATGAGCGATTTTTTTAGGAAAAGTTTGTGCACACCACTGGATTCACCACCCTTCAAATACCTGAAAACTTTATCGAATCAAAAAAGAAATAGAAACTTAAAGCAAAACTGAAACAAAAAAAAAAGAAAATTCCGTTACAAAAATTACAAGATTCTCGTCGCTTCTACCAATCCACCATTTATTTCAATATACTTCTCGATCCTTTTATGGACGTTCATAGTTACTTTTCGTATTTGTTCTGGAGTAATTTCTGCGCAGACTTGTATTATCCCATCCCCTAGTCCTTGTATAGTTTGTGGTCTTGATTTGTATACATTATGCTTTAGAAAACCCCAAAGAAAAAAATCGAGTGGCGTCAGGTCTGGGGATCTCGACGGCAATTCAATCAAAGGACTGTTTCGCCCTATCCAGCGATTTTCAAAATGTTCATTTAACCATTCTCTTACCAAAATACTCGTAGCGTTAAGAATAGGACTACCATCTAACTGAAACTATAAATTACGGAGACTCTGTAATGGTAAATCATCTAATGTGTTCCAAATCTCGTTCCCAAGAAAATTAAAAGTCTATTCGCATTCATATTACCCTCAAAGAAGAAAGGACCAATTATTCTGTCTTTTAGTAGTCTGCACCAATCGTTAATTTTTTGCGAATACTGTCTCTTTGCATTTATGACGAAGTCCGCATTCTCAGCTGACCAGTGACGGCAATTTTGACTTGAAACCACCCCATTTGTTGTAAATGTGGCTTTATCGCTTAGTAAAATTTCATTCAAAAAATTAGGATTATTTAGATATTGCGCTTGTAGCCAATAGCAAAAACTCTAATCGTCTTTCCTCATCTCCCAATTCCAATGTATGCAAAATTTTTGGCTTAAAAACCTTTATTATTTTTTTTTTCTAGGCATCTTCTAATACCTTCTCTGGGGATATTAAGGTTTAAACTTGCCGTTCTAATGCTACACCGGGGGTTGTCGTTAAAATATTCTACAATTTGGTCATTATTTCTCAAAATTCCACGACGTCCATTATACTTGGTCCTAAGCAAATTTTTTGAAACAGACCCTGTCTCATTAAAATCTTTGTTAATGCGTTGTACAGTTCTCCGACTTACTCGTCTATCTGGGTGTCTATTCTCTCGCAGCTTCTCTTGCTGAAAGCACATTATCGCCAACAAGACGTACTATTTCAATTTTGTCTCTTAAAGTTAGATTTTCCATGGTTATTAACACTAGAAAAATTGTAATATTTTTCTTACACAGTAATGTCACTTTTGACAATTAACTGTTACATTTTCTTTTTCTGGATTACTTGACTTTTAGAACAAAATTATGGAAATGATCAGTGCAGAATCGGTATTATTTAAAAGTTTTCGATAAAGTTTTGTTACAGGCCTGTTTTGAAGGGTGGTGAATCCAGTGGCGTGCACAGATTTTTGCTAAAAAAATCGCTAATATGATTTCTTAAAATTCTACTCCTAAAAACTGACGTAGCAAGAATTGTATTTTGTAGGAATGTGGCTCTTTTTGTTCCAATAATACAGTCCATCAAGCTCTACAATTTAAAAGAAATCCGATTAAAATCGCACAATAAATAAAGATTTTACAGAGCGACTCGATAACAAATGGGTCACCCTGTATCTTAATACATTGATGCGAAACATTTTTTTGTATTTTTGTTAAATGTGTCGTTGGTTGATGCAAAAAGTTCTGTGAAGTGCCTCTTGTATTATGATTGTGTAGTAATTCATATTTTTCAAAGAAATCTTTGTAATTGTGTTTAACGAATAATGCACATTTCTAAATATACAGAGATGGTAAGGTAAGTAGATTGTTATTTTTGAAGTACATTTTAGAACTGTCTCTTGTTTTAAAATCGAAAATTGCTCTAAGGCTTGACTTTTGCAACTTAAAAATATGATCTACATTTACACAGTTGCCCCAAAAAATGATTTATGTATGTGTTGTAAGTACTTAGAGCAGCTTCAGCACTAACACACTTTGCTATTACACGGAGACCGTAACAAAATCCAACCAGTTTTGAAGCAAGATGGTCAACGTGACAATTTCAGGACCGAGAGGGATCAAGAGTCATCCCCAGGAAAGAAACTTCTTCGGACCAGGTACCATACATCGAATCTCCACATCCTGCATGCTGTTGTTAAAAATCATAAGTTGCGTTTTTGAAATATTTAATTCAAGGCCATGACTGTCAATCAATTTGTTGAGATTGTTTATAGTATTTTTCACTTCAACAATATTTTTACTCGGTGACTTTGCTTTTATTACACAAGAAGCAGCGTCCACATATAAAACCATCTGAAACTGGACAAGGACCCAAAATAGAGCCCTGAGGTACGCCATAAGGATTTTCACCCCATTCCGATCTATATTGTCTGCCTTGAGAGTCATCAAGCTGGATCCATTGTTTTCTATTTATTAAATATGACTATGAGCTAGTCGTAGACAATACCTCTAATATCCATAATTTCCAGTTTAGTCAATAGTATTTCGTGATTTACTCGGTCAAATGCTTTGGATAAATCAATAAAGATATTACTTGTGCAGTCCTTTGAACATGTGCCATTGATCACTTCCTCCAGAAACTGAAAAATTCCACGTATGGTTGATCTGCCTTTATGTATCCAGTTTGCGAATTACTCAATATATTATGTACATCCAGAAAACGTCATATTCGGACAAATACAATTTTTTCCATGATCTTCAGATGTTTAAAATAAGAGCAATTGGGCGATAATTTTGGAAATTGGAAGTATCTCTGAGCAAAACTTCGAAACCTTCACAGGTATCTCAACCTGCCCAGCAGATGATGTGTTATTCAGAGAATGTATGGCCGCAAACACCTCTGCAGGATCAGTGAAAAATAATGAATGTTTTCAACATTGCCCGATTATATCATTTACAGTGCAGGTTCTCCTTGTGAAACCAACATGAATGAGATAGTTATTAAAATCTGATAGAATATCCGTGCTATTCTCGTCGTTTACTTTAAAAAACGCTATATCCACAGACTTATTCTTCTTGCCACCTCTTATTTCATTTATGATTTTCCAAGTGGATTTTACCTTGTTGTGAGAATTTATTATGTAATGTGAATATGTACTTTTCTTTGCTTCCTCCACTTTTTGCTTTAATTTTTGACAGAAAGATCTATAAGCCGTTTCGTCCACTTTTTGTTGTAGTTTTCTTTCATGTAGCTGTCTCTTTATCCTTGACATTGTTCTTATTTCATCTGTAACCAATTTTTTCTCTTCTTTTGAAGTCCAAGGACTTTTATCTGTGAGTTATTCGTAACTTTATCCTGCAATATCTGTACAAGGGTTTCACTGCATTTATCTGCATCATCACAATTTAATACGGGCGACCAGTCAGTTTTTTCCAAAGCTTGTCTCAAGTGGATAAGATTATTATGGGTAAAAATTATTTTCCCAGTTTTTAAGGATTCTAGTTTTGAATGTTTGTTCCGTATTGATATGTGTTGAGCGAAGTGGCCTGCCAGCGCTGATTTTATTACAGTTACCTTTTATTATTCTTCAGAATTTGTAAATATGTTATCAACTGGTACTGGAACTTGCAGTTACTCTTGTGGGTACCTTGTTTGTTCCAAGTTGTATGATTTTGTTATATCAGTATTTTTTTTTGTATTGACACATTCAAAATTAGCGAAGTTTATGTTGAAGTTTCCACAAAGAAATGTTCGATAGGTATGTGGAGTTTCTTTCAATATATCATCCAAACCAATAAAGAGCTCTTCTAGGTTACGATTGGGGGGTCGGTACATATATGTTAATGACTATAATTTTTAAATTATTTAATTTAAGCGCGCTGTATTCCTATGTCATTTCTTTGCTGTTGTTTTTCAGATATTCCAGTTCAACATATTCAATTCTCTCCTTCACCATTATGGATGGAATTGATACCAAAAGTTGCGAAACAAAAAAGAAATACAGAACAGAACAAAGGGAAGATCAAAACTTATAAGAGTACCAAACAATACTAAATGTAGAAGAATGGAGGAAGCAACTTAGAGATGGAATAAGAGAAAGGGCCAAAACTTAAAACAGACTAACTGTAGAAAGGCCATTAATATTTTAATAATTCATTTTGTAATTCTGTCTTTTTCTTGTAAATCTATTTTGTTATAACTAATTTCATTTTCTATAGAAATTCGTAGAAACAACAATCCACTTAATACTGCTTAATATTTTAAAACTTCATATTCCAGTAACACGTTTACTTATCGATTATTCTTCTTCAAACAAAGGTGGTTTCCACATACCACATGTCTGGTTATTTTATCTTCATAATTCGTCTACATTATTGTGTTGTTTACAACAAAAGCAGCTGGAATTCATGGCCTTGAACTCGCGCTCATGTCTAACACTAATTTGTTATATTTCCGCTTTGTTTATAATGCTTGTACATAAAAGAGGAATTAAAACCAAGTCAAGAATTTTTTTTAATATAAAAGCAGCTTATCTGGTTTTATAACGAAGGAAATATATATCACTGAGACGCTTTTTTAGGTTTAAATCTTTTAATTAAAATCAATCACTTGCTCTGGTTTCCTGATTTTGACCAAGTTTACTTTCATTTTAAGAATTTAAAATTCCCAAACGATTTGCTACTGCTACGTCAATTAGATATATAATAATTTTAGCAAACACAACAATTTTAAATGTATAGCCACAGAGAGATGATGGATGGTAAAATAATCATGTTTTGACATTACCAAATTAGCTCGCTATTAAATCACTGCCTTTAAAAAATAATTAATTGTGCTTAGAGCAATTATGCAATTAGTTTAATGATCGTTTACAATTAGTCATTAATAACATATCAATTTAATGCTAAAGATCTGATGGCTCGTGCTCATTTTCTACGTTCTGGCATTTAAACGTCTGTAATCATTAGACCTTAAGTCTCTGATAAAAATCCGTTCACATCAGTTTAGAAATCAGGAAGAAGAATTCTCGATGTGTTATGTAATCAGCAATATTTCATGCGTTTGATTTTCTAACATCGTTAAGTGATATTTAGCACCGCTGGTGTTCTAGATGGAATAGCTTATATAATATTGTTGTCTTGTCTAAACATGAAGTATAGAAATTTTGCTCGTTAAGACGTAATTTTAGGTGTTTTTGATTTGTTTAATACCCTATTGGTTTGGTCTTTTTCGGTAGTAGTTTTTTTCCGTCTTTTTTTGTGCTTTTAGAGTCGGAGTCCATTTTAGTTTTTTTTTTTGTTGAATGCAGCATGCAATGCATGTGGAAACTGTTTCAGAAGCTATGTTTTGAGAAATTTTTCGCATTATTTCCGTTTAAATTTAATTCTAGACATCATTCAATAGCAATAATCAAGTTATTAATTAATAATTAGGTACCTATCGTGATATAATTATAAATTGAAATAATGATACGCTAAATGTAAGCTTCTTGAAACATGCTGACCAAGCTACAGTTTCGTCTGTTGCATAAAAATGAGTGCGATTCAACGATGCGCAGATATCAACAATAGCAAATCCTGTAGGTGAAAAATCATCCATTACCGAACTTTGAACATCAACTATGAACACACGCCATGACGTCATAGCGAAATATAGCTGAAATGGTCTCTGTGGTCTCGCGCTCAAGCAGGTTCAGCGATTATCCCAATGTACTTGGTCAGTTAACTAAACTGCGGTAGCAGTACTTTAGAAAAAGGTTCTGTAAATTTCAGGTTCTGCTGAAGTGGTTTAGTCGTGAGTTTTGCTACATAACAATAGACGTCTCTTGACTGACAATAGTTACTTAAATTAATTAAATGTGTACTTCTTATATTATTCTTACCTTATATATATCAAATTATAAACTTTTAAATAAAATTAGTGGTTCAATATAGAAAATTACTTTAATACTACTTTAATATGTGGGCGCGTATAGGCTAGCAGGCGCCATCTACTAGCAAACTTTGACGAGATCTTTATCTTGCTTCTCTGGATGTTATTTTCGACGTTAAGATGTAAACTTACAAATTGGTCGAGCTAGTAGACGAAATACATTCTTTCGTTATGGATATGATAAGGAAATAATACTATTAAAATTTTAAAAATTTGGTATGAATTTTAGTAGTCATTGTCGAATAAGGGAGAAGCGTTGCTCTCCAGGACTTTTTATATCCGTTGATCATCAATTATTGTTAAAGGCTCTCATTATTACGTCGTAATTGTTTATAACGGCTGCTTTTATGTAATCCCTTGTCTTTATCTTAGGCCGGGGAGAGTTTTAGACTGTGGGGAATCAAAACCCTGCACCCCCCACCTTTTTACATAACACAAGCTATTAAACTATTAAAAATTACAACAATCTTTTATTTTATATGTGGCTGCTACTTTTTCATACTTGTACCAAGTTTATCAAATGAAATTTTTATTAATTTTGAAATATTCTCAGCAGAATCCTATTGGAAGTACAAGATCGTGCACGTGGTAGTAATTTATAGGGTTAAAATATTGTCACACTGACACCATTGAGTTGTTAAGTTGAAACTTTAACATTTTAAATACTCGACAAAATAATCCAATATAGTCAACGAAAACCTAATTTTAACATTACAATATATATTCTTGGATTTTATTTAATATTGGTAAATTTCGACTGGAAATTTTTGAAGGACTATAACGTGTGTGAAGTTAGCCCATCATTTTTCGAAAATTAAAATTCTGGTAATTTTTTGATTTATCTTCACATCTTCTTTTGCCCCTTAGACAGCAACTTGGGCACCCACTTTGCCAATACCTTTCTGAACTGAACGCGCGTTTTGATAATGCGTTGTAGACATCCTTTTGAGTCGGCGAGTTCAGCAGAAAGTAGGACCAGTGTTGATTTAGAATTCTCCACTTTACAGTCGGCGATGGCTTTTAACAATCTTGGATTAACCGGATTTGGAGGTCGTCCATTTTTGTGTACCACCTTGTTTGAAATAGTGATACCATTTGGAGATAGTGTTGCGATGTGAGCATTCTTTACCGTGTGCACTCAGCTTGCGTGTCGTTAACGCAGAACTGAATATTAACACCAATTTATTCCAAGTTGTCCATTTTCGTATAAATTTGATAATTCGAAACAGTCACTAACTTCTAAGCTCTTGCACAAACACAGCTGTTCATGTGAACTATCACTTAGTTAGGTTTTTTTTCCGCGGATGGTCCTGCACACGGACTTGTCATTCAACTTGTAAAGGGTGTTTGTTTAGGCCCGATAGAACTTACGAAAGGGGTAACTGTCAAACGAACTATCAAATTGGGCTCACTTTTTGACATTTATGATCAGTATACTCTGGCAAATCATCATGAATAGATTGACCCTTGAACAACGCTACCAAATTATCCAGATTTACTTTGAAAATCAGTCATCAATTCGCGCAACTTATAGACGACTTCGTTATGTGTATGGCGCACATAATCGTCCATCTGAGCAAGCCATCCGTCGAACTGTGGATAGATTTCATACCACATACTCTCTAAATGATGCAATATCACTAACACGTCGAAGGACTGTGCGTACTGATGAGAATATCGCGTCTGTAAACGAAAGTGTGGAAAAAGATCAAAATTTATCGATTCCTCGTCGGTCGCAGGAATTGGGGCTCTGTCCATCCACTACCTGGAAAATTTTTCGCAAAAATCTTGGCCTACACCCGTCTAAGATTCAGCTGGTGCAGGAATTAAAGCCACGGGACCATCATATGCGTCGTTCTTTCACCGATTGGGCTCTAGAGCGATGTTTTATCGCAAAATTGTGTTCAGCGATAAGGCTCATTTTTGGCTTAACGGGTTTGTTAATAAACAAAATTGCCGTATTTGGAGTGAAGTCAGTCCACAACAGATCCTACAGACTCCATTAGAACCAGAAAAATGCACCGTTTGGTGCAGTTTACATGCTGGGGACATCATTAGACCTTATTTCTTCAACATTAAACTGAAGCTCGTGTTACGGTCAATAGAGATCGTTACCGCACCATGATCAATGATTTTTTGTTTGAAAATATGGATGACATTGATCCGGGCGAGATGTGGTTTCAACAGGATGACGCTACATGCCATACGGCAATCACAACCATCGACTTATTGAAATCAAAATTTGGTGAAGTTGATTTCGAGAAATGGACCTGTCAATTGGCTTCCAAGGTCGTGCGATTTGACAACTCCCGATTATTTCCTGTGGGGTCACCTGAAATCACTGGTTTATGCTGATAAACCAGTAATAATTGATGCCTTGGAGACCAACATTGTTCGTGTTATTCGTGACGTACGGCCAGCAGTGCTCGAAAAAGTGGCCCAAAATTGAACGTCCAAAATGCGTTTCGTCAAGAACAGCAGCGGTGACCATATGCCCGAAATCATTTTCAAATGTTGATGCCATGTCTTCGAATCTTAATAAATAAAAAAACTTTTTGGATTAAAATTTAATTTTTTGTTATTTTTTTACAAGCATTTTTTTCCTTTCGAAACGGAATATCTCGGAAACTGTTGGGTTTTAGGGCAGAGTATGTTAATTAAAATTACCTTATATTACATCAAGGAATTCAAAAATAAATGCAATAATATATAGGGTATTCCATTTAAATAAACAAAGTAACCTGTCGTACAGACAAAACTGAACACCTTGTATATAAGAAAATATTTCTTGCTATAGAGAACTTCATTCTAGACATCTTTTACTCAGAATATTTTTCGATAAAATAAATAGCAAAGTCACAATCAGCCGATCCCAGGGAGATGCTACACCCTGTATATGATTGTCCACTATACAAAAGTTGATGTGGTTAGTATCAAGTTTCTTATTATCATCAACGAAGAATTTTGAACATACATTATGATTCCAGTACAATACATTTTCTATTGCTCTTATTGTTCAATAGTTTTGATTGAAAATAATATAAAATGTACAGCAAACTGTACTGGTGTACAGTAGTAGACCTAGATTTTAATGATGGTTTATTCGTAATCATATCCTTTGAGTATGAGCAATTTCTTTCTTCGAATTCTGTTAATTGATGTAGTTTTCAATCTTTCAGCAATTACTTCCTTAGCGATATCGGAGAAAAATATCTTCCTGTGTTTCATGTCTCAAATCATTATACATTATTGAGGGCTGCAGATGTTGTGGCACAAGTACAAAATTGTCCCATTATTTAGTGCTTATTTAATTTATTCGTATTTTGCCAAGTAACTCATGGCATTCTAATCATTCTTTCATTTAGTTGTTGCGATTTTCATTAAAAATAAAAGTAGTAGTAGTGGTAGCTTAGTAACGGAATTAAGTTACTCATTAATGTAAGTAACTTGAGATACTCTAACAAAATATATGATCAATTAATGCTCGTGACAATTACAAAAAAATCTATATAACCTTTAAATTGACGCAACAGAAGCTTAACCTAGATATTGTAAAGCTATCTGCTCTATAGTTATATTATTTGTCTAAGGTTTATTACGTACTATTAGAGAATAGCAATAATTAGTCGTTTATTAATTACACTTGAATGAATGCTTTCGAAAGCGATCTACGAAAGAATGTTATACAACAGGGGGAAGGTGAAAGATATTAATGGCGTATATTATTCTAGGTAACGTAAATTTGCTCAGAATCGTCATCAGATTATGTAGTCGTCAGCGTCATGATGAATGACACTGCTTTTCTACACTTCTATTCCTCTCCCAAAATGAAGAGAAACAGAGAATTGTCTCATATGTGTGTTACTCCGAGTATGTTGGTAGTCATGCTGCAAATTATATATCAATACCGTCGACTATCAGGACAGATAATCGGTAATCAAAATCTCAGGCACACGAACGTGTACAACAGTAGCATACAATCAATGATCTAATACGAGTATAACATAGATGTACACATGTATACATATTACACAAACGCGCTCAAACTCACACTCATACTCATACTCATACACACACACTGGCACAGTGATTGTGTGTGTGCACAAAGACCATGTAGTGTTGTAAGGCATTGTAACGACGTCCGTAGGCCATCCATCAGTCATTCGGACAGCATTCCCAACAACCATGAAAGAATTTACTTTCAATTAAAAAAGCCTAACGTATTAGGCGCGCTAGCACTTATACACATATACACAAAACGTGCGTCGACCGAGCTTTCCTTACTTCCTGATTTCGTTAGGTTCACATACACCGGGGAACTTCCACACACAGAAACTCGGTTTTAATTAAATTAAATACTACGTGCAATAGTTTGTGCGCGCGCTAACGTGGTGCCTAATTCATTTATTGATGGCACGGTAGTGTGGGTAGCAAGTGTACGCGGAAATTCATTTTTTTAAACGTTTTATTTTCATATTTCCTGAATCGTTACATCACATTTGTCATCAGTTTGTATTTTAAGCTGAATTAGCTGTGATAAAAATGGTTGTGTCTTACAAATACATCAATAGTAGTAAATAAAATTTTATAATTAAATCTAAATTTTCCTATAAATATATTTATTTAAGTGCTTTTCCTGTCTTACATACATACGTCTACTTGTACCGAAGGTATTTATATGGGCGACTATAGGGCGGAAAATAGGGTAATTTAGTTTCTTGGACCCGGAAGCTATGAACAAATTGGATATTCGTTCTTTGATGGCCCTCAATTCCCACGTTTAGGGTATAAAGTGCACCCTAAAGCGGAACATCTACGGATCTAGGGAATTTATACGTTTACGAAGTATTGTTGTGAGTCCAGGCAATATACTATTCGGTCGTACAGTATTGTGTTGATTAATTAATATCAATAATGCACGTATATGCTGTGTTTGACAAATTAGATGTTTCCTATAATTTAATTGTTAATACAGGTTGGCGATTGAATGTTGTTTCAAATTATTACATTTTTCTTTTATGTGTGGTGGTGCTTAATTGCAGTAACTCCGTAAGTTGAATTACTTGTTTGGATATCACTGCAACTCTCGCGGTGTAGTTTTGTGTGTGTGAATTGTGTTCAAATGGCTTTGTCACAGCATCATATCGGGGTCCGTATTGGCCACCACACTTTCCAATTTTGAAAAAAAAATATACCATCGTTTTGTGCCCGTTTTGTGCTGATTTGTGCCGTTGAAATTTTGAAATTTCGCGGGCAAGTTTACGGTGACCGCCACAATTTCGAATTTTCAAAATTTGATTATGCCATTGTTTTGTGCCGTTTTGTGCCGTCGATTTGTGCCGTTGAAACCGCCTTTTATGCTGCTTCCGGTTTCGAGATATTCAATGTTTTGACAGCAAGCGCAAACTTGGCCGTCACACTTTCGAGTTTTGAAATTTATTTTACGCCATCGTTTTGTGCCCGTTTGGTGTTGATTTGTGCCGTCGAAAACTCGTTTTGTGCTGCTTCCGGTTTGGAGATATTCAATTTTGAAATTTTGTTTTTTAATTTTTTTGCCATCTTTATTTAATATTTTGTTGATTGATTAAAATAATTAAAATTTTAGTGTGTTGCAAGGGATTACTTATTACAGCAATACATATGAGCCAATGAAATTGGATTCTATCAAATATTTGTTATAGGTGCTTAATCTAGTAGCTTATGTAGACATCATAAAGGTCACTACTCGAATTTTACAATTCATTTATTCCTGATAGTATACGCATATATTGCAAATACTTGGAGATTGTTTTGGTTACATTGTTGATTTATTTAAAGGATTAGTTCTATCTTTGGCATTAAATAAAATACTGGAAAGTTTAATATTCGATTTGAATGCTATTGCTGAGTTAAGTACTTGCATAAAGTATCTTAGGTATGGAATCGCTTACTTCACCAAAATAAGTCAATGAGACATATTTCTTTAACTGATTTTGGTTCACTATAGGGTGAACTGATCTTATTGCTAATTTTGTCTGTTCCTTATGTAAAATGTTGTCTATAATTTTGGTATTAAAGCGATTATTACCCGCAATTTTTAAAAGTGGAAGACTTAGAGCTGTATGAATCATGGAATTAAATGTAGTTAAGTTGTGATTTGTGTGGTAGTAGGAATCAATACATATACAAGTATCTGTAAAAGTAGGTTTATGAAATATATCGAATTCCAGATTACCGTTTAATTTGGTGATTATAAGCTCAAGGAAATTAATAGAGTTGTTTGGTTTCGTTTCAACTGTAAATTTATCTTTATGTATGGAGTTTATGATATTAACAAATACTTGCACTTGAAGTAGTGTGTCTTTGAAACATGTGAATATATCATTCACGCCGCTTGCAACTCATTCAGATAGGATGCTCAGGTATTCACCTACACCATATTCACCATAACACTCAAGTTGAAATCTTTTTTCACTCGTTTGATTTCATGGATTTCTTATATGCTTGAGTCTCTAAGGCGCCCAAACGACGGCCGAGTTTACGCTGGACTTGCAAATTTCAAAATTGAATATCTCGAAAACGAAAGCAGCACAAAACGTGGTTTCAACGGCACAATTTTCAAAATTCGAAAGTGTGGCGGCTAAATTTACGGATCCATCATGTCGCCTTTTATAATGCTGCGCTGTTAATCACTTTGCGCCCAACAGCGAGTAACAGATAGTAAGTCGATCCGGATTTCAACCCTCTGAAAAAATGTCACCGTCGCTCCAGAGAATTGAAACCCGGTTCCTATTGTCCGGCCACAACAATAGTCAGTCGTCTAACCACTGCGGCTATCGACCAGTTTAATGTGATATGCATTGAATGTGATATGCTAACTACGTGTTATTATTTCTGTTAGTTGGGCAAGCTTGAGAAAACAGTAGGCTTAAAGCTGTCCGTAGATATATGTATCGTGAAGAATCGCTTGGAACTATTTGAAGATTTCTACTTCCTAGTCTATTCTTACCTAGTCAGATTCTTTTGTATAGCTGTTCATGGTTCAAGCAAAAATAGGACTCTCAACTGGAAGCAATATAAAATGCCTGAAACCTTAGGCTGGATACTCAGAGTGATCTCTGCAGAGTAATTATACAGGGTGAGTCACGACTATTCCCTAGGTCTCTTGTGTCTAAACGCTAAAAGATATAAGTTTCAAATTTTAGTCAAATATGTAGGACAATAAAGAGCACATTTTAAAATTATTTGCAAGATACAAGGTGATTCAAAAAAGTACAGCATATCAAAGTTGGGTTACTTTTAATGGTGCACCCTATATTGTCTACCTACCTTTTTGGATTCTACGATTTTTATTTGTAAGAAGTTATTTTGACAAAGCATGCTTTCAATAAACCGGCAGAGTATTTTGATATTGGCTACATGACATTAAGCAAAACAATTTATATTTTATGCTTTTTCAACCATCGATAACTATTTTAAGTTAAATGGAACACCCTATATTTATCCACCCTATATGTGAAAGCACATTAAATTGTTCAAAAACGCTCTAAAGTTGATGCTTGCCATGCTTTCTAATTATTTATGTGGAGATAATTATATTCCTTGTAAGTTGTATTCTAATGATAAATAAAGCTGGAAATTATGTTGAAGTAATTTTAATATTCAATTAATACATTATTAAAGAGCAAGATAAAATTCAAATGAAGAATTCAGGTAATTGACTATTAGTCGAGTATTTCAATATTATTTGTTTGAATCGAATGATTATTTGACTATTCGAATATTAATATATCGAAAATTCCTCTCTTAGTTTATAATATATTGATATATTGCACGTTGGTAAATTATGGTGTTAGAATTGAAAATAAAATATTAAGTAACCGATATCATAAACAAATTAATAAAATTACAAAAAGATAAGTAAATAAGATATAAAATTGTCAACCACATTCAATTTTAACATATTCGATTGAAATGAATTTAGTAAGTTCTCCAAAAAATGTCTACTTTACTAAATGTTCGTTTGAATAGAATAAATATAAATAAATTATCTAATAAAGATTACAGTAGATGTTCATATTGACTGACCATCTTATTCTATGCATAATGTTCTAGGCAAAAGAAGTAATATCTCTGGATTGAAATGGGTGATTGAAATACATTGTTAACATTATTTATAATACAGACAAAAATCGGTAACACCAACACCACAACGCTTAATTAATTCATACAGGACACATGTTTCAGGGGCTAATAGGCGGATTTTTATTTGTATCACACGGGGCCACAGGTTTTGAAATAACGTTATTTTTTTATTTTAGTGTCCTATCTTCAGTAATGGTAGGTGGAGTATTGTTTGTTTGTTTTATTCTTCATTTATTAGATGTAATAATTGTTTAAAGTATACGATTTATACGTAGAAATTAATGACAGTCGCAACTAGATGAACATATGCTAATTTTCAAGCAGCATGGCCTCCTATTTAGATGAAAAAAGTAGCGGTTTTATGAGGTTTTTAGAGAATATCGTTAATAACATTTTAATCGGTAAATTTAGATATATACATCTTTATAGTTTTTGGTAGGGGGTTTAATGTGCTTTCACATAGGATGGATAAATACAAGGTGTTCCATTTAACTTAAAAGAGTTATTGATGGTTAAAAAAATATAAAATATAAACTGTTTTGCTGAATGTCACGGAGCCAATATAAATATACTCAACCGGTTTACTGAAAGCACGTTTTGTCAAAATAACTTATTAGAAATGTAAATCGTTCAAGTCATGCAGTTTTCCTGTTTTTAATTTTTTCGCGAAAGCCGACATTTTCATAAAAATTGAATTTTCTCGAAATTGGCAGCAGTTAGGTATAGGAAACTATCAACAAAGTTATCCTAATTTATGACGTAGAATCCGAAAATGGTATACAATATAGGATGTTCCATTAAAAATAACCTAACTCGGATATATTGTACTTTTTGAATCACCCTGTATACTTGCAAATAATTTTAAAATGTGCTCCTTATTGTCCTACATATTTGACTAAAATTTGAAATACATATTTTAGCGTTTAGACAATAGAAATTTCCGATTAACCAGAAGTGACATTATAGTAAAAATAATTTTAGATTCAATTTAATTGAGTAATGGGTCACTTTCTGATTTTGATATTTATGTGTTATTACATTTACTTAAATTTAATCTATTAGAAAACCACAAATTACAACTTATTATAAGACCAAGGATGTAGTATGTTTAAGCGAGTAATATCGCAGACTCAGTACACGGTTTTTATTTTCCATCCTAAATGCGTCGTGTTTGTTTCTTTATCGTACTAATCTCGTCCCCAGTCGCCGCCACCGTAGCGTTTTAACTTCTTCCTCCTCACACCGCTACGTTTTCGCGTCTCGCATTCATTACGGCTAGCGCGACGCGGCTACGAAAATTTCACCCTTAACTTGGAGCAATAAAAATATTAAAATGATATTTTTCGCTCTTAAATTGCCCGGATGAGGAGATAAGCTCCCCACGTCGGTCCGGATTGCGTGGTGAGTTTCGAGAGGTGAAAGATCGCCGCTCGTTCAGCAGATAGTAGGAGGGCCGTAATAGTAGGCTATGGTCACTGCGGACGCTCCTGGATCAATTCATTATGCCCTAGAGAAGAGAGAGTGAGTGAGAAGGGTCCTGGAGTTGCAACGTCATCCCACCTCGCAAACACGCACACCCTATACAGATTGCATGGGAATAGAGAACAATTATTAATCGTACATATTATGACCGTTCTTTTCTTATCTAGCCATGTGTAAGAGGGCAGCTTTCTTTTTATCTCTTACAGAGATTGCTAGAAGATCATCTTTTAAATCGTTGCAGCACTGAAAACCAGATTTTTAGAATTTTCGGCAATATTTGCAAAATAACAGCAAGTAAGACATGTCAAATAAATGTAATATTGACTAAAAAACCTAAACAAATACAGCGTCACAGTTATAATTACATAATATGAATAATCGAAAGAATTTGAGGTGATAAATTAAAGTTTAGATTAATATAAGACAGGGCTTTTATTTTCAACGCTCGATTTCTGAAATTAAATAAAACAAATCGCGTAACTGATACCGATTTTCTTTTATTTTTGTTTTGCAACATATTGGATGAACTTATGTTTGAAAAATTGTATCACTGAAATGGTTTTCAAGGCTCGTTTGAGGGGTTCAAAGCCGAGTTGTCATTCCACTAGACCAAAACTTGTGTCAAACAGTGACTTTTTGGAAGTAGATATAGATGCATCTATAGATATTTTTTTCAACATTCTTTGTGAAAACAAATAAGCAACTAAAAGGCATTAATATTTTTAAATCAGGTTGAATCTCAAAATTTTACGCTTTATATTTTATTGTACATCTCAATGCTCATTCTCTATGTTTTTCTTGTTTCAAAATAAAAACTTTTGACTAAACTATTGACCAAAAGGAAGTGATGCAAACAGAGTACAATGGATCTAGTTCAGCCTATGGAATCAAAGAAAATAATCTACTTTTAATATACCATTAATGAATGAAGTGTTTCTAATAAATGCATGATTTAAAAAAATATTTAAAATTGTAATCATATAATTTAGGTTACCTGTTATTTGTAGGTTTTATTATAATTTAGTTTTATTGTCGCCTTGATCATGACAGCGTTGCTGTCGAATCGCGTCGAGGTTTTAGTTAAAACTTGTTTGGTGTTTAGTGGGTTGAAGTGTTTAGTGTTCATATAATTTAGTGTGTTTATCGAAGAACAAATGACGATAAGAACAGAATAATATTTCTTGAATGACATTAAAAGTCACGTGGCAATTATTGAAACAGTTTACACAATTCACACCAAATTCTCAATTCCGAAAATTTACAACGTCCACTGACCAACAAGGCACATATCGTTTGAAAGAATTTGTTGGGCAGGTGCAGATCTTTTTTTGCAGTTATTATTTCTTTTAAGCCGCAATTGCTTGGGCAACCCAGTTTTATTCTGTTGCTTTATTCAGGTCTGATTAGGTACAGTGCTACTCATTCTCTGTTGGTCACTTTCTTGTGTTGATAAAAGGGTAACAACTTCTTTGTTGTTCAAAATTAATCAAGAGATCTCTCCTACAAATTCATAAAACGTACCTCACTAGTCTTTCTTCATTTTTTTTAGTTCGTAATTTGCAATTTTTTTCCGACTGCACGGGCAGGATTACTTCGAAAGGCAAACTCGAAAGAGAAAATGAGAGATCTATTGTCTCCGCATGTCGTTTTAGTCCTTTCAATCAGGTTGCACCCGGACAAAGAAGTCCACAACTTGGTTAAGAGTTAATTGATTTACTCTGGGATCGTTCAATCGAGCAACCCTGTCTGTTGTTGGACAGTCAGCAAGGAGAGAGAGGATTGGAGTTTTCTCCGCACTCCACAGTTTCTACAAAGGAAAAGTTTACTGGACCGATGCAAGGCATATGTTTATTCAATACGCAGTGACCTGTTAAGGTCTCTATGCTCATAGTGACATAGTGACTCCCTTGCGTCTCCCTTGTCTTTTCTCATTTGGGCTGATCCCAAGAGTTTTACAGTGTTTCAAGTCGGCAAGTGCATTCTAGCAGGAACAGCGTTCAGAACTGACAAAGGCTGTGATGCAGCCATGAGAACTCCCCCACTTCGTTTCTGGACCTATGGATAGTCGTTTGTTGGCAAATCTTGCTAACTTATCAGTTATTTCATTGCCTTTGATTCCAGAGTGCGTTGGCACCCATCTCAGTGTAGTGCTGTGATTTTCGCCAGTTTTTCAAGCTTCCTATTGTAGTCAAGTGATCGCAATCAAATCTGACAGTCTGTGGTGATCTAATAATTATGTGCCAAATATGCCAGCAAAGCTGGAGTTGTGTACTACTTGTCAAAATACAACCTATAATCTTGATTTCAAGATGCTAACCTTAAAAATTGAATTAGTACATTGATAGGGGCTTCCTGGTTTGGTTTATTTACCGTACATAGTACAAATAATTTGAAACTAAATTTCTGACAGCTTAGTTAGGTTAGTTGTAATGGTTTAATTGTATGAAGTCGTGAGGTCAATAATTCCGACTTAAATGTTGGTTACTATTACCAAACTATTTGCAAATATTTACACATTTCAAGCAAAAAACTTAAACAGCGTTTTTTCTAAAATATACTCACGTCTTGCTCAAAATGAGGTTCTAATATTTCTACGTTATATCAGGTCTTCTGGTTCATATCAATTTTAAATTATTCTTCAACATCAGTTGAAATTCACTCAGAGTCTTCTAAAGCCGGTTCCTATACTCAAACTCATGGGAAAAAAAATCAAGATAACTGTTCAAAAACTGAATTCGCGAATTAATCAAATATCAAATGTTTGGAGGACGTATGCTTCAATAGAAATGTAATGTGAGTTACTTGTTGCACAAGTATATGTAGTTGAAATCATAAAAAAATGTTTTGTTAAATATTGAGTGTTAAAATATGACTAAATGGTGGGTGTTATGGCTTCTTTAGTATCACAAGAATCTAAACATCATAAGAATAAGGCAATTATTCAAAGTGTTAACATATTATAAAAATTCTAACAAACCAAACTCATTGTGAAGTTTGTACTTATTTATTTGATGTATTGCTTTGAATCGTTACCTTACTTTGTATACTACAAGATTATCTTTCAACATTGTTGTATGCAAAGTAAACCTATTCGAACATCAATATCTATTAGAATAAACTTGTGGGGTGCGAAGACGTATATCGGTTAAAAGTGAGGGCAAACAGTGAGGCCGCCGTAATAAATAAGTCCTGCGAGACCGGCATCAACCTTTTTCCCTTTTAATATTAATTGCAAGCAGCTCGTTCTTCTTCGATTGAGATGAGAACGTCGTCGCATCGTAGCGTTTAGGCTAAAGTGGTTGATGTACCATGCTGTTTTATTGGCTGAGTGACATTTTATAAGAAATATCGCCATTCTAAAAATATTGCAGTTAATTACCCAAAGCAACTTTAATTCTTTACATATAGTACACTTCTCTAGACTATCTTTCCTCGATGTTCGTACACTTTCGCACTTTAACAAATCTCCCAATACTAGAACGATGGAATAAAATGCAAAACTCGGATCTTGTATATTGCATAGGAGCGTAAGAAGTCGAGTTACGAAGGAAAGGAAGGAGATAGCGAACGATAGTGTATATAGCCCCAGCGCTTTTTATGGACGGCGATTCTCTGTCCTTGTCTTCCTTAGGAATTATGAATAAACAGTGGGAACTTAATGACTTGTGCTGATTATGGGAACGGCAATAATTTCAATGCAGTGTTCCGTTAAGAAACTGGAATGTCATTTTTGTATTTCGATGAAGGAGGTGACTGTTTAGTTACTGCGAGGGAATCGCCGGGTAATTTTTTTCATTTCACTTCATTTCTTCCCGCGAAACAACAGTAATTTTAATTGTGGCTGGGTTACGATCAGTGTGACTTGAATTCGCTTGAGAATTTTCTTGTAAATATTATGCATTAAGTGTTTCTCTCCGTGTATTTTAATTTCGATAAAATGTAACGTTAGTGAAATAATATTTGCTTAGTTTAAGTTAGTCTAAATCTAAGAAATAAATTAATAATAAAGGCAGTAGGAGATATGGATTTCAGTAGAAGTGATAATAGGGATAACAGTGTAAGAAGTAATCTAAACCATCAAAACTAAAATTGCTTGGGGCTCCAGTAAAAAAAGTGTGTACATAATTCCTCTAGTTTAGTTTAGAGTCCCAAATTAATTTAGTTCGTGACGTTTTACAAACAAATAAACATGCCACGATCTGTGAGCTCATTTAACGGCCCGATGTGAATTTTTTCTTATAATTTAAATTAAAGTAACAATGCATGTGTGCGCTGCCGGAATGTGTGTTGAATTTGTCATCTCCACTGATATAGTTGGCTCTTCACCTGAAATTTATTTCCAAGATTAGGTGTTTGCCATTTTTATGATGTCTATTTTTTTTCTTGTAGTATAATTGTGTCAGATGAGCTAGCCTTTCTAAAAATAGTTCTTCGGCATCCAAGGTAATCAGCTGACACAGATGATTTTCTAGCGTAGTGTTTGTGACGTCTATCGTGTACTTAACGTCTGCTATTAAAAATTTATTCTCAATTTTAATGCGCGACTGTTTATTCACTCTTGTGGGCAAGTCAACTATTTCTATAATACCAGAGGAGCTCAGCTTATCTAGCATATTACTCTGTATATCAAAATAAATTTCTAACACTGGCTTTCGGAGCTTCTCGATTACCACAAATTGAAAACAAACGTTTTTGGAAAAATCAATAACGAAATATTTTGGAAGCCGCAACCGTGATCACACGATGTAACAATTTGTGATTGTTTGTCAGCAATTATTATGTAACGAAATCCTTTTAAATTCTCACACTTTCTCAAAAAGAATTTATTTATTTATTCTTATTTGAAGAATTAATTTATAACAGAGAGCGGAAAAATTTACTTTAATCAAATTAAAGTGATTAATATTCAATGCAATTCTTGTAGTTTTTAAAAATTATGATATATTTTTATTAAAAAAATTAGTCGCTTTTGTTAAATAAATAAGTAATTGTAACATGAATTTAAAACTGTTTATGTTAGCATTAATCAATCTTTCATGGCCTTTTGAAGGTACTTAGGTATCTGTGAGGTTATTACGTTCAAACCCTGATTTGGAAAAAAGCAGTCATTGTTGTATATGTATAATAAAGATTAAAAAGTTATCATAAATATAACATTTAATCAATAATTAAATTTTAATCAACTATATAATAATGCTACAAGTCAGATGATGACTTTAATGTTAATATTTCGGAACCATCTAGTGCTCTTAATGTCACTAATTTATTGGCATGTTTCAATGTAAACAGTTTTATAGCGGGGCCAAGGTAGACGGCCGGTATCTTTAGTCAAATTGATGATATATATGCCAGGTTCCTTGGGGCTGAGTCAGATGGTGACGTGACTTATTTATCCGATCGTCACTATCAACAATTTTAAACTATATCATTCCTGAGGTCTGAGTTAAATGTGAATTCTAAAAATGTCCAGAGATTTAATCATTTTTTGAGAGACGAATCGATGTTTTCAATATCCATGAGTCAAGTCAATTTGTTATCACACTTTTGTGTATTACTTTATTCGTGGCGTTTACGATTCGTAATGGGTTTATGTAGTCACATGATTGGGGAGGCTTGAAATATCATTAATATTGAGTTTAGCAACGGCAAACGTGAGGGTCATAAGTTGATACTTGATAACTTTTCTAATTCTGATAGTAATGATCTTGTCGCTTTGGTGCAAAGTTTTAATAGTGAATTCAATGCGATTAATTCCCATTCTACTTGTGAGCCTCCTAGAGTTACATACGATTCTAATAAATGCAGGATTTATAATAATAGTATTTTCTTTTGGTCAGTTGACCAAAAAGAAATCCAAACTATATTTAGTAAAACATGTAGAAAATTATCCGCAGGAATTGATGATATTCCTTGTTCAATTCTGTCACTTCAGGCTTGTCACTGGCAGGTGTAGTGAGGATGATATTCTTAAAGCTTTAGAGTGTTTTATAAAAATTGTTCTTTGTGGTGTACCTCAGGGCTCGATGCTTGGACCAATTTGTTTTCTTATACAGGGTGAGTCACGACTATTCCCTCGGTCTCTTGTGTCTAAACGCTAAAAGATACGAGTTTCAAATTTTAGTCAAATATGCAGGACGACAAGGAGCACATTTTAAAATTATTTGCAAGTATACAGAAGGATTCAAAAAAGTACAGCATATCAAAGTTAGGTTATTTTTAAAGGAACACCCTATATTGTATATCACTTTTGGATTGTACGTGGAAAATTAGTTTAACTTTATTAGCAGTTCCCTATACCTATCTATTACCAGTTTCAAGAAAATTTGATTTTTATGAAAATGTAGACCTTCTCGAAAAAATTAAAAACACAAAAACAGTTCAACTTGGGAGACACACATTTACAACGAATGTTTTTGACATATCGCGCTTCTAATAAACTGATACAGAGTTTTCATATTAGCTATCTGGCATCCAGCAAAACAGTTAATATTTTACAGTTCTTCAAACGTAAATAATTCGTTTAACTTAAATAGAACAGCTTGTATTTATCTATTCTACGTGAAAGAACATTAAATTCCCTACCAAAAACGTTAAGCATATCTAGGTCTAATATGAACAGTTAACAAGTTATTAACGATATTCTCTAAAAACCTCATAAAACCGATGTTTTTTTCATCTTAATAGGAAGCCATGCTGCTTTAAAAGTGACATATGTTGATTTAATTCGCGGCTGTCATTCTGTGTCTCAAGACATAGTATACTTTACATATCATTAGGTCTAATATCTGAAGCATAAGATATACAAAAAGATTGATATGCTGATTGTGTTAGGTCAATGCTGCAAAAATTGTCTATTGGCATCAAGGATATCTAGACAAAAGTATCCTAATCAATAACATCCAGACAAGAGAGCTTTTGAAGATTTACTACAGACTTTTTGCGAAACGGGTAGTGTAACCTACCGCAGAACAGCTAAAACAAAGCCTGTTGTAAATAACGATGGCAATGAATTTTTTGTTTTAGAACTTGTGATTGAAAATGCTCATTTAAGTTCTAGAGATATTGCTAGTTGATTACTGATTAGTCAGTCTAGTGTACGTAGGATCTTAAAGACACACAAATATCACCCTTACCATTTGCAAGTCCATCAGAATTTATATGGAACAGACTTTGAACGGAGATTAGATTTTCGTTTTTGATGTCTGGAAGGTTGGCGAAGAAAATGACTTTTTTAGATTTTTATGTATTATTTACAGATGAGGCAACTCTTCATAAAAAAGACATGTTAAATAGACATAACTTCCATTATTACGATACTGAAAATCGTCATAGGTATCATACTATTGATCGTCAAAATCGATGGAGTATTAACGTTTTTGACGGAATTATAGATGACTATGTAATTGGACCTTACTTCTGCATCTAAATGGCATAACATTTTTGCAATTCTTCGAGAAGTTAGAACAGCAGAGTTAGAAGAAGCAGTTTGAAGAACGTCCGGATGCAAGTCCAAGGCAGATTGCTCTTATACAAAACGTTAATCAGATTGAAGAACGTCCGGATACAAGTCCAAGGCAAACATGTTTCGGCAGAACAAAATCCACACGCAATAATAACAACTCATCATCAAGATCGATTCCAGAGGAGCTACCAATACTGCTGAAAGATGTGCCACTCCAGATCCGTAACCAAATGTGGTTTATGCATGACGGGACCTTACGGCTCCAGCACATTACAGTCAAACTGACCGTATGCATTTAAGTGCTGTTTATCGGAAACGTTGGATAGGTCGAGCAGGAGCGCGACCTTGGCCACCTCGGTCTCCAGACTTGAATCCATTGGATTTTTTCTCAAAATTCTCCCAATTGAAAATATAGAAGATTTACGGAATCGCATAATCGTACCATGTGAAACAATTCGGAATAGGCCTGGTAATTTTTGAACGTGTTCGCCATTCAATGAGAAGAAGGTCAGAATCGTTTATCGCCGCTAGGGGTGGTCATTTCCAATACTTATTAGTTTCGTTCAATAGTTTTTGCAAATAAATTTTAAATGTCTTAAACATCGTGTAACTCCGTAAGAAACTACTTCCGGACATATGTTTATAAGAACTGTTTTTCTTAGAATAATCCAAGATATAACCTAGTGCAATTTTTCGCACTTATTTAAAACCACCCTGCATTTACACAGGAACAGTTTTATTATGCTTGTGTACATCCATGACTAAGGTGTGGCATTATGTTTTGCGGTTCATCAACAACAAGAAATGGTTCAAATTTTTCTGCGGTAATGCATAAACCGCAATTGTTTGAATCAAGTCTTCAATGTCGTATGACCGTAGCCTATAATTGTTTACCCAAACAGTTAAAAAGAATTAAGAATTATAAATGATCTTAAATGAGAATCTCGTTGAGTTCTAGTATATTGTAAAATTTGCTGATATAATACCCTACTGACATGTTTAATATTTTCTATCCAATTTATTTTTTCTTTTAATGAGCCTTTCTCGTTTGCGACGAGGATAATTTGATTGCCTTCGATCAAGCATTGTTGCTGAATGTTTGCTGTATATCAGCCAAAATCTCACATATACAGAGTTAGTAAAAAGTCCCGGAACGGTCGAATAACTTTGTTATTTGAAATTTGGTATGGGGGTATAGTTAATATAAATGCATTTTATGCAATACAGTTTATATTTTTTTCACTTCCGGTTTAATCGGCAATACGTCCAACTTCTTTTTTTTTAAACGGAACGCCCAGATTTTTTTATCACTTTTGAATGCAAAATAAAAAACTAAAGTATTAAGATGTTTATTTTTATTCACAAGAAAACAGTAAAAAAATTAAAAAAGTGTTCTAATACAGAAAAATCAAGATACCTGTCTATTCAGGTTGCGATTACAATAATTGTTCAAAATGTTCTCCATTTACAATTTGACAAAAATGTAAACGGTCAGTAAAATTTCTTATTGAATTTTGTATTTGTTCTGGTGTGATGCGATTGGCTTCTTGAACTATTCTCTCTTCCAATTGTTCAAGATTATGGGGACGATTTTTGTACACTTGACATTTCAAGTGACCTCAAAAGAAAAAATCTAACGGCGAGAGATCTGGCGAACGTGCTGGCCATTCGATTGCTCGTCTACGTCCGATCCAACGTTCCGGAACAATTTCATTCAAATAATCGCGGACATTATGGGCAAAATTGGTGGGAGCTCCATCTTGTTCAAACTAAAAATGTGCATTAGGGTGATCACCTATGTTTGCATTTGGAAAGAGGGCCGCAAGTGCTGGAACAACCTCATTTCGCAATAAATTTAAGTAGACGTTGCCAGTTAAATTTCCTCCTATAAAAAATGGTCCTATGATGTTGTTTCCAACAAGACCAGCCCAGACATTCACTTTTTGAGGACGCTGTGTATGGACTTCTTCAATCCAATGCGGATTTTCCATTGACCAGTAGCGACAATTATGTCTGTTCACAGTGCCGTTGAGACAAAACGTTGCCTCATCTGAAAAAGGGCTTTCATTCTTGCTGATTTAAGAATCTTATGAGCAGATTTTTGAGAGATCTCATGAATTTGACCTAATTCTGTTGTGGACACGTGATGATTTTCTTCCACTGTAAGTAACACATGCAAACTAGTTTCTTCATCTGTTGTCCCTTCTAGGTAAATCCTTCACCTGACGAAAGACTTCAAACTTTTGAATTGTTCGGCATACCGTACTTTTACTAATGTGACGATCCGAAAATACGAACCTCTTCAAAAGAACGTTGACGATCACCGTACCCACGCATCATTAATATCTCAATGTTAATGGACGTCCCCTTCTAGGTAAGTCCTTCACCTGACGAAAGACTTCAAACTTTTGAATTGTTCGGCATACCGTACTTTTACTAATGTGACGATCCGAAAATACGAACCTCTTCAAAAGAACGTTGACGATCACCGTACCCACGCATCATTAATATCTCAATGTTAATGGACGTCCCCTTCTAGGTAAATCCTTCACCTGACGAAAGACTTCAAACTTTTGAATTGTTCGGCATACCGTACTTTTACTAATGTGACGATCCGAAAATACGAACCTCTTCAAAAGAACGTTGACGATCACCGTACCCACGCATCATTAATATCTCAATTCGTTCTGATGCAGTAAGTTTTACTGCCATTTTCAAATGTGTCAATGTCTAAAATAAGTAAATTTATAGCGATGCAAAAGTTAAAACGCTTTTAAAATTGTCAAATGTAACGGCAAAAAGTATCTTGTTTTTTTCTGTATTAGGACACTTTTTTAATTTTTCAATTGTTTTCTTGCGAATAAAAATAAACATCTTAATACTTCCTGAACGTAGTTTTTTATTTTGCATTCAAAAGTGTTAAAAAAATCTGGGCGTTCCGTTAAAAAAAAAGTTGGACGTATTGCCGATTAAACCGGAAGTGAAAAAAATATAAACTGTATTGCATAAAATACATTTATATTAACTATACCTCCATACCAAATTTCAGAAATCATAATTTTCAAATAACAAAGTTATTCGACCGTCCCGGGACTTTTTACTAACGCTGTATGTTTATAATCCTCTTTGCATACAAGCAATGAATTGCATTACGAGTACTGATTTTGTTGGTGTTACAACTTTCACTTCAACTGTTAAATTAAACGCAAGACGATGCCAGAAAGTTTGTTGACAAACATATACTGATATACTCATCCAATCTTCCTTCACATCCTTCTAGTATCAAACTAAAAACATTAAAAGTTAAAACAGGAAATATTTAAAAAATCGCAATGGAAATAATGTACATTATACACATATCCCATATTTACGTGTTATCGTAGCGATTTCCTGATTTTAGCGTCGGTAAAATGATAATTTCCAGGTAGGTACATCCAAGCATTCGTGAGGCGTAAAAAAGCGGAAGCGAACGATTATTACAACAGTATAAAGCCGATAGATAACCGAATCACATATAATTTAATACGCACACATACAGGCATTACAGATGCATGGTTCCGTAATGGTATTACCCATTATATCATTGTCCATCTGCGTATTTTGCTAGTCACGCGGTAGCCAAGATCAAAGATCGACCGAGAACGGTCCGATACCGCTTCCTACCAGAGACCACCTACTCTCAATTGTCGTATCATGGCCAACGCGGACCGCGGGAGCCTTTACAATCCGTCTCCTCGACGAAATCCGCTCATTCATTTTTTTCATTTATTCTTTTCGGACGATCATATGAGATTTATTATGCCAGCTATTCATTTTTTAATAAGATCCTTTAGCCCGTTTTCTAGGAGTTTTTGTACGCATCTCGAGCTAGCACACTAGATTATTATTATCATTATTGTGACGACACACAGTCGACTATTGTCATTCTATATTAGAGATTGTCATTGTTGAAGTTACGCAGAAATTATTTCATATTCAGAGGTTACATCTATGAAAGGAAGCGAAGAATATGTTTTAATTTTAAAGCAGAAATTGATATTCTTAGAATTTTTATTTGTCGAATTTAATTTCTTTACAGTAGCATGTAGGTTAGTTCTCGGAAAGAAAATCGAAAATAATCCCGGATATGTATACATTGGAACTGATTCGTATTACTGTTAATGAAAGAACTGTAATATGTAACCCGGAGATCAACGTTGGTAATTTTAAGCGCCTTTATATATTTAATTTTAATATTGTTGAAGAATGTGGGAGGTATTATATATTTTTCCAAATTAATTTAAAATCTAATAAATTATTTTGTGAAATCTAATCACACTCCTGGCGCTTCTAACATTAAAGATATTAGGATTTATAAAATCTTCTTTCTCTCTTTTCGGATAATCTTCGGATGAATGCAGTAAAACGATGCAACTAACTCAAAACTATGCGTAGTGAAGAATGCATACAAACTTTTTTATAATGCGCCACAAATTTCTATTTCGAAAAGATTTTATATTTTTTCGTAACGAGATCGCAACGTCTGTTTGTGTACATCAAATCACAATACCTCATAATGGCATACCAGTGTTCTAACTTTGGTAACTTCTTAAGGAAAGAGTAAAATGTGTGTACAAAATGTTAAGAGTTCATTAGTGGTATCATTAGTGAAGTTAGAAGGTATTGTGAATACTAAACATAAGAGATAATAAATCAACGTAATTTAAGGTAAACGATCGTTTAATAGTT
This sequence comes from Holotrichia oblita, assembly GCA_023690525.1. Lineage (NCBI taxonomy): Eukaryota > Metazoa > Arthropoda > Insecta > Coleoptera > Scarabaeidae > Holotrichia > Holotrichia oblita. The sequence continues at coordinate 89,111,729 of CM043020.1, forward strand.
TCTTGTATATCTTTATAACCGACTATTTGTTGATTTTTAAAATATATTTAAAATAATTTTAAATAATTTGATAGCCTGAACGATAATAAAAGGCGGCTGAATATTGTTTAATAGATAGAAACTAATGGGAATCTATCAATTTATTCCATTATATCATCCTTATTCTAGGCAAACGTAATTATACATAATACTTGAAATAAATTCTCTTTAATCCATGTACCGGTCTCTCAAAATCCAACAGAAAATAAATAGGAGTGATTATTCAAATGTCTAGATGACCATTCGCCGGAAAGTGATTTATTAAATAAAAAATTAAATCACGGCAAGCTGAATGGCGAGGCTTGTCGTCAGTGCTGCAGACAGTTCATTTTTAATATAAATGAGGCATGGCGAATGTCAAGACGACGAAATAAAAATATAGTGTATAACTGTTGGCAGAAATCTACACGGGCAATATTATGCTGTTGCCTAGCCATGTTCAAGCACGATTTTCGCAGACGTAGCATTTTTATCTGTAGTCCATATTGGCGGAGAAGAAATTTTCACACGGTCTAGGTTTGTGTACGTTAGTGTTAGCTATTAAAATGATAATGATGGAAAGAATTGGTTGTTGTGTAGAACGAAAGAAGTTTTAGATCTTATATACATACCTACGTATACAGGGTCATTCACGGAACTGGTTCGTTAGAACTTTTTGATGTTCTTGAAATTCAACAGTTCTGAAAACTTGTAGTTATAACTGATATCATCTGGACTCCTCAGCAAAATTATTTGCGCCATCGTACTACTTCCGGTTTACCGGAAGTTGACATCAACTTTCTTAATTTAAGGTTTTTGTATCGGGCATATAATTCCGCATCAAAACTTACTAAGACACCTTATGTCAAAAATCAGCCGTTTTTGTGTTATTCAATTTTTTTTTGATATAGGACCAATTGCAACGTTATGTTCAAAAACCTGTATTTCTGAAGGCACTGGAGCTAAACACCTCATATTTGGCATGTTATTAGCTGATTTAGAGTAGATTTAGATTTAGATATAAGGATGATGTTGCACCGCGACCGTGGGTCTATTGTGCCGCCTTACATGAGGTGTAAGCTGCTGGGTTTTGCCTGCAGTCACAGCTCCCCATCCAGCCTGAGGGCTTTAATAAACTGTAACAGATGTGATGGTTTCAGAGAGGGTATTTCTTCCTCGTCTATAACGCCTTTGCCAAGATAGTTGGCGCGAATTTCTTCAATTTCTGTGCAGTTGGATATCAGGTGTTCCGGACTTTCATCTTTCGCCCCGCAGAACCTGCAGTCGCTATTCTGTTTCAGACCTATTCTCTTCATGTGCTCCCCGAGGTGACAATGCCCTGCAAGGAAACATGTGAGAATGCGTAATCTGTTCCTGTTTAGTTCTAGCATGGTTTTTGCTCTCTGCTTGTTGAAATTTCCAAGGAATACCTTGGAATGTCTCAGACCAGGAAGATTGTGCCAGAGGGAAGCTCTGACGTCATCTTCCCTATCTTTAAGTTCTTTCTTATAGGTGCTCATCCCTATTCCACAGAATGGTTCCGGTCCCACAAACGATGTTGTGGCGGCCTTCTTTGCTAATAGATTAGCTTTCTCATTGCCACTGATTCCAGTGTGTTCTGGTACCCAGCACAATGCAACTTTGATTTCTTTGCCCAGGTTGTTTAGTTTATCCCGGCATTCCCAAACTAGCTTGGAGCTGATGGTGTTAGAACTCCCGCCAATAAGGCTGCCTGACTGTCGGAGAAGATTGCAATATTCCCCTTCCGATAGTTCCTGTCAATATTCACCTGAGCACATCTTCCAATCGCATTAATCTCTGCCTGGAAGACACTGGGGTATATTCCCATCGGCTCTGAGTATTTGGTTCCTGGCCCGAATACCCCTACACCTGTTCCTTTTTTAGTTTTGGACCCATCCGTGTACCATTTGATGGTGTTTTCTTTTAGAGACTAGGTGGAGGATTCTCCTTCCCACTCTCTCTTGTTGCTCAACTTCGTTGAAAAGTTCTTTTCGAAGCTGTATTTCCTAACCATTTAGTTGCTTGGCAGATCCGAAAGTGGGGAGAGTCCCGCCATGGATGACAAAGCTCCTTGGCATAAAGTCTCGCCTCCTCCCGTCCGTGCCCTGGCTAGTCGGTACATTGCCGCACGGGCCACTCCCTCCACTACTAGATGTAGAGGTGTGAGGTCTAGGATGACCTCTAGGGCAGCGGTTGGGCAGGTTCCCATTGCTCCGGTAATGCATACACATGCTAACCTTTGCAGCTTGCCAAGGATATTCTTGGTTGTGACGTGTGTGACCTTTTGGAACCAGGTTATTGCCCCGTAGTTATTAGCTGAAATAGCATACATAAAATTTACGGCGTCAAATTTATCGTAATTTATACAGAGTCATCCAAAATTAACGTTCACTTCAACCAAGTTCACATCGATGAAAGTCACTTTTTTTAATGGAACATGTACCTATATTATTGCATTTTTGAATACACTTGATAATTCTCTAAATTCTAAACCTAAATTTTTGCAAAGTGATTTAAAACAATGTCATTACAAAAACTCAAACAAGAAAATTAAACAAAATAGCGTTGCAAAAGACAAAATTCAATACGATCAGATCACGATGACATAACTTATTCCTTTCCAAAGCTTTTTGTTTAAGATTCTTTCTTGGCTTCTTGTATTGATATTTTGTAGGTCATTTTGCATAAATGTGGATATCTGTCGTCATATACTCGTCATGTGCTACTCACAATTCTACTACAGTCTCCATGAATGGAAAATAAATCTAAATTATCGTTTCTTTGCCGTAATGTATTTCACTTGCCATTTTGCTTGACAGATATCAACTATGTGTTTTTATAGTACAAATACAATAGCAATTATTTTGACATGCAAAGATTACTGAGATTTTAAATGCATTAAAAAGGCGTATTTTTGACACTTCCATCAGGAAATTTCTAATAACTCGAAAACCGTATAAGATAGAAGCTAATATGTCTAATAATCAATGATAGAGAATTATAAAGTGTATTCAAAAATGCAATAATATATAGGGTGTTCCATTTAAAAAAAGTTACTTTTATCGGCGTAAAGTTGGTTAAAATAAACGTTAACTTCGGACGAAATTATGATAAATTTTAGGACGTAAGTTTGATGTATGTATGTTTTTTCGGCTAATAACATACCAAATATGAAGTCTTTAACTGCAATGCGTTCAGAAATACAGAATTTTGAACATAACGTTGCAATTAGCCCTATATTCGAAAAAAATTTAATAACTCAAAAACGGTTGATTGTTGACATAGGGTGTTTTAGTAAGTATTGATGCAGAGTTGTATGCCCGGTACAAAAAACTCATACCGTGCTATTTAAATTAAGAAAGTTGACGTCAACTCCCCGTAAACCGGAAATGGTACAATGGCGCAAATAATTTTGCTGATAAGACCAGATGATATCAGTTATAATTACAAGTTTTCAGAAATTTTGAATTTCAAGAACATCAAAAAGTTCTAACGAACAAGTTCCGTGGATGACCCTGTATATGTATGTCTTGAAATTTTTACATTTGATGACATTGCGCTTTCGATGGGAGAAACTTCGAATTTGATTTTTGTGAAAGTATGTATTTTGTAAATTGTCTACAATCACAATCTCTCTCAGTATCTCCATAATTCTTTATGAGTATTTTTCCTTTTAGCGTATCCTGAAGGGAACAAATTGAAAATGCTGGCTAATATTGATTAATTTGTATTAAACAACTAGCAGTATTTGACTAAAGCAAAATAGGGCTATGGAAGGCCCATGATTTACTAATAAAACAACGATGGCTACTTTATTTCTTCCAAAACTATTCATCCAACTTCCTATACATATAAGGGAAAAAATATGATGATGTAACGAAGAGAAATATGATTCAGTGGTTATTGAGTCCTAAGAGGTACGTAAAGTGCAGGGGAAGGGGGACGGGAGAGGAATGAGGGGGAGGGGCGACCTACTTCACGGCCATCCATATATCCATATCTCATTCATCTGGATTTTTTTCTTATACTTCAAAGACCTTGTTTACGCCACTAAAACACATCAGATGAGCTTTGGCAAAGAATTGTGGCCGCTTGCTCGAAGATGTGGTATGTTATACCATACGATCATTTATATTTACCCTCTAGCAAGCCATGGAATTATATCTTCAAAATATTATGTTGGTATATCCTGACAAATAAAACTCATCTGTCATTAATGTATTTGTTAATTGACGCTTAAAAATGTTTACAGTAAAACAAAGTTTTTCTGATCGAATCATACTTCAGAAATGGTGTAAAATTAGAAAATGGAATCCTTGCAGCCTTGTATAGAAGAATTTTGGGCAGAATTTCCAAATTTTCCAACAACATATGACAGTTTACGGCAATTAATTCAAGAGTCAGTAGTTAAATTCCGTGAAACAGGGTCTGTGTCCCGAAAGCCTGGTGCTGGCAGATGTTGAGGAACGAATAACTCAATAACCTAAGAAATCGATTTGTAAGCTTTCACAACAAACACAACTGTTATATGGGACCTGCCAGAGAATCCTCAAAAAAGACCTACAAAAATTTCCATATAAATTTCATTGCGTGCAAGAGTTTTTACCAATCGATCACATAACTAGACTTAATTACTGTCAGTGGTTCTTAGGTACGATTAATAACGATGACGTTCTTGATAAATCCTTCTGGTCCGATGAAGCGTGGTTTCATTTATCAGGATGTATAAATAAACAAACAATGCGCATCTGGTCTAGTGAAAATCCACATGAAATTCTTGAAACACTCTTGCATTTACAAAAAAATAGGTGTTTGGCTTGCTGTTTCTCGTAAGCGGATTATTGGTCCAATATTCTTTAATAATACGATAAATGCAGAACGATATCGTAATAATTTATTGCTACCATTTGTAACTCAATTACATGATGATGAACTCGCGGAATATTTCCAGCAAGATAGTGCAACAACCCATAAGTCAAGAGAAACGATGGAATTTTTACATGAATGAATTTTTTGATAATCGAATAGTAGACGTTCCACCACGATCTCCGGATTTAACAATTATTTTGTATTTACGAATCGTGCACATACAATTGAAGAACTTAGGTACTGATGCTATCCGAAATGTCTGTGAGGAGATTGCACCACATAATTTAATGAATGCCTTCACTAATATGACACAAAGAGTAGAGCTATGTATAGAAAATGAATGAGCTTACTTTGAACATTTATTGTAGCTGTTTTTTTTTATTAAACTTTTTACATTTTCAACTGAAACGTTTGTATGTAATTATTTGTTAAAACGACAAAACCTAATCTGTCATCAGTATAATATAACCTATATCACACACGCTGCAAAATAAGTTAACTTATCTGATAGTACCAACTTAAGTTTAAAAAAGAAAAATGTCATTGCCTTCTAGAGGGTAGAAATATATGACCATATGGAATATTGTTAAGTGTAATACTGAAACATATTGGACTGATGAAGGCTCTCATCGCTCATCACTTTTATTAAAAAAATCCTGAAGTCAGGATAGGTTTTTATCAAAAAAATATAATAGAAAGAAAACAATTTGGAGCAACATAAATTAATCTTGAAATGTAGAATAATACGAGACGTCTTAATTTTGGAGGAAGAGGATTCCAGTCAGCGATATACAGCGATACACCATCAGGTCAGGCTTTTTCCAAAAGCTTTGCAGAAAGCTGTGGTCAGAAATTTTTACAAGAGGGTACGTTTTCTATAAGTTCTTATAAGTTTCATAAAAATTGCTATTTAATATATGCTGGTGCTTAATCTGTTGAAGTACAGCCGAAGTTGATTACGAAATTTGAAGCTACAGGAAGCTCTTTTGGGTTAATTAAAACATAGTTGTCCTCAAAATAAAGCGCAGAAGAATGTTAGTAGTATAGGTGCATTTACCACAAATGAGTCGTTGTTTTCGAAGTTGCAGTTTCGCAGTCTGGCTTGAAGATTCCGTCTCATCAACAAGAATGGCGTCTGCAGATGTTCCACAGGGCTCGTTCCTTGCCCCAACACTGGCTTGATATTTATTCAGGATGATACAACGATCTTAACATCATCCAGAAACGGGGCTTTTGTATGTCGTCGCCTCCAGCGCAGTCTTGACGAAATCCTGCGCTGGTCCACCAGATAGCGACTGAAGCTCAACGAGACAAAATGCCAGGTGATTGGTTTTATCAGGCCTGAAACCCACCTGAAAAGGTTAGAAGCTCCGTAAAATAAGACCCTAAGTATGATCGCAAATGCCTCTTGGTCCATCCGCGGAGAAGACCCTCACCATGTGTCATTGTGCAAAGGACCAAACATATATGCTAGCTCACTAAATTCTGGAGTAGAAACACCTTGTTTTCGCAGTAGTCGTTTTTTCTTCAATGTTAACCACCCTACAGCCATATTTTGTAATAGGAATATTTTATAAAGATAGTGGAGACCAATGAGATGCAACTTCAAGGCATGAAACAGCAATTGCAGCAGAAAAAGCAGGTAGGTATGCTAGTAAATTGTTTGTAAATAGTATTTTGCTTGATTTCAAAGGTATGTTAATAAAAATAAATTGATTCTATAAGCAACCCAAGCGGTTGGTCACTAAAAATGAGAATATTTCATAAAACCATAATACTTAGTAAGTGAAGCAATGTTTTTGTTTTATTTTAAATCAATTTTGGATTATCGTCACACGAAATCAAGTGAAGTAATTTCTAACTTAGTGTA
>CM043020.1:90513260-90658879 GCA_023690525.1 Holotrichia oblita
CTTTAGACATGTCCTTCAAATTCTAGAACGTTAAATTTCCTAAAAGGCACATGACGTCACATACAATCATTTACGTACACTCTCCAGCTTATGGATACTAATCCAGTTTAATAGCAAAATGTAGTTTGTTCAAAATTCAATAAAAAGTCAAACTTTTAATAATTTAATAATTTTTCTATCTATTTATATATTAATAAGTAAATTTCTATGATATTTTTGAATCGGGTTCACTTTTTTCCTATACAAAAGTTCTATTTTTGGTTCTCTCCCTTTAGGTTTTCTTTTCTTTTTTCGAAATCTCCGTATAATAAAATAGGTAAACATGTTTTAACTCTTGAATATTTTAGAGTAATCCATCGCATTAGATATACTGTTATATCTACAATATTCGGTAACATAAACATAAGAATAAAAAAAATAAACATACATTAGTTGGTGACACACAAAATTAAATACCTCTAATTCCAAGGAAACCATTACGTAATGCACTAGTGTGACTAACTACATACATATATTACGACGTAACTATATTTTTCACAATAGCACACATGAATAAAGCGTGCATATTTTAACAGAACTTATCTGAGAAAATGTACAACAACATAGATAAAAGTAAAGTGAAGTAAAGCTAAAAGCGATAGAGATGACAACGGCATTGTCAATATCGTTCGTTATACAAACATTAGATGGAAATATCCTGGGTTTAGTTTATCGCATATTTCGATAGAATCAACAAGGGAAACGTTTAGAATTAGAATTGTACGCGATAGGTTTAAAATAGGTCTTTCCTATCCTTACAGAAATGTGCATACTTTCTAAACGCTCGTTCATGAGAAAAATTTAATTCGATAAGGTAATTAGCGGAGTGGCTCATGTAACCCACGTTACTTGGAGTCATATTACATTACATCATCATAATCAAGAAAGTTGAAATATTTCTGCTCATAAATACATATACAAACAGTGTGATCCTTATACTACCTCATTAATGATGTCTTAATTGTGTATTAGGTGATTGATATGTATAAATAATTTTTATGAATAAATCATGAAATTATAATTAATAATAATAATTATTTGAAAAAGCGCACAATTCCCCGTAAATAATTTTACTAATAGGGTATTTATTATTCGTTAAATTGTTCGCCTCGTTGCGTAATATAGTTTTTTTTTGCGTATTTTTCATGCATATTTAAAAGCGAAATTATATCAATTAGTCCAGAAATATAACCGACTTGAACTTGACCGAGACATTACGCGATTATGAGATAGGCTAATTGCACTTATGTACTTTTTCAAATAATTTTATGTACACATCAGTAACGTAGTCTCATCAATTTACAGACGTCCTTGTCAAACTATTTTTAGTACCGGTTCGTATGTACCTATTTTGTTTTTTTTATGCAGGGAAGCTACATAATAATAATTGTGGATATTCCCGGAAACTAATTTTATTAATTTATGCTAATTTGGATTTTTTTGATTATCATCAAGGATTGACTACTTCGAAGAGCCATCACTGCGCAACAATATGCTATCGCAACAAAATTTCCTTACATGACGTTTCTATGATATTTTATACAGTCATCTCATAACTTTAACAGAAGAGGAAATTTTAAACTTGAACAGCATAATTAAATTTGTATCAAAAGAAGGCAGCACTCCGACAAATATCCATGAGGTAGTGATGAGAGTTTGGAGAAAATAATCCCTCCTATTTCTTAGACAAATTTTTGTTTAAGCAGTTCAAATGGGACAAAGAATCCATTCGCAATGACCCGAACTGTAAAAGACAGCTAGAAGCATAAGCCAAAGAAATCATAAACAAAGTTGAAGATTTGATGTTGACTGATCGCCGAATAAAAGCTTCATTTATTAGGAATATCTGAAATTAATGTTTTTCTCAAGATGCTCAGTCTCGAACAAAAATTGTGCAGACCACAAGTTTGTAAACTCCTTTACATGAAGATGATGATTTCTTAAATAGAGTTGCATCTGGCGATGAAACATCCTACACAATTGGGATCCTAACACGAAACAATCCATTCAATGGGTTCATGAGGACTTTTTAAAGCTCAAGCAAAAAAAATAATAAGCATAAACAATATAAACACACATACATTCATGGTCAACATAAAAGCGCCATCAATAAATCCGAAATTACAATAAAATAATAAACCCAAATCCCTAAACCGCAGTCTTCCTACTGTTAAGACGCCTCGATAGACTCCTGGGTGTGAAGCGTGTCTTTTCCTCTGTACAACCCGCCTTTCCTTAAATACCTCGCAAAATGACAAAAACAAGGAATAAGAAGCAAAAAGAAAATGATACAAGTGACAGCGAAGACAAAGTAACAAACAACAAAATGTACAAAAAACTAGAAAACCTGGAGAAATCCATAGCCTTCATGTCAAACATGTTTGAGGAAATACAAAAAGAGAATAGGGAAATAAAAACACTATTCAAAGAAAGAGAAAAAGAAAACACGATTTTAAAAAGGAAATTGGAAGATATGGAAAAAAACCATAGAAACCATAGAAAGAGAGAAAGTAGAAAACAACATCATAATAAACGGAATAGATCACCAGGAAAAGAATGAAAACCTGAGAGAGCCAGTAGAAAAAGTAATGAAGAAGCTATACACAACAGGAGGAAATTTCAATATGATAAACTGTTATAGACCAGGATCAAATAAAGAAAACAGCCTCATCGTTGTCAAACTCGAAACTAAGGGACAGAAATAGTCTATTCTTAAAGCCAGGAAAGACTTTGGAACAATAAGCACTATCGAATGTGGTCTAAAAGGAAGAAACAATAGAATTTACATAAATGAACAATTAACGAATAAAGCAAATAAGCTATTCTACCAAGCAAGACAACTAAAAAAAGAACATAGAATAAAATATGCATGGACAAGGTATGGAAAGATATATATGACAAAAGAAGACTCCACTGAGAAAATAAAAATCAGAGGAGATGACGATTTCAAAAAATTCTAACACCCAAAAATCCGAACAGCATATGGATTAAAGATAAAATGTTCAACATATATATGCACAATATAAGAAGAATAAAAATGAATTTTGAAGAACTTGAGGCAATCTCGTACGTACACGACCACCCCGATATAATAGCAATAACAGAAACCTGGCTGCTTCCTGCCGATGAAAACCTCTACAACATAGAAAACTACAACCCAGTATATAATTCCAGAAGCACCAGAGGCGGAGGAATTGCTTTTTATATAAAAGAAGATATTAACTACAGGGTGACAATGAACAAAACAATTGATATGATAGAAATAATTACTATACTAGTAGAACGTAAGAATTTATCACTTACTGTTATATGCAAACCACCATATGCAAGTCGACTTCAGTACCTTAAAATATGTCCTAAAACACAACGTCCTCAACAGGAAGAAAGACCACATAATAATTGGAGATTTTAACATAAAAATATTAGAAAATAACACAAGAACCAAGGAATACCACAACCTATACGAAGAAAGAAACTATAAAATAATGAACAGAAGATCGAAAAAATATTTCACTAGAAAAAACCCCTATGGACCCAACTCAATACTCGACCATGTAATAACAAACAGAAAAGAAAATAATTTATAAAATCAAAATAATACCAACAGATATATCAGACCACAATGCGGTGTTAACTACGCTCAATACTGAAAAAGAAAGAAAAAGCTATAAATACGAATCCTTTCAAATCACCAGGACAAATCATAAAGGAATACGAGACGAAATAAACAGTCTTAACGAATCTCAAATAACATCTTTCGCAGAACTATCTATTACACTACAAAAGATCAACCAAAACAACCAAAAAACAATATCAACACGTAGAAGACGGGAATGTCCATGGATAGAAGAAAACGTCATAAAGCAAATTGCAACAAGGAACAAAGTATACAAGAAAAACATACATACCTGAAGAATATGATAACAAAATACAAACAGGACTCGGGCAAAATATGGAAAATTATAAATCAGCAAACACACAAAAAGAAAAAAAGTACAAAAAATATCACAAAAATAGTAAACGAAAATGGAACTATCGCAACAGATGTAATAGACATTGCGAATGAACTTAACAAATGCTTTGCTACAGTAGGGAGAAACCTTGCAGAACAAATAAGGAAAAACAACACAACCACAAAACATCGCAATAACTAAACATACACCACCATGTAGACTCGAAGAAACAAATAACGAAGAAATAAGCGGAATAATATCAGGTTTGAAGAAAAACAAATCGCCTGGATTTGATAAAATCACAGCGAATATGATACAACAAAATAAACAAAAACTAGCCCCTATTCTGATCAGATTGATAAATACAACAATCACAGAGGGGAGCTACCCAGATTACCTGAAAAGAACAATAATTGTTCCAATATATAAAAAGGGGAATGTTCATGACCCACAAAACTACCGACCCATCTCCATGCTATCAACACTAAATAAAGTTTTGGAAAAGGTCACACAAACTAGAATAATGAGACACATACAGCAATACAACATTATACACCAGAACCAATACGCATTTCAAGAACGGTCAAGCACAACATCTGCAGTGTACGACCTAACATTCAACCATATCACGCTTTTCTACGTTAGAAAATTCTATAGCCAATGCAAACTTATGATTAACGGTCGTTTGCACCGCTTATCGTTAAGTTACAATTAAATTAATTAATAGTTAATTGTCAACGTTTGACAATTGACTTGACTTAAAAGTAAAAATTAACAGCTCTCACTTCTGTGACTCAACGTGAAAGCAATGTTAGTATATTTATCTCGACTGCTCCAACGAACACTATTGTAACTCAGATTTTTCGTTTTTTGAATTACAAAACACCAAACATTTTTTTTTAGTTTTTCGCTTATAAAGTGAACAATCATAGAAATGTCTATATCTTCTTTATTTTTTAAAATAACCATATCAAACATTATCTCATTGTAATCAGCAAAAAAAAGGCTTTTTAATGATGTCAAAACCAACTATGGTTTCCATTAAAAAAAAAACACAAGTTTGTGTCATAACTCGATAATGGTGAACAGAAAGAAATACTAGCTACATAGTTTTATTTGGCATAAAATTATCTAACTTTTGTCTGAACACTTTTTCTCTAAAATTACTATTAACGATGCTAAGCATGTTTAAAGGAAATCGTAAAATTTAGTTTTCTTTGAATAACTAATAAGGCATGAAAGTTATCGCGGAGAAACAAAAGCAGTTTTAAAGCAAACTCGTAAAACTGCGCATATTTCCCCATTTAAGCGTTTTTCTATCTCCAGTAGTTTCTGAGATCCCAATGCTAAACATTCAAAAAAACTCATCCTGCATATGACAAAAGCGATTAAAATAACGGGAAACAGCGGTTGTTCAAGCACTAATCAATTAATGAAGAAGAATCCATAATCCAGATTAATTCCTGGTTATAATATTCTGACATATGGAAATTACTACCTAATTTCATGCCCTAATGACTCTTTCTATTGATTTGGAAAATGAAGTTTGCGGCAAGTTACTCCAACTTAATAGCCATACATATTTATTTAAATAACTTCACACTATTAACTAAATTATCGTGTTTTAATGAAAAGCGCAAGCACGTGCTTTGTCCTCGAAAGGCGTTTCACCCTAAATGTATCGCGTGTAAACACAACAACCAATAAAAGGGATGTACTGTTTAAAACGGATCTTTTAGACACGAGCCAGTGGTGCACAATTCCACTGCTCTAAATGTTAAACTCTCCCTCTTTAATTGCGTAATTGATCGCATCTGATGTGTGTGTAAACAGAAACGTGGAAGAAAGGAGGCTACAGGATGACGCCAACGACGGACAGACCGTCCAATTTCTAGAAGGATCGATACGTCTGATCCTCTTGCTTTTAATAAACGAGTTCGAAATACACGTGGTCCCGTTCTCTATAGAATTCGTAATCAGATCAAAACGATGAGAAACGAATTGTTTGTCGAATAGTACGGGAACGATGAACAGCTGCGGTGATAATTAATGCAATTGAGAAACAATTGTGGCGATTGAAACCTGTTGTGAATCAGATATTTAGGTCACCAGCTTGTAGACCTGTGTTACGTCGTTTATCTTACAATCTAACATAATGTTTATATCTATTTTATTTGCTAAAACAATGCAAACAAAATGTTATTTATTTAAAGCAATCTTTCAACAATATTATACGATAGTTATTTGCATTGGAGGATATGATGATGAGTTAATGTGTATAGATGTGAGGAGAACACCAGAAAGAGCTTTCGGGTATTCTGATAACTAGAATTTTAATTAACATTTTTTATTATTATAAATTTGTCATTATAAATTTCAAATTTTAATAGTTTCGAACAGTGACAGGTGGGGTACCTAAACTTCTATGGGGCCGCGAAGTTGCCACCACAAAGTGGTCAAAAAGCGACAAAAATGCAATAAAAGATTGACCATCAGCGATTTCGATTAACCATATTTTGTTTAGGCTACAACCGCTATACCCATATTTTGGGGTCTAATGGCGGAAATGCCAAAATTAGCCAATATAGACATTTTGTTCCTCGGATACAATTGACCATCGTTTGACCATGTTTGATGTTTGATTACAAACACTAAACCACCTACCAACGTTTGACCATGATTGACCACCAAGTATTTTTTTTTGAAAACAATAGCCGAAAGAAATGAAAAAAAAACAAGTTCATATCTCCAATGAAACGACATCAAACCCAGAAAATATCACATCTTGCAACGCATTTATCATAAATTTTGAGAGGTGGTCAAACGCTAAAAATAATAGAACTTATTGTATGGTATCTCTAAATCGCAGAAGTTTGGGAAAATTATGGTCAACGTTGAAAACTGTTGTATGCAACTTTAAGATCGAATAAAATTTAACCGGAAGGTGGTAAAATGATGATTTCCGATTTTTTGTGGTCTAGAGACACGAGACAATAAGTCCTATTATCTTCAGCGTTTGACCACCTTTCAAAAAGTTTGTGAAAAATGGGATAAACTTTGAAACTTTTTTATGTAACTTTAAAATCGGATAAAATTTAACCGGAGGGTGGTCAAACGATAATTTTCAGTTTTCTGTGGTCTAGAGATACGAGACAATATGTCCTATTATTATCAGCCTTTGACCACCTCTCAAAATTTGTAAAAAATGCGATGCAAGAGGTTGTGGCATTTTTTGGGTTTGATGTCATTTCATTGGTGATATGAACTTGTTTTTTTTCATTTTCTTCGACTGTTGTTAAGTTAAAAAAAATTACTTGATGGTCAATCATGGTCAATAAATGGTCAATCCTTTCCAGCATTTTTGTAGATTTTTGACCACTTTGTGGTGCCAACTTCACGGATCTGAAATATGACGGTCCCAAAAGCAGGAATAATGTATTGAAGATTTTTCTGTTCATCAAACGCAGGTTCTTCCTTAAATTCATTTGTCTTGGGGAATGTACTGTCAAGACTTGTTTGTGTTCCAACTGGAGGTTGGTGCTGTTGATGTAGAAGGTTTATTCATATCAATATATCATAATAGATGTTGTGTACCAAAAAATGATTCAGATTTTTTTGCAAATGAACTTGCTTGATCATCATAAACTTGTCAACTGTCACTGCAGTACAGAAACGGATGTAAACAAGACGCCATTTCTAAAGAGGTCCTTTTTATGCGCAAGGTCATTAAAATTGGGCAGTCAATTGTCGCTATTGTACAAATTATAGATTATTTTATTTTCTTTTAAACCCGAGAAACAAACAAATCTGGTAATTATAGTTTTGTATCTTTAATGTTCTATGTTTTGAAAAAATGTGTGTCAAGGTCAAATAACGACGCATGTGGAGATAATGCAATTGGCTTTCTACAATTAATGAGGGAAACAGTGTATCTAAGCTACAAGTTAAAATTACCCGTATAATAAAAACATGTTATCCATAAATTAGATTGCAAAGAATGTCACAAATTGCGATATTGGACAAACTAAACAATATCTAAGTAAAGTATATTTTATAACCACCAATACGTTGATTGTTTGATATAATATAACTGCTGGAACTACGGTGTTTAAGCTTAAAATCCAACCTAAGGTAATCAATAGCAATCATGGGCTGTTTATTATTGCTTGTCGAAGCTTTTAATTTAAGTAAGTCGTTTGAGAGATTTAATTTATTAAATTTTTGTTCACAGTTGCATGTGGTATAAGTATTGTAAATCCTTGTATATTTTCTTTATAATATTATATTTCTTTTTTGGATATTTTTTTTTATAATTAAGGTTAAGATTAAATAATAATAGGCATAGCAGAAAACAGAATCAAAGATAATTTAGAAGCCTTTGACAATTATCATTCAAAATTAAAATTTACAATCGAAAATGAAAACAATAACAAAATTAACTTTCTAAATTTAACATTAGGTAATCCGACAAGGAAACAGAATTTTAACAAAAATGTACCATAAACCCACAGCATCTAACAGATATCTAAATTTTAATTCTTGCCAAAACATTTCTGTAAAAAAAAGTGTTGTTACATCATTATTTGATCGTGCTATTAAATGAACAAGCCCAATATTTAGGTATGAAATAAAACATATCTTGTAATTAAATAATTACCTAATTTCTTGCATTAACAACATTTATAAAAAAAGATTACATAAAACCTACAATAACACCAGATTTCCTCCTAAGGAAAATAACGATCCTTCTCTTAAATATGTTGTTAGTTAGAGAAGTACATCATGTCATTATTATGTTATGTTTTCTCTGTGTTATTGTTAAAATAAAATTAGAAAGTAAATTAAATAAAAGCCATAACGTCGTGTTTTAGTAATACTATAATAGCCTGTTAGCTACGTTACTAAACAGTTAAACAAAAACAAGACATGGTGGCAGCTGGATAAATAATAGAAAAAAAGCAAGGTTAGGTTACGACGTGAAATAAAATGAAATAAAGGAACTGGAAAATATCATAAAAAGAAACCTGTTATTTTATGTATTACCATGTAGTAAAAATTTGTCGGTGTTAGGATTCAATGCGGCAAGAGAATTAGGAATTTTAAGTTTTCCTCCAAAAACTAATATTTGTTCAGTACAAAATGATTTTGCCAAGCATATTCTTTCAAAATATAGTCAAGTGTTTTCGGATATTGGCGGGGTCTCAAAAACCTATAGTATTAGACTGAAACAGAATGCAATTCTGCTTCCCGGAAAATATCTGCAGCTTTGAAAAGTAAAGTTAAGGAAAAACTTCACGAAATGGTCTCGGAAAACATCATTACTCCAGTAACTGAACCAACGGATTGGGTTCACCCAATTGTCATTGCTCCTAAGGCCAATGGAGACATACGGATTTGTATGGGTCCACGCTCATTGAACCTTTATGTAAAGAGGGAATTTTTCCAAATACCTACCCAAGATACATTATTTTCTGAACTAGCGGGTGCTCAATACTTTACATTGCTAGATGCGTCCTCTGCATTTTTACAACTTCCATTGGACTATGAACGCTCTTTGTTTGGTCGGTATCGTTATTAGCGCTTACCATATGGATTGTGCTCTTCTCCAGAAATTTTTCAAAAATTTACACACAATGAATGATAACCCTGGTGTTATTGCCTATTTTAACGATATATTGATATGTGGTAGAACTCTAAGTGAACATAACGAGAATCTGGACAAGGCCCTAGAGAAAATTGCAAAATCAGGGTCCAAATTTGGTGTAACAGATGTAAAATTTGGACCTATTTAGATTTAAAGTCAACCCTGATTTTGCAATTTTCATCGAGGAGTTGATGTGATAGCAAGAAAACTTTGAATATGAAGGCTCCAAAAAATAAAAAAGGATCAACAATTTCTAGGTATGATAGTTTATTTACCAAAATTTATATCAAATAAGACGGCTATCCTTAGAAATTTGATGTCAAACAGAGTTGAATGGCATTGGTCAGCTAATGAAGAAAAGGTCTTCAATTAGTGACTGCATCTCCTATTTTGAGGTATTTTGATCCTCAGAAGGACGTTTTGCTTTCTGCGGATGCTAGTCCATTTGGTATTGGTGCTGTGATTACGCAAGAGGGTTATCCCATAGAATATGCTTCTGTTTCACTGACTCCGACACAGTAGCGCTACAATCACATTGAAAAGGAACTTCTTCCTATTGTGTTTGGCTGTGAGCGTTGTCACTATTACCTTTTTGGCCGTAAAATTCAAATCCGAACTGATCATCGTCCATTGATTGGCCTATTAAAGAACCTATTAAGGTATTCATTCAACTTGAAATATGTGCCTGGAAAAAATCAACAGGTAGGTGATATTTTGAGCAGAGAACCTATGAGCGATGAAATTGATACCTCTTATTTCGACAGTAATTTGAGGGTGTATTCGATAATAACAACCTCCGCTGAAAATGAGAGACTTCCGAATGAAATTGATCAGGATACAGAACTTCATAAAGTAAAACATTATGTACAAAATGGTTGGCCTTCGTACAAATTAAATTTACAATCAACTCTTTAACCGTATTGGTCTATAAAAGACGATATCTTTCTACATAATAATATCTTATTTTATAAAATGAGAATTATAGTGCCAAAGAGTCTTCAAAAGAAATTTTTTAATACATTTCACAAGTCGCACCAAGATTTAAGTTTATTACTACTTCGGTTTTTATTTAAAAAATTCCACACAACCAAGAAAACAATACACAATTCAAGTATTGTAAATTTCCTGATCCGCTTGATAAGTCTTTCGTTCGTATTTCCTCTTCTTCCTGCCCTTTGTTTTCTAAATAATCAGTAACACTTGATGAACAAATCAAATAGCTTTTCCTTTTCTAAAGATCAGCTGCAATATTTTTGAAACCTCAGTGAACTAATACTGCCCACTCAGTTGCTGCAACATCCAAAATAACCACAATCAGAAACAATAACTATGTTTTTTACACTGCTCTCAAAGCCACGCGATCTGCAATTTAGACAGCGATGTAGTGTATAAGATATTAAACATTTAATTGTAATTGTGTGTACATAGAAATTGGTCTTGCAGAATAGTGCAATCTTTGTTACCATTGTAATGTTAGTAAACATTTCTTTGGTCGATAACACGTTTAAAAGTTAAATATTTTAAACTATATTTTGTCAAAAATTTTTCCGGACAGTCTAGTCTGAAGTAGTTTATCCTAAAACAGAAACGTCAAAACTTGGTTAAAATATTTTTTTTTTGTGCATACTTCGTAAGTTTACTGTATAATGCGTGAATCTGTTAGTTTTGAATAATGCATACAGTCAGTTGAATGCATATTTAATCATTTAATTTATTTTCCATTAAATCTAACTCAATCAACGTAGAGCATGTAATTTCAATTAATATTTGATGATATTGCGAGCCTAGACGATGAAGCAAAATACCACGTTGTACGTCCTCTTACAGTACAATTTTCTAGCCAATACGTATTAAGTAGAATCAATTGATAGTATTTGACGTAAAATGCGTTTCATTCCAATACATACAATTACACTATACTATAATTAAAGTTATAAGCGCATAGTTTAGTGCATCGGAGATACCAGCGTAGTCGAAGTTAGCAAGTTATTTTTAAAAAAGAAATATTATTCGCGCTCATAGGTAATAAAATTGCGTTTCCTTTCCATTTTCTTTTGTAAATACGCGTTCGTCGTAATATATGCTGGTATGCTTTTAAATGCGTGGGTAAATACAATTAAAGAGTTTCCTAATAACAACTGTGCAAGGTTGAACAGCAGAATGGGGCCGCCGGCAGGCGGTGTTAGATATTTCGACTCGTGTGTTTTTTTTTATGTTTGTATATGTATGTATATACATACTTGCGTGATCCACACGAATATCTATACTATTGTTTATGAAAATATGAACATTTACTTTTGATTTCTAAGAAATATGTCTAAATTTATAAAAAAAAAAACGAATGGAAATAAATAAGTTTTAAAACAAACAAAAGTGTCAAGCTTTAGATTCCATATTCCCGTACTCAGAATATGACAATGTAATTCAACTTATCTTAGTTTCTAGCTTCGGTCACACCCTGTTTGATTCAAAGAAGCTTTATTATTCTTGTTGTTCGCATTACTGTACATCTGGTCCTCAGTTATAATGTGTAGACACTCACAGATGGGCGATTTGAGTTTTATTTTAAAGTCAAACTGATGGTGGTGTAATGGTTATTCCTATGTGAAAGTTTCGTAGAGCTTTATTTAGGCACACAGCTTTGGCGTTGGCATCACAAAGTGATCTACCAAAATAACTGGACTGTTTGGGCTATAACCATATCTAGAAGCCTCATGACAAAAATCCCGAAAACTGAAATACAGGAATGTTGTTCATCAGATATTTATGATCGACCATAGTTTGATCATGTTTGACTATCTCTTTTATTTTCAAAAATAGATATTAATAGAATTTTTCTTCAGGGACAACATTTTTCTTGCAAGATAGGATTGACCACCCTCTGTGAAAGTTTGGCTACCATATGAGTCTAACGAAAACTTAAAACCAGTCATATCAAGATAGTAGAAGTTCTTCATTGGATCTCTTGGTGCAGAAGTAGAACACTAAACACTTTAACCCACTAAACACCAAACAAGTTTGAACTAAAACACCGACGCGTTTCAACAGCAACGCTGTCATTATCAAGGCGATAATAATAAAAATTATTTGTGTTTTAGTTAAAACTTGTTTGGTGTTTAGTGTGTTAAAATGTTTAGTGTTCAAGATAGTAGGTAAGGGGCCACCTTGGGCACTCCCCACCATAGTGTCACACGTGACGCGGTCGTAGGTAGTTCCAATACAGTCTACCTGGTTTTGAAGTGGTTTTAGTTAGTTTTGAGCTGGTTTCAGTTGATTTTGACCTGGTTTTAGTTGGTTTCGAGCTGGTTTTAGTTGATTTTGACCTGGTTTTAGTTGGTTTTGATCTGGTTTCTAAAACAGCCTACCCAGCTCAAAACCAGGTCAAAACCAACAAAAATCAGCCCAAAACCAACTAAAACTAGCTCAAAACCAACTAAGACCAGCTCAAAACCAACTAAAACCAGCTCAAAACCAGGTTGGATGTTTTGGAACTACCTACGATCGCGTCACGTGTCACACGGAAGGAGTGGTGTCAAAGGTGGCCCCTTGTCTACTCAAGATTAAAAAATTAATTTCGATGCGATTTGAAAAGGTTTTCAGAGATTCTGGGAGATAAAACTTGTTGCTTCATCTCTCCAGACCACAAAACATCGAAAATCATTGTTAAACCATCAACCGGTTATGTTTTGAACTTAAATATAACAGTTTCCAAAGTTCATTGCATTTTTCGCAAATTTTGAGAAGTGGTTAAATGGTGAAAATGTTGCAGATTATTGTTTTGGACCTGCAAACAAGAACAATACCCTGTTTGATTCAAAGAAGCTTTATTATTCTTGTTGTTCGCATTACTGTGCATCTGATCTTCAGTTATAATGTGTAGACACGCACAGGTGGGCGATTTGAGTTTTATTTTAAAGTCAAAATGGTGGAGGTGTAATGGTTATTCCTATGTGAAAGCTTCGTAGAGCTTTATTTAGGCACACAGCTTTGGCGTTGGCATCACAAAGTGATCTACCAAAATAACTGGACTGTTTGGGCTATAACCATATATAAGAGCCTCATGACATAAATGCTGGTCTAACTAAATAGCATCTTTTTGAGCATTTCACCGCCTCTTAAAGTTGTGTTGTACCTAAATTCAAGGTCGAACAAAAATTAACTGATGGGTGGTCAAACGATGAGTCCGGAGACATGAAACAACAAGTTGTACAATTTTCAATATGTGATCACCGCCTAAAATCTCTGAAATCCATTGTTACATGTAAATTCCACGTCGCAAAGATACTAAGTTGTATTTTTAACAATGTTGTGATTGGTTCTGAGTTTTCAAAAAAAAAAAAATTTGATGGTTAAACGTGGTCAAACGATGGTCAATTCTATTCTTCAATAAAAATTTTGTTCTTGATGAATTGTGGTGGTCAATTGTCTCCAATGACCAAAATTTTTTTGGAATTTTTGCCACAAGAAACCGAAATGAAGGAATTTGTTTCTACTATTTTTAGATATTTTCTCGAGTGCGCCTCAATTATTGTTAAGATTTTGCAACCCGATATAAAAAATTTACTTAGAAATTTATTACGAAATTATCAGTATTATCGATTATCGAAATACTTTTGTTTCAACTATAATCGCATGTTTCCATAACCGCAAATAGAACTGTATATAAATTTAGAATTGCATGACATTACGTCATTTCAAGCAATAAAAATTAATATTTACCCATTGTAATCGTACGTACCATAAATAATTAACATTAGGTACTATAGTGTGTGTAGCATGCGAGTGCATTTATAGATTACTGTTTTTCCCACTAATGTGCAGTATTTTCGATCGTTGTATGATTGTTAGGTTTCCACAAACAAACTTATGTATTCACCACAAATATCTATAATAAGTGCTTTATGTAATAGTAATACATTCAATGATTAATACTCTTTAAGTTCAAACCACACCGGGTAACAGGTTTTTTTTAGTAATAATGAATATTGCTTTTAAAAAATTATTTTTATGCACCTACTAAGCAGTTTCTCAATACTCAATTCAAAAATGTTGTTATTGTAATAATTTTCATAAAATAATAGTGATTATTATTAGCGATTGAAAGAGTTCTATATGAATATCGATGACTTCTTAAATTATACGTCTGGTTCAAATGAAACCGAGCGATCATCCTAGAAAACTAATCACAATCTTCTTAAGTACAGGTTATAAAATAATAAGGTCAGATTTAGTATTACCCGACTGAATACACACACACAAAAACGAAACAGAAAATAAGAATAATGATCTATTAAATTGGAAGGAATGGATCTACTTTTTGCCTTTATTAATTTTCCTGGGTCATAAAATGTAAATGAGTTCGTCGAATTTGATCTATATATTAATTTTTGTGTGTTAATATTTGTTATGAGAAAATGATCAAGAATATTAATAACATTAATGTATGTAGGTACTACAACCTTTATGAGGTTTGTTTACATAATTAGATGGTGTTGTTTTAATAAATATAAATTTGTACCTTAAAAAAGGAAGAATTAAAATACCAAGCTATTTGATGTGTATTAACAAAGATGTAAGATTCAAAAACTATGTTCTAATTTCAAGTAAATTACACTGTGTCTATCAATTTAAAATCCTGCTTCAATAAACCAGGCGATACCGGTTTCAATTAAAAATAATAAGCGAATATTAAGACTTCGAACTTGTTTTAAAATTTATCTATGTCGACAGTGTATAGGCTATGAACAATAATAGCATATTAGTTATTCAACTTCTTCTTATCTAGTGATAAAATTTGCCTGTATTTTTACCTATTACAGGAGTACTTTCTTCTTTTTTTCTATTAATTTTCATTTATTATCTGGTCAGATAGATTTAAATTGTGTAATTATATTTTATCTCTAGTACCTACTCTAGCCTAAATGCTTGACTGTTTGCAATTGATGTTTTATAAACATTGCGACAATAATTGCAAGCACTTGATGTGCCATTAACCTATTTGAAAAATGTCGACTTGTATAAAACCTTTTCCCTTTGCGAACGTTACAAAAAATTTGAACATACAAGATGTTGGTGTATTTTTAATTCACCAGTTTTTGAAATTGGTTACAGCCCCAAAATGTTGTGGTTATTCTATTTTGTTGATTCAACAATTTTCGTCTCTATAGAACAGGCTTTATTTAAATTTATATATCGCTACAAGAAACTAATAGACGGGAAGCTTTTATAAATCTTAATAAGAAATGATGCAAAAAAAACTTCCACTCCCTCTAATCTTCCTGATATGCAATTTATGAAAATGTATCGACTCAGAAAGAAATGATTGATTATTTTGCTAATCAAATGTGACCTTTTTTTCCTGTTGCTAGAAATAATAAAGCTGTACACATAACAACAGGAAGATATGAGCGCACTATTGAGCAATTATACAGTGCGTTTTTTTTAACTGTTGCCATAGGGAATTGCAGGGTAAAAATGATACCCCCCTGTTAACTTATGATGCGATGCAGATTTGGTGCTAATTTTTCTTCTGGTAATAAATCACCAATAAGACTACATAATGCATACAGTTTGAACAACCACAATCACTTTTATTTGACTAATTTTACTCTTCAAACTTGAACTTGACAAATGTCATTTTATTCACAAGTTCTGCCAAATACCTAGTTATTGTGAATAATTGTTTTAAAATGTCTTTTTTCACAACTAAAGAACGTGTTGAACTTGTAACAGCATTCATTGAAGGTATGTCCAGTAGAGAAATCAGCCAGAATTTTGCTGCTGCATATCCCGATCGTCCTAGTCCGAGTAAAACTATAACACTCAAATATTAAATTATGAGCACAAAGAATGAAAAGAAATTCGTATGTTGTTACAAAAGATTTAAGAATAAATACCTGTATGGCGGATAAAGAAGAAGACACCACCACATTTACTTCTCTGGCAGAAGAATTTTAAGCTTCAAGAAACAGCTGCTTTTTCAAAGCTTTAGAAATTGGAAATCTGGATGGAAAAAAATTAATGGAAATCGAAATATTTTAAATAACATTCTATTTTCTAACGAGAGTTCCTATTTTCTCATTAAATGGCAAAGTTAACAAACAAAACAGACAGGTTTGGACAAGAGAAAATCCATACAGAACACAAGAAACACATACGCAATATCATGATAAAGTTAGCGTGCGGGTAGGAATTTTAGGGAATCACTTAGTAGGGTCACTTTTTTTGGACGAAAATTTGAACCAGCATAAATACATAGATCTTCTTCAAACGGACTCTGCCATCGTCAGAGAGTTTTTAAACGAAACATTTTCTGATAGTTGGATTGGCCAATATGGACCATTCCATTGGCCTGCTCGAAGCCCTGACCTAACACCGCTCGTTTTTTCTTATGAGGGGAGGGTATTTAGGAACATAAGTTTACGACCTCATAAGAGGTCAATCAGAAAGTGTGGAGGAACTCGAACACTCGAAGAAATGTTCAAGATCGCTTGGGACACTGTCTAACAGCCGAAGGGAAACACTTTGAACAATTCCTTTGATAATTACTGATAACTTTTGTAAATTTGTTGAGTTATTTGTGCTTTAATGATTTCTACGTTTTTTTAATAAATAAATGATACATGACTGACATGTTTTGTCTTCCAAAAGCTAATTTAGTCACTTTTTCGACAGTTTAGAATATTGAATTGTAATCTATCCGATAGTTTAAAGAACCTTCCAGCTTTGTTCAAAAAATGGTTTAAATATTTTCATCAGAACAAAAGTTAACACGGGGTCGAATTTTTACCATGCAATTCCTTAGTTAAAAAAACGTACTGTGTACCTTATAATTGTCTCAGTAATCAATTTTTAGATATATACATAAATAGAAAAAGTAACTGATTGTCTTTTGAACAGATATAAAATTCCCAACTACAATAATGGAGGAAAATCGAATTAATCAGTGCTTCATGAGAAAATTTAGATTTCCTTGACCTGTTAGGACTATAGACTGTACTCATGCTGCTTTAATCTATTCATAGCTTTTATGAGATTTTTAACAACCATCTTTGACGTCTCTAGTCCTATATGTAGCTTCAGGATCTCCACAAAACAGCTATGATAGAAAATATGCCCCGGCTATGCCTTTTTGGCATTATGTAAAAACGAATTAATGAATGATGATTGCAATTTGATGCTGGTAAAGCGATTGTGAGTTTTACATGTCTAGTTTTGAATTGTTCTTCCAAAATTCAATTCAGAACACTTCTAAATGTTCAGGATCAAGGAAGCTGACTTCCACAAACAGTTAGAGATGGAGTTTTCGTTTAGGTATATCCAAACTTTTTAGGGCAGGATTTAATGCTCATTGTGCACTACCGACCGTTCTGAAGTAACCCGACTGGTACATAAACTGTGAGATCTTGTTCTTATTAGAATAAAGGACAGCTAAACAAAGCTAATGCAATTTTTGTCACAAGATTTGAGAACCATAGAACTAAAGTTAGGTGCTTCAATTAAAACAATCTCCTGACGTTTCGCATAAATTAGTTCAATAATATCTGGATTAGTAACGTTTAGTGGAGCAAAGATACTCTTTAGGGCCATTCTCATAATAGAAACAAATTCTTCTTTACAAATTTTTTGCCTTTAGAATGAAGGTTTCTTTAATGGATATTAAATATCATCAATAATTAAATGAAAGGTGTTAATAATGAATTAATTTATCTTGATTGTCTGGTATAAATTTCCTTCTTTTAATAGGTCAGTTGTACCCTTAAATTTATAAATATTTTATGTACGAGTATATAGAGGAAGAGACCGCTTAAACACAGGGCCGGTTTTACCATTAGGCGCACTAGGCGCTAGCCTAGGGCCTCACTTCTAAAGGGGCCTCACGAAGAGAAAAAAAATGAAAATATTTATTATAATAAACAAAATTTAAATGCGAATACAAATATCAAATTTATAATAATATTATAAATTTGATATTTGTATTCGCATATAAAACAAATTTAATATATTTAGATTTGATATATTATATCAAATATATAACACTCAAATATAGCGCTCTTTGATAGTTCGCGTTCCCGGAGGCAGAGGGCCAATACAAGTTCTCCTGCGGGACGAAGTCGCCATTCTCAGTTTATTCTATGGCGTAATGGCGTAACTGATGGCGGCAGTTATTTTTGATCCGCTTTATTATTGTTGAAGTTTACATTCGTTTTTAAAGTAAAGTGTCAATAAATCAGCAAGAATTAAAAAGGTAGTGCATAGTTATTTTTATAAATTATTTTAACCTATCGGACTCTAGGCGACAGGCGTGAAGGTAAGTAGTAGTAGATTCTGTACTCTGTGGGTTAAATTAATGGCTACACTATGTTAAGGTTGCGGCGTTGCCGTAGTTGAATGAAAATAGCTATTTTAAAAATAACCTTTGCTAGTACCAATCTTTTATTATTTATTTTTAGTTCCACCAATATGAAAAGATCATTCGAATCTGGCTCAGCCAAGCGGAAAAGGCAAAAAGCAAAAACCTTGAACGCGAAAATCTTAGAAATTCACTGGAATCATTTCTTTCAAATTCTAGCTCGATTTCTGGAGATTCTGAGAAAACTAACTTACCGTCTGGTTCTGGTACTAGTTTGTGTATTCCAGTTCGTCTATGTAATTTGGATTCAGAATGTACAAATACTAAAAATAGTAATAACGCATATGCCGAGCTTAATACCTTGCAACAAGAGATTCCAAATTCAGAACATACTGAAGTGATGGTAAACAAGGAAGATAAATCTTTAAAACTCGAACATATTACCTCAGATTTAGAGGATATCGCAAAGTGGCCTCTAGATATTTCAGATAAACTTATCGATCTGATCGTGGCGAATGTTCCTAAGAATTATGGAACAATTGAAAACCTGAAATCAACTTACGTCGATAAAGAGAGAGTATATACTAGAACTTTTCAGGAGTCAAACTTTTATACTACCAAATCTAATGGGTTCAAAGAAAAACGTGAGTGGTTGTTATTTTCAGAAACTACTAAGTCAGTGTATTGTTTTGTTTGTAAACTTTTTCACGTGTTTCTTCAAAAATGAAGGAAGGGTATAATGATTGGAAAAATATTTCTAAAATATTAACTGATCACGAACGCTCCCAGGAACATGTAAAATCTATGTGCTTTTATAATAAACGGCGTGGAACAATAGGACGAATTGATACTGAGCTTTGTAAACAGTTAGTGTCCGAAGAAAATTATTGGCGCAATGTTCTAAAAAGGGTAGTTGCTACTGTTAAATTGTTAGGTTCGCTTGGTTTGGCGTTTCGGGGCTCTAATGAATCTATAGGGTCCGAAAATAAGGGTAATTTTTTAACATGTTTTGAATATTTAAGTCAGTTTGATAACTTTTTAAAAAATCATTTAGAAAAATATGGAAATTGCGGTAAAGGAAGTACTAGTTATCTTTCTCATACTATTTGCGATGAATTTATTCATTTAATGGCTATAAAAACAAAGGATATTATTTTGGACGACATTAAAAAAGCGATGTATTTTTCCATTAGCGTAGACTCTACACCTGATATATCTCATGTAGACCAGCTCGTTTTAATAATCAGATATTTAAACGAAAACGGTGAAATAAAAGAGAGATTTTTGGGATTCTTACCGATTGAGGCTCATAATGCAGAACATTTAGAACACGTAATTTTAAATACTTTCAAAGAGTTTTCAGTAGATATTACAAAATGTAGAGGTCAGAGCTACGACAATGCAGCAAATATGTCTGGAATATATTCTGGCCTTCAGAGACGAATTAAAAATCATAGTTCTACTGCATTTTTCGTACCTTGTGCAAGCCACTCTTTGAATTTAGTAGGAAATAATGCTGCAGAATCGTGTTCTGATGCTCTGCATTTTTTTTTTTTGTCAAAATCTCTTCACTTTCTTTTCTGGGTCAACCCGTCGATGGAATGTGCTAAAGAAGATTTTACCCAACGATGGTATATCATTGAAAAAAATATGCGATACAAGGTGGTCCGCTAGAGCGGATGCCATACTGGCTCTTAAAAAGGGCTATATAGAAATACAAACAGCTTTAAATACAATGTGTCAATTTGAGGAAGAAAAACCTATAGCACGTACAGAGGCAAAAGGTTTGCTAAAAAACTTTGAAAAATATGAAACGGCGTTATTGACAATACTATGGTATAAATTATTAACGAGGTTAAATTTTACAAGTAAAGCACTTCAAGACCCGAAAATAAATTTATTAAATGGCGAAAATCTACTAAACTCTTTAAAACAGTTTGTTAAAGATATTCGAGAGAATTTCACAGAAATTGAAACTGAAGCTAAGACATTGACCAACGAATGTTTATTTGATGATGAAAAGAAACGTGTAAAACGCGAAAATTGCAAACTGATGAGTCTTCATCAAATGAAGTAAATCTGAAAGGTCTCCAAAAATTCATTACACAAACGGTTTATGTTATTTGTGATAAGTTAATTAGTGAATTGGATAGAAGGAGTCAAATTTATAGTGACATTTTAAAAAACTTTAAAATATTTTTCAATAGTGATCTTGCAGAAGAAGATAGCAATATTTGCATAAACACACTAAAAGAGACTTACAAGGACGACATTAATGTAGATTATTTTCAAGACGAAATAAAACATTTTTTAAATTATACCAAAGATGAAAATATTTCCGACCCTTTTAGCATGTATAAACATATTAATAATGGTTTAAGGTCAACATTTCCTAACGTGGAAACAATTTTAAAAATATTTTTAACACTACCTGTTAGCAATGCATCCGGAGAGCGTTCGTTTTCAGTCTTAAAGAGAGTTAAAAATTATTTAAGAAACAGCATGTTACAGGATAAGACTTCTAGTCTCTCAATGATTTTTATTGAATCAGAAGTAGTGAATACACTGGATTACGAGGAAATCATTGATTTATTTGCAAAACAAAAGGCTAGAAGAAAGTTCCTTTAACTATGTATGTAGGTACCAGGTAGGTACCTAACTAAAGTTTTTTATAAGTTTCAGAATTAAAATATAAGTATTTATTTTAATAGGTGAGCCCATTTGTATGTGATGTAATCGAATTCGCATTTTTGGATTAACTGACAAATAAAATGTATTAAAATATTAAAATTCAACTTTTTATTTTTCCCTTTGGGTAATTTAAATTGGAAAAAAAATCTGTGATTTACTTAGTAAACAGTACTGCATAATATTATAAAATGGATGTTTAACAAAGGGCCTTAAAATCTTCTAGCGCCTAGGGCCTCCTTTGGGGTAAAACCGGCCCTGCTTAAACAGGAACCTTACAATAGGTCCCTTCCCCATCAGATTACTATTCATGAGGCATTATTTTTCTCGTCCATAGTTATTATCGATTGCTTGTTTAGTAGTAGTGTCCCGTGGTGTTTTGTTAAGAAGTCAATAACCTTCGTGTTTTTGTATAGCTTTTAGGTGTGCTTTTTAAGTTGTTGCATCATTTATAACGCTTTTGTCTGATATGGAAACGTGGAAATATACAGCTTGTCCCAAGTAATATGTACATACTTTAAGTACCTATGAGTTTTATAATTGTTGGTAATCATTCTTTTATATTAAAATAAAATACAGTTGATGTGCATGAATTTCCATAAACAATCGAAACAAATTACAAAAATTACGTCTTAATTAGTACATTCCCTATACCTAACTCTTAAGGTTTTTGAGTTATTTATGATTTTTATAAAACACACTGAGATTTGAAAAAAAACAAAGTTGCCATGAATTATAAAATGACATTTCCAATAAAACAAATACTCTAAAACTAATCTGATAATTACCAAGAGTGTTATTGTTAATTTAATAGTTGTTCCTTTAATTTGTTTTTACTGTTTGATTACAATACACTGAGTAATAATAATACAAATAATAATAATAAAAATAATAACCATAATGGATAATTACAATTATTCAAACGAAGACATTTTAAATTTGTTTTTTATTCATGGACAGTGTAACAGAATGGCTGCTCGAACATGCAGAAACTTTAATGAAACTTACCCTCAGCTACCACCGATGACAGAAAAAAAATTGAGAAGGTATTTGGTCAATTTTCTAACAACTGGTAGCGTTAAAATAAAGAAAGCTACATCTGCTGCGGTTACTGGGAGTGAAGATAATGAAGTTTCGGTTTTGGCTTATTTTGAAGCGTTTGCACGAGCATCAACCAGAGCCGCTGAACACGATTTAGGCATTCTACGCTCTTCCATACACAGGATTATGAGAAACCATAAGCTACACAATTTCAAATTTGTGACTGTGCATGCACTACAACCTACAGACAGATTACTTCGAGTGCAGTTGTGTGAAATGCTTATGGTGGCCCAGAAAGAAGACGACAAAAGATAATTTGGACAGACGAATCCAAATTTTCTCACGAAGGTGTGTTCAACAGGCTTAATTCCCATTTTTGGTCCCACGAAAATCCCCACGTAATTAGGGAAAGAGGATTCTAAAATAAATTTAGTTTTAACGTTTTTTCTTGTTTGATGGGCAACAAATGTTGTTATTTTATTTACGACGACAATTTAAATTCAGAAATGTACATAGAAATTTTGCGGACGGTTGTAACGGAGTTCTTAGATAGCTTACCGCTAAATGTCTACAGAAATTGCTGGTATCAGCTTGGCGGAGCTTCGCCACATAGTTGTAATGGGGTAAGGCAGTACATCACTGAACTTTTTGAAGATCGCTGGATAGGACGTGGTGGGCCTTGGGCGTGGCCACCGAGATCGCCTGATCTCACTGTTCTCTCTGTTTTATAAAAAACATAAATAACTCAAAAACCTTAAGAGTTAGGTATAGGGAATCTAAATACAGATCAAAAGGGAATAAAAAGTCCCAACTATTGGCGCAGTAAAATACAGAGTGTTCTATTTGAATAAGCGACTTTCCAAGGTATGAAAATGTCTACATTGGCAAGTGTATTTTACACATCCTGTGTAAGATATTAGACTTTTTTTCCAACAACGATTTACAATTAGACCTTAGTGCTCATCATAAAAATTTTGAAGGCTCTAAGTCAAACGTTGTCTGAGAGAGGCCGAATGACGCCCAGCAATGAACTGTCGAATTAAAAGAAAAAGTGGAATTATTCAAAAACGGTGCATTTTAGACATAACGTTTATTTAAGAAAGTTAGCCTAAAATTTTGCGTAAAATCCAAAAATCCACTAATATATGCGGTGTTCCATTTAAAATAACGAAGTTCCTATCGATTTCCGTTATAACCGGAAGTCGGTCATCTTTAAAATTATTTTATTTAAAAAGAGCATGGCCAGAAACCAAGGCAACCAAATTTTCAGGACTCTCTTCAGTGTACTTTAGGAAATATTCTAGTAGGCCACTCAACTTGGGACACCCTGATAAATAAAATTACTAAAAAGTACGGACGAAAAGCATATGAGATTTTGCAATATTGCACGACAATAAAATAATGCGTTATTTTAAGTGATTGAGTCTAATTTTTGGCTGGTTTACAAGAACACTTTTGAGAATTTTGACTACGACGAATTTTCGAATCTTCGTGAGAACTGAAGTTCTTGACGAGAAACCCAGTTTCGATTACCCGCTCTAAAGGTGCGTGTCTAAAGATCCTCGTCTATTTCGGGAATTGTAAAAATGACACAACATCCAATGTCTTTTTCTGCTGCAAAGAATCTTGCACCCATATCTTTCATTTGAACCTGATTAATCACCACAGATGGCATGGAAAGGATTAGTATGAGCATTTGGCGTTACTTTGTTGTATATTATACAAATGAAATCTTTCATTTTTGTTTGCTTTGATGGGCCACTTCTTAGTTTTTAAGTTTGCTTATTGCAATCATATTTGCCTTCCCATAAAGGCTTTATTTTTTACACACACCAAACTACACCGCGAGAGTTGTAGTAATAACCAAGTAATACAGCTTACGGAGCAACTAAGCACCCACCACACACAAAAAAAAAGTTGAAAATAATAATAATAATATTCATTGTCGTAGATTTAGAAAAACAAATATCGCCATTGTCAAGTAAATATAAATAGAAAATACAACAATAGAAACATAGTTATGGTAAAAAAAATGAAGAAATATGAGACATAAGTAATAAAATAACTCCAGATGCTTACGAACATATCAGCAAAAAGAAAAAAAAACATCGTGACTACTGTAAATAATCTTTAATAAAAACAATTAGATATGAAATATTCTTTCAAGCGTTTTTTAAATATTGATAGAGAACCAGAAGATTTAATATTACATGGTAACTTGTTAAAAATTTTATTACACATAAATGAAGGACTTTTCTCGAACAGTGAAAATCTATGAGCTGGGATACTGATATCATCACCTTATCGAGTGACATATTCATTGTTAATATCACGGTTAAGTACGAACACATCTATGTTCTTAAAAGCAAATCAAGAACATTCATAAAGAAATAACAAGACTCTCTGCCATTAGTGTTGAATATAATTCACAATATCTTATTTTGAATTATGAATACCCTGGTAGCCATAGAAAGATGACCCCAAAACATCAAACCATATCTAATATGAGCAACAACGCAAGAGTGGTAATAAGTAATAACAGGATCAACACTAGAACAAGTCTTTAATCGGCGAATAGTCTAAGTTGTACTATTGAGTTTATTGCATCACTGAGAGATATGGATAGACCACGACAACTCGTTATCCACTGTATAGCCCAAAAACTTCGATCGACTATTGAGTTTAATTAAAGGAGATACGTCAATATTCCTTTTTAAGGGGTCGAAAAATAAAACCGTAGATTTTGTATCATTTAAAATCAGACCATTGCTTTGGCACCAGTCAACCATAGATGAAACACACCTATCAGCCAAAATTGACATGTCATGAAAACTATCACACTAACAGGAAAATAAGAGGGTAAATCGTTAACCTCGAGGCACTCCAGGTTTTCAGAATGATGATTGACAACAACTACTTGACTCCTATCAGATAAATATGATCTAATCCAATCAAGACAAACCCCACGTACACCATAGCAATAAATAATAATTCACTCTGTCAAATGCCTGTGAAAGATCAAAGTAAATTCCACTCACACAATTTCCTCTATCAAGCTTTTCATAAATATAATTTAACGACTTAAAATGACATTACTAGTAGATTTAGATTGAATAAAACCAAACTGATTGCAATTTAAAACTAAAGAAGCCCTAAAAAATTTAATAGCCTTTATTTTCTCAAATAATTTTACTAAAAACAGATAGCAATGATACAGACCTGTAATTAGATAAATTATTTCTATCACCCTTTTAAAAACTGGAACAACTTTAGCCATTTTTAATCTAGAAGGAAAGGAGCTAAGTAAAAATGACATATTGACTAATTTGGTTAAGGGATAAGCAAGAAATTCAGTTACATGTCTAAGAATATTACAAGCAATGCCGTCAATACCCGTCGATGCCTTACTAAAACTTCTAGTGCTTCTTTTGATTGAATAAATTGAAGCACAGTATCAGACATTTTAGTAACTTTAAGACCATTTTTGAGGTCGCATTCGCAAATAGTACAGTATCCGCCAGAATAAACAGTAGCGAAATAAAAAAATTATTTTTGAAACTTTAAAATTAAATTAATTAATTTAAATGTTCAAAATGTTCACCATTACGACGCAAACAAGGTTCATATTGATTTTGTAAGTCACTGAACATACATATTTATAAAAAGTGGTTGATGTAACTGGCTGAAAAATGTTTGAATTCTTTCTCGCTAAGATGAACATGACTCTCTGTCTGAAAACCATATGTTTTTCAAGAAATTGGAATCTTGGTAAATTAAGCTCAATATGCGACCACAGTAAATTTTCCTTGCATGTTTGTCCGCAATGTTTAGTCGTTGTCCAACTTGAATACGATATGGATAACCACCAATTGATTTGAACATCCGACATGTAGATGTTACACTGATGTTGAGTTTACATGCAGTTCTTACAAGGCCGCTTTGCGGTGACTGCACAACTTCATCAAAAACACGTCCTGTGATTTCGTTGGTACAGATTGTTTGTTGACGACCTGAAGAACCTTTACGTTGACACAATACACCTCCAGTGCGACGAAATTTCTTAACAACAGCTAATATCACACTTTTAGTTGGAGCTGCTTTATTAAACTGTTGTTGATATCTTACTACCACCTGTTGTAAGCTTGGATCATCATTGCGACCATTTCCGTATGAGCGAAGCGTTCCGTTCTACCAAAAACACTTTTTCTGCCGTTGTTAAAACCATTTTCAATTCAAATTCAACTCCAGCGTAACCTTCTTAGGTTAACTAATGACAATTAAGTCAATAATAACAAAAGCATATGACGCAAGCAACTCCATAGCACCTTAGATTTCGGTACTGTTTATTCTGGCGGATACCGTATTATATAGAGGATATAGAGATATTCTGATGATGTGATTTTGTTTTCCATTTGTCAAAATAGTATCCTATAGACCTGTTACAACCAGCTTCGCAGCATATTCTTCACATATTGGTTACTACGTTCCAAACTTCCCACAGATTGTGGGTAACGAGGTTTGTCATGAATTATTTTACTTTCAGGCTACAACCTCTTTTAGCGTTTCGTGAGCAGTAGAGTCTCGCTATTGAAATGTAAAACCCATGTTGTCTAGTTGAGTTCAAGATTTAATGAAAAAATTAACAGTTAAAACATTTATGGATAGGTAATCGTGGACATATTCATATTAATAAGACGTGAAAGAAAGTGTAAGTCAGATTTTTTAGTTTCATCCAAAGTAAGCTTCATTAATATTGATTTCCTTACTAAATATTTCAAAAGTATCAAACAGGTGTTACCTATAAAGTTAATTTACTATTTATATGGTGCGAAGAAATAAATTGACTAACGTTTAAAAGTGTAAAGGCGCCAAATATCAACACTTTCCTATAACATGCACTTAAATTTATGAAAAATAGATATTTATATTAACGCAAGTATGATGTAAGCTTTTAAAAATAAACAAGACCAGCAATATTACATCAAAATTATGTAATATAAATATTCCAATATATCCAGGAATTTCATTTTAATATTATAAGGCAAAAACCGGAAAAAATATCCTTTAGAGTTGCATATTTGAAGAATACAATTCATACACGCATAACATGCATAAATCCACGCATGTTTATAAAGACATTTCGAAATATCATAGGAAAGTTTGCAAGTGAATAAACGTAGATGATGTAATTTGAGATCTGTTATTGTTTGGTTGATATAGGTTACATTATACGTTTGAGACAATAACGAGGATTATGTCAGCTCAGTAGTGACTAACAATAAAACCTTTTTATTAGCTAATTATAACATATGCTTAAATTTGCCAGATGAAACTAATGCAACATTTTCTAAAATGATGTTGCACGTGTACAAGAGCGTTCACAGTTACTTGCCTTGACCTCAAGCGTACTAACGCACAGAATGAAGGTAATAAGTACGCTCTGATGTATTTTTCTCTTCAACTTTTGGTAGTATGTACTAGATGATATAAATAAAAGTATACGCTTCTATATTACGTAGCGAAAGAATTCCTCTATATAAACTTACATCTAGATAGAGTATATTCTTATATTGGAAACGATGTGAATGCTAAAAATAAAATTCTTGGTCCTGCCAACCGCATGGAAGTAAAGTTCATATTCTTAACTCCTGACAAATATATGTATATGTATATATATATATATTCGATGCACTTTAAGTTCCCGAGTTTCTTGGCCGCGCGTAGGTGCCGGTTTTTGTAATATGAAATCCGATTTGAACTTGTTTGTTTACATCCGCAGATATAAATAAGCGATTGCGAAATCGTACAATGTCAAGTAAACATGAATACCGAGGTTACTTAAGTTGCGTTATTTAATGCTGAACCTGCATTTAGATTTTTTTTATCAATCCATTCATGAATCACAAAAAATAGGTTTTTCTTTTCAGAAATGAAATGGTAGGTTTCAGAGACATGAAGAATAAATTTTTGAATTTTTAAATACTCAAAAAAAAAAGATGGAAGTCGATAACACAACATTCTAAACAACATTTTTTTCTATTAATATTGCTCCAAATGTGTCTGTTAATCGATTATTCAGAATTACAAACCCTAACCACATTCTCCGATTTGGCATAAGTAGCAGAAAGGGCCACATACAGTTTGCTTAAAAAAAAAAGTTGAAATAGTTTTTTGGCTGCTCTTCGGTTCTCGGGTTCTCTGCCGTGTAGAAAGGTTGTGGTGAAGTTACTTCACTTCTGAAGAAGATCACGACAAGATGATCGAAACGTCAAGTACCACAACCTTTCTACACGCCAGAGAACCCGACAACCAGCAGCCATCAACAGCGGCCGTGAAAGTCTGAAGACTGCATTACATAGTTTTTTGTTTAAGATAATGTGTACCTACTATTTGACGTCACCTCAAAATGTCTCCCACTTCCGTTTAAATCACAACATAGGTTTTTTTTTGATATTCTTCGTTTCCGCATTGTGTTCTTTTTAGTCGTTGCACAAAGAAATTTTGCTGCAAAACCAATAAAATTCAAGACTGACACGTAAAAAAAAGATAGAAGTAACCATGATAAACAAAAACAACTGTTTTATTAAAGTATTTCATATCTGTCAGTTTGACATTTAACATGCTGCACGAATGCATTTGCGTGCGAAATCGGGCCATTAAAACACCAGGGTGTTTTAAAGTCGCCTAGGCAACAACAAGTTTATATATGACAGTAATGACAGTAAACAGACATTTATTGTTTCTTTTCCAAATAAACATTAATCTATTGTTGAAAATTCTAACTCCAGAATATTCAAAATTGTTGTTCGTGGCTAATAGCGAAGTTGCACTTTCGATCTTCCGGTTTTCTGTGATAACAGGGCTCCGGCTCGCGCTTTAAACTGGTCACTCATTCGCGAAATATGGTTTCACGCACTTGGTTCGTAAATAACTATTATGGATGATTCTTCGACATAACCACTAGCTACAGTCAATGATTTCTACCAAACTTGACGTTTGAGCTCATTCACACTCATCCCACTATTCGGCATGATCGTAGCAGACGATCGTCTAAAAGCGTGACCCATATATTTGACAGCATCTGGAAGATCCAAAATGTGATCCAAAAATCGCGCCACAGTACCAGGACATTTATCGAAAGTATTAATCCCGACCGCTTGTTTAATACATTTTCCATTATTATATTTCAAAAACACTTTCTCTGTGGATATATTATCCGGACGTAGTGAAATATATTGATCAAACAACTTCGCCTAAAACATATCGGAATCAACAACAGCATATTTGGTGAGAGAGATGCTGGAGTTGTGCAATCTCAGATACTATATGCCGTGCCCGCATGGGGAAAAGCCCTAGATTACAAAAGATACCGAGAGGCAATCGACAGGTTACAAAGGAGGGCGCTAATAAGAGTGACCAGCGCTTACAGGACGGTGGCAGCCAGGACGGTGCAGGTGTTGGCGGGGGTTCCTCCCATGCACCTGCTGGCACAGAAGCAGTGTAGGCTCTTCCTAGCAAAGGGGGAGGAGATAGCCCTGCGAAAGACCAAGGAAAGGGAGTACACGTTGAAAAGGTGGCAAAAGATCTGAGCCAGTTGTGAGATGTCGTCAGCCTGGACCAAGACTTTGATTTCTGACCTAGGACCATGGGTGAAGAGCAGTTTCAGAAAAGCGAACTACCATCTTACGCAATTCCTGTCAGGGCATGGGCATTTCGGATCGTACCACAAGAGATTTGGACTGTTTGAGGTGGACACTTGCCGCTACTGCGGCCTTTTTGATTCACCCGAACACGTGGTACTGGCATGTCCTAAATGGTCAGAAGAAAGACTAGAGTTGGCTGGAGAAACGGGCCAAAACATAGACAAAAATAGTGTGATAAACATTATGTTGGAAAGTCTAAAAAATTGGGATGCTGTCAGCAACTACGAACTGGAAGAGAGGAAAGAAAATGCCCGTGCTCGTGAGGTTTAGAGACAGAATAGAGAGCTTCTGATAAATACCGCTGGCATTCCGATGTTATGTCGTATGGATGGTTCCGGAATACCAGAGAAGGTCGAGGAGTGGTTTTAGTCGGAGCAGCGCCCGACACTCCTGGGACACACTGAACCCGTACCGCGAGGCCAAGCGGTTTCCCCTTACCAAAAAAAAAAAGCGACCATAATTAATAATGAAAACGGAGCCCTCTCTCTTAATGTCCGACATATGTACGTAAATCGTACATTTCATGTCTCCTGCATGATCCAAATATCCCACAAATATCGACAATCTGAAAAGTGCAATATTACTCTCAATGTTTGTCACAACTGTCAAATTAAGACAGCTTTTACTTTCAAAAACGGAAAAGTATGATC
This sequence comes from Holotrichia oblita, assembly GCA_023690525.1. Classification (NCBI taxonomy): domain Eukaryota; kingdom Metazoa; phylum Arthropoda; class Insecta; order Coleoptera; family Scarabaeidae; genus Holotrichia; species Holotrichia oblita. Next base: position 90,544,331 of record CM043020.1, read on the forward strand.
AATATGATTTCTTAGGGCTTTCACCCCTTTTTTAATTCGTAGCATTGTTTGTAATTTTGACATTTGCTTATTTGCACTATCTTCACTGTCATCAATTTTTGGATTGGGAAAAAAACATATCATTATCAAGAGCCTTAACTTTCTTTTAAAGAAATTTGAAATTTTATTTTTCAGCCACGTTGCATTCAAATCTGACCACTGTTGATGCAGGTTGAAAACCTGAACCTGTATTTGTATGATATATTTTTTTAAGAGAATCAAAACTGTGGTTGAACAGTAATGGATTTTTAAATTTGTTAATACAGGGCGTTGCCGAAAAAGCAGATCAATTCGATTATATCATTTCCTATTTGAATGTTTTTTTTTTCATTTTAATATCTCTGGTGTGTTTCGAGATATCTTTTCCAAATGTGATGCAGATTTAGTCATATCTAGGTAGGTACACCTTCTTTATGATTTGGAGCAAAAGCTGTAAGACTTAATTTAAAACTTTTTAGACATTGTCAAAAGTTCTGGCCCGTTTTATTACAAAGACTGCTGAGACTTTTGCAAACTTTGCTTTTGGTGCTAATGTTCGTTTAAAGACAAAATTAATATGGCGTACTTCGGTTAAAATGTTGAAGTTTATGGTTGTGAGCGAAAAAAACAATAATTTTTTTTTGTCATGCTCATGTCAGCTCGTAATGAAAGAAAACTTTAATATTTATAGATTTATTCTATTATTATAATTAAAAATATAGCTTATCGTTCTTTTTTAATTGCAGATTATTCTAATCAATTGATATCCTCCTGAATTTTGTTTGAGATTTTCATACTGCTTATCTAACTAAGCAGTAATCTATGACTAACACGATTTCCGTTATGGAAATATAATTAGCCGGATAAAATGATGGAAAATAACCGCTTAAAATCAACAATAATTACAGACTTATATCGATCTGTGGTTTTAAGGATCATATTTATAATTCGTCCTTGAGGTTATGTCGATGCTTGAGTACGCGATTTTGACGTAAATGTCATTACAAATATGTATGTCAAAATCGTTTGATCAAGCATAGACACAACCTCAAGCACAAACTAGGACAGAAAACTTTAACGTGTGGTACTCTTAGAACAGACAGAAAGGAAACTCCTAAGATTTTGATTAAAGATAAAAACCTGAAGCGTGGAAATTTGGACTACATATTTAGTTCAATAGGAATAGGATTTTTCAAGTGGTAAGATAACAAAATTGAACATTTAGATAGCCATAATTGTAGTCAAAAGAAAGCAACCATTGCATTATCCAACCATTGTAAATCGAAGAAATGGTGTATTGCATTTGTAAATGCCCATCACTTTCAAGAAAAATAAGAGACTTTCCTAAGAAACAACATGGCACAACGAAAGAAACATTTTTCTGTTCCTGCAGTTGTTTTGAGTTTTTAATTAAGTCAATAACTAGTGTAAAATCTGTTCGATCTCCCAGACTTATTCAAATTGTTCTACACACAAAATATTTTTGTGCTGCAATGAAAAAAAAATTGTATGGCTGAGTATCGTAAATTAAATAATTTTTTTTATTTCCAAAAAACTAAGTTGTTAAAAAAATCGAAAAAAATTACTGTAGGTCCTTATAATATACCAATCTCGGACATTCACACTGGAAGATTTAAAGAGGGGTACCTCAGGGTTGCATCTTGGGACCAACATCGTTCTTACTGTGTATCAACGATACTGGTTCCTATTATGAAGATAGGATATAAATCAAGCTGCAGCTACACCGTTTACTCTATACACATTCAAGTTTAATTAAAATCTATCAAAAGTTATGTCAACTATTCAAAACATCTAAACAAGTCAAATTAATTTAATTATGTTAAATAACGGCGAAGATGGCATCGATAAGAAATTAAATAAAGAAGTAGAAATTTTGAATTTAATTATTTTAAATTAACAAGCTTTTAAATAAAATCGATAACAATTACAACATTAATACACATACGCGTGTGAGAAAATTAAAAGAAAATATCAAATACAAATGATCGAAAGACAATTGTATAAGTTGTGCATCTAAATTAGAAATGTCAAATGTTAAGTTTTCTTCTCAATCTCATTTACATATTTAATAATAGTTTAGTTAACTTTAAATTTAATACTTATAAACTTTTTTAATTTACTCGACACAATTAATAAAAATTGAAATTGCCGGTAAAATTAAGAAAAGCGGAAATATATATATAAACTTGCCTATCTTATCAGAGCTTCCACAAAAAAAAGAAAAACAAAACTATATCATTATTCGAGATGCGCGAAAGAACGATTATCTGAAGGAATATACGTCAACATAGAAAACTCGTGAACGCACTACTGAATCCACTGAATTCGCAGTTGTTAGAAAAACGGCACAATACAGTCGCGAGTACGAGTACTACGCTTCGCCGGTGAATGTAATAGCAATGCGCGCGCTTACGGCCACAAAGTGCAGCATATTATAGTGAGTGATATTTTATATAACAGGTTATATAACTACCCGGGGGCTTTACTATGAAGAGACACATAAAGTATCGTCGTTTGTTACCGGCTTTATTATGCCAACGTGTTGAATGAAATCCGCTGACTATAGGTGGTACGGTGCGGATGGAGCTTTAAAGTTCTCGGTTGCGTCATAGGAGACTTAATGAGTTCACTTTTGGAAAATAGAGCGTTGGCATCGTGTCAATTCCGACAGAGTTCTTTTAGATTCCAGATTATCTTTAAACTGAACTTCACCCGTTACCAAATTTTCTAAATTTGACCTAATTTTTTTACAGCTTCCGTTCTGTTTATTTACGAAGAAATCATATAAAAAAGATTTAGATCTCGTTAAGTTATATTACATAGAAGAAAAGTATTAAATTACGATTGAATATGAAAGACTTCATAGTTTACTGTTTAAGTAATTGGTGCAGAAAATTTTAATCTTTGTAGTATAGAGTTCCATATTTATTAATAACACAACAACAAATTTTCATTTTTTTATGTTTCTTTATGAATTATATACAAACTTATTTTGTTTTATATTCCTAATAATTATTATAAAAACAAATATCTTCTATCACGTCTGGTATTATAAACAAATGAAATTTACATTGATCTGGGACGTATTTAGAAAGTGTTTTATTAGCCCAACAAAAAAAAAAAACAAATAAGTATGTATATAAATATAAAGGTACAAAAATATGTAGACATCAAAACTGAAGAAATTTTTTGAGCTTTAAAATATATTGGGATGAAGAACATTCCGAAATTAAAGTCCAACAGTAGTCAGCAAACATCTCGCTATTCCACTTGCAATTTTTCATCCTGATGAAATCTTTTCCCATGCTCGTCATTAACATCGCCAAGATTTGGGGGAAAGAAATTCAAGAAATGTATTTTAAGACTCACATTTTTCCAAGAAGTTCACTAACAATTTCCTCGTAATCATCTGACTTTTTATTTCCTAAGAAATTCTTTGTCACATTTTTAACTGCATCCGAAGCAGTGCGTTCTAGATCGTTCAAGAGTACGTCAAAAATTCTCGATTCTGTTGTAACAGATTAATCTGGGGTCCTATAAAAATCCCCTCTTTAAGTTTTGCCTCAGATATATTAGAAAATTTTTGTTTAAGCTATTGTCCCTCTTTGTCCAATGCTTTGACGAAATTCTTCATCAGACCTAATTTTATGTGTAATGGCGGTAAAAGAATTTTATGAGGCTCCACCAACGAATTATGGACTACGTTCTTTTCTCCAGGAGTATATTGTATTCTGGTTGGCCATTGCTTAACAGTATAGTGCAAATCTCTCACTCGACTATCCCAATCACAAAGGAAACAGCAATACTTTGTGAATCTAAGTTGTAGACCAAGTAGAATTGCAACTACTTTGAGATCAGCACTGATGTACCATTTATAGGTTTTGTAATTGATTTTATCAAGGAGCACGGCATGACCAACAGGATTGGAGGGGTAGATGTTTCGTATATGTAGAAGGACAGATTTCAAACTCAATTTAGAAGCATCTATAAAAAGACGCCATTCTTCCGGTTGGTGTTCGTAACCTAATTCTCACATTGAACCGTCAACATTTTTGCAAAATGAAAGACCTTCTTCAGTTGAAAAATACTGTGACAGTTCTTTCTGGCGATTTCGATATACAGAAATACGCGTACCCGGAGCTAACAACTTCCATCCTTGCAGTCTTGATCCTAATATTTCTACCTGAGTTTTTGCGAAATTGAGATCTCGAATTGGGTCATTTAATTCCAATTGATTTATTAAATGAGGCGTGTCCTCTTGAGATGGCAAATATTCTTCATCTATCTCCGACAACTCTGAAATGTATTCTTCTATCTCGGTTTCAACATGTTCTTGGTTCGAAACATCCATAGGACTTGGTACTGGCAAAGCTTTCGAATGAGGAGCTGGACGATTGGCAGAAGGTAAATTAGGATAGGTAATTTTATCCTTATTTTTACTGGAAAACCCGAAGGTTTTTGTACAGCAAAAGTAGCAGTCTGTCGAATGATCCTTTTGTTCTCGCCAAATCATAGGCCTACCAAATGGCATAGCTATGCTCTCACCTTTTATCCAGCTCCTTAAGGTAACAGCACATCGTTCATAAACGTTGTCTTGATTTGTAATTTTTAATTTAAAATAAAGGTTATACAATTTTTCTAGTAAAGGTGTATTATTTTGTCTATGTTGTTGAACGGTGAATTCTCCACATAAATAACAAAAACTGTTAGGATTGTTTACACACCTACGGGACATTGCGAATTCAAAAAACGTTTAACTAATGTTACTACCATACATTGAGTTAATTTGAGTCGAATAACGTGTCTGTAGGGTCTTTATATACTCACATATGCACAGATCTATTAATTCCTTGATTTAATTGGTTCTAGAGAAAAAAGGAAGTGGTTTAATGACTATGACGTACAAATGAAGCCCAAACATGTTAAATCCTGTTCAGAAATGCCCGTTAGCATGATAATAAACTTGATTGTTTCTTTTAACTTACTCATAAGAAAATATCTTTAGACATAAAATACATTTAATACATATATGTATAAAAAAAACATTTCTCAGAAACCTGACGTGATTTTTGAAAATATTTTCAGAATTCCAATGAAAAAGTCCATAATGTACACGTATCAGAGTGTTAGAAAAAAATCCCTTTTGACCAGTGTAATCAATATACAGAGTGCATATCTTCTTGTATTACTCTGAGATTGGTGATCTGAAAAGGTTAATCTGATATTTTCTGAAACTGTTGGGTTTGATCATTTTATTTCGTTTGGTGGATACACATTTTGCTCTGACTTCTTACAGAGATACTTTACAACTTTTTCTAGGTCGCTATCAGGGTGACCAGCAATATTCTCTAGGACTCCTGTATTTTGGTCGATGTCTAAACTAGCATAATATCCATTGCATGTACCTATATAAACTGATATTCAGAAGATCGATCTAATAGACACGCCATTATAGACATTGCATAGTTATGTAATGTATATAGACGAGAGAAAGAGAAATTATTTGCCGACATGACTATTTCATCATCTCGCTTTTGTCTCCTAAACATTCGTAGGAGCTAGGAGTACTATTGATTTGGATTTCTATTACTTTCTGGCTTTCGGTTTAGTCCGGAACAATTATCTGTAAATATTAGCAACTCATTTGCATTTTTGTATCGCTTCTATATGCACATCTTTCGCCAAAAAATGTTGGCCCAACAGTGAAGTCAAACGACATAACATCTTTAAATTTTCTTCCATTGAACCCTGTTGGAGCATTTTTTATATCTATTATACTTGGCTTATACATAGTTCTGCGAAAGTTTTTTTTTTCTAATTTATTTTCTAACGCATAGCGTAAATTATGATGGTTATGATTTTTCTGAGGTTGGCAATAAACCTCCGGACATTTCTAGAAGTGCCAATGAATTTTGGAACACTAGTGCGCTGGATTTACTCAGAGAAACAATATCAGTCAAATTCTTGAGAAATTATAACAAAAACTAACGACTTTAAATTTTCCATAAAGTTCGTCTTCAGATTGGTCCGAAATATATATATTTCAGCTTGATTTTTTAATCGTAAATAAAGTTCATTTAAATCTGGACCCTCTACTCCCCTGGATATTGAGAAATTTCTTAGGATTGTGCTCGTCGATTCCAAATGATTTATTTTTCGTCTTCTAAATTTCTGAAAATAATAATAAGTAAGTAATAATAAGTCGACTTCTGAATTAAACTCCTCGCTTGTCAGTATTTGTTTTTCCAGATTACCGATGTAGATATACTTCTGGCTTACGAAACCAAATTTTATTTCTGTTGTCAATTTGATTTCCTGCAATTTTAAGGAAATAAGCATTATCCAATATGCTGAATTCTTTCAATGATTAATGTTAGGTATTTCAATATTAAAGTTCTATAATGAATCTTGAAATTCTTAATAAAACCATGATCAAGTAGCTGCATTTTTGGGGATATTAACATTTAGTTCTTAATAATAATAATCTTTATTGCCCAACAGTGAATAACTCCATTAACAGGATAAAATGGCACAATAAAATTTACGAGTGATAACAACGAAGGGGCATCTGTAATGTTATTTACAAGCTTAATTAGAAACATGCCACTAACCTCAGTTCTACATGCTTCAAGAGAACAGAAATCATGTCTATGTCAAGTACACTTTTAAATGACAAAAATTTCAAAAATCTTTCTTGTAGTCTTTTCAAAGTAATTTGTTGATAGGTATAGTGAGGATACCAAATTATAGAGGCGTATTCCAATTTACTACGAACTAGAGCATAATATAAAGCTTTTAAAGCTGTTAGGTTGGTAAACGTCTTGCAAGATCTTATTATTAAGAAATCGTAAGATCTATAGGCAGAATTTCTAATTGAAGTGATATGGTCGGCAAAAGATAAGCTAGAGTCAGGTAAAATACTGAGATCCTTTATTAGAACACGTCTAGGCACAAGGATCCGGTTTACAGAGCAATGAAATACGTACGGATTTTTGATTTTCGAGTAAGTCAATAGTTTTTCATAATTGTTTAAAATTAAAACGAGTTTAGCTTAGAGAATATCCATTAGATTCCTTACATCAATTCCAAACAGTTTCTCTAATACGGATTCTCGAATTTTGTATATTATCATAGTAATCAATACTGCACATGGTTATTTTTAGATATCACTGCAAAAATAGGTTTAATTATTTTCGCCTAAGGCTTGTATTTTATGAATGTGTTCTCAGAACGTATTACTTTAAATATGTGCTAAATAACAAGTTTATAACTATGTCGAAGTACATATTACGCTTGAAACAATCTAGTTTGTAATAAAATTTTTCTTCTTCCTGGAAATATTAGTCGTATATTTTTTAGTTGTTCCGTTAAGTAGTATAATTTTTGGTTTAAATTCCCTGGTTTTTCATAGAATCTTTAGCATATCTAAAAGGCTATTGTAGCTTTGAAGCGTATAGAATTTCGCTCTTATTTCTTCCGAATATGGTTAAGGTTACCATAGATTAAACAATCAACAAAGATTTCTTTTACTACTAAATGTTTTCATTTAATAGTATGAACGATAAGATTTTAAATCAGAAAACCTTTGGCAAATATTACGAGATTTTATCACGTAAAACTAGATTTTACCCTTTATCTTTTTATGTGACATACTCGATAAACCGTATGTAAACATTGTCTTTCTTGAAGTCAGTCCATATGTTCTTATAATAATGATAACGCTCAGTAAAGTATTTCAACATACAACTTCTATCTATTTAGATAGGTAACTAGGTGTATCTAATAGGTATCTTTCATTGGGGTTATCATTTCCTGTAATATAACGGTAGTCGTCGACGATAATGTTGCTATTCGTTAATAGATGGCGCTCGCAGTTGATAACCAGAATCATACTCTTCAACGGATAGACAATTACTTTCAGTAAAAATTTCTATTTCTCTGAATAATTTTTTTAATCTATTATTGCGAATTATTGCGCGAATATTTCAATTGTATAATAGTAACCGGTAAGGCTGGGCGATACCGACATTTTTGGTATCGGGTATCGATACCAATCGAGGTATCGATTCCGTGCACGGTATCGCTTTTGAGTACTGGAATCGGTTATCGATCGGAGAATCGATACCTTGATCGAACCTTGAATCGTTACCTCAAATTGATTCCTTGAATCGATATACCACGAATTAATTCCATTAATCGATACATTAGTATCGATACCTAGGACTAATTTCGGGTATAGATGTTTTCAATACTTTGGCTTTTTTATAGAGAGATTTAGATATAAGGGTGATATTGCACCGCGACCGTGGGTCTATTGTGCCCCCTTACATGAGGTGTAAGCTGCTGGGGTTTGCCCGCAGTCACAGCTCCCCATCCAACCTGAGAGCTTTAATAAACTGTAACAGATGTGATGGTTTCAGAGAGGGTATTTCTTCCTCGTCTATAACGCCTTTGCCAAAATAATTGGCGCGAATTTCTTCAATTGCTGTGCAGTTGGATATCAGGTGTTCCGGACTTTCATCTTCCGCCCCGCAGAACCTGCACGCGCTATTCTGTTTCAGACCTATTCTCTTCATGTGCTCCCCGAGGTGACAATGCCCTGTAAGGAAACCTGTGAGAATGCGTAATCTGTTCCTGTTTAGTTCTAGCATGGTTTTTGCTTTCTGCTTGTTGAAATTTCCAAGGAATACCTTGGAATGTCTTAGACCAGGAAGATTGTGCCAGAGGGAAGCTCTGACGTTCTCTTCCCTGTCTTTAAGTTCTTTCTTATATGTGCTCATCCCTATTCCACAGAATGGTTCCGATCCCACAAACGAAGTTGTGGCGGCCTCCTTTGCTAATAGATTAGCTTTCTCATTGCCACTGATTCCAGTGTGTCCTGGTACCCAGCATAATGCAACTTTGTTTTCCTTGCCCAGGTTGTTTAGTTTATCCCGGCATTCCCAAACTAACTTGGAGCTGATGGTGTTGGCTTTTTTATAACAATTATTGTTATTGTATGCGAATAATTGCTCATTCATTAATATTTGAGTCAATACCTATATGAAAACTAGTTCCATAAATTTAATATTTCTGTAAAAATGATTTTTTACGATACCGTAGTTGTTACTTTAGTTCGTTGGTATCGATACCTAGGTATTGATTCCTAGGTATCGATTCCAAGGTATCGATACCGATGTTATCCTAGGTATTCGCAAATCGATACCAATAGTGGTATCGAATACTGAACGATGTATCGAAATATATTTCAAAACGAAAATTTATTTGTTTAAGGAAATATATTTCAATTATTTGAAAACGGTTTTCTCGCTTGGGGGATTCCGGTTAGAATTAAATACGTCTTTCGTTAAGTTTAATTAAACAACAATTATTTACACTTTCCTTTAACTACGAACCTGTGTCCAAACAAATGTTTAATTCTTCTTTTATAAATATCAAATATACTAAAAATACAGGAATATTTGTCTGCAAAAATACCTATTCTAAATTAATTTTTGTCTTTTAAGTCACTATTATAAAAAAATTTTGACAGAGAATCTTGCCTTTGTGTATATTTTTTGTCATTATTTTTATCTCTTCTTGTGGAAGGACTTCTCTTTTTATTGCCAGAGTCCGTTGAATTTGTCATGTCATATTTTTGTAGGTTTTTTTGCTAACCTTTACCTTCTCGTTGTTTACTGCTAAAAAATACTGAAACTTTTTTTTTGATCCTACGTTTTTTTAGTCTGTTCTCTTTATTTGACACACATTTATGTATGGTTTATTACAAGCATATTTCGATTATTAAACGCCCAGTATAATGTAATATGAATGTTTAATATGGAAAATAAAGCTTGAAGTATCATTATAGTAATACCCACGATTTGTTTCAAAACGATTATTAGGAAAGCTAGATCCATTTTTTAAGTAAATGTGAAAATGCATTTTTTTCCTTTCGAAAAGGAATATCTCGAAAACTGTTTGGTTTTAGGGCAGAGTATGTTAATTAAAATTAACTTATATTACATCAAGGAATTCAAAAATGCAATAATATATAGGCTGTTCCATTAAAAAAAAAAAAAAGTAAACTGCCGTACAGACAAAACTGAACATCCTGTATATAAGAAAATATTTTCTTGCCATAGAGAACTTCATTCTAGACATCTTTTACTAAGAACATTTTTCGATAAAATAAATAGCAAAGCCACAATCAGCCCATCCCAGGAAGATGCCACACCCTGTATATACAGGGTGTGCCAATTATCTGAACTCAGTCTATTATATCTTACCTATTAGTTTGATTAAATTTGTTTAAGTAAAAGTTGTTCGCGAAAATTATTTTTATTTTATGTATACAGGGTGTTTAGTTTTGGCTGAGCGTTATAAAATTTTCTCTTTTTAAATAGAACAACGTATATATTATTACATTTTCAGATTCCTCGTTATAAATTAAGATAGTTTTGTCTGAGAAATTTACTACTAAAAATTAACCGTTTCCTAGACATTTCAATTTTAAGAGGAAAAAGATCACTTTCATAGTTGGCTTTGAAAATTAATTCCGTCTGCACTAATGTTTGTTTTGCAACGATTCTTTGACATAATTATGACATTACCTTAAGTTAAACAATCAATGTCAAATATCTTCACTATAGTATACAGGGTGTTTCAAAATTGAAAATTAATCACTGTATTTTTAATACGGTAAACCTCGTTTTTTTCAAATGCAACACCCTGTATATTTTTAGACCATTTAATAGTGCTGCAAGTTCTCTTTCAATCGCTTACAATATTATCTATAGCTAAAGTTAATACTTTTTGAGATATATTTAATTTACTATAAAATACATAAACATTTATTGATAACGGTAAGATGTAGTCAACAGTGCTTATGCCAACTCTAGTAATACGTAAATAGTCCAAGTCATGTCACCACTTTATTCTTATTTCCTTATTGATGGTTCTGTGGTGGGCACTACGCGAACATAACCATAATACAACCAACAATAATTTGACTCGAAAGACTCACAACCATAATAACATTGTGCAAGCGTCAATCCCATCGTGTGTCACCGATTGCCCGTGTGTTGAAGTTAGTATTACGACCATAAACTGAAGTATGTTCAATTTAAAGCCGAAACGTTTTAAATTAAGATTGGCTGAAATTTTATTAAAATGGGACTGCTCTTATAATATAAGAATTTTATGGATAAGTGTGGTCCACATTCAATGGTTTTGTGTTGCAAAATATGTGGTTTTGTATTTGACAGCGGTGAGTTATCGTTTTGATCAAACGTCCAATTCGTATAGAATATATACAACCCTAAACTTGAATATAGTTGCCACTGTCCTGATGTCCTTGGAATTTGGATTCATTTATCCATCTAGTTGCCATTGAAAGAAATACCCGATTCAATTTTGGTCCGTTAAAAGAATTTGTGGTGCTTGAATACATTTTTCATTACATTACATTTCATTGTATAATAATAATCTGAAATTGTGCCCGGCTTTAATTATGAATAACGTTAGATTGGAGAACATCCGATAAAAGAATTATGTCAAAAATCAAAAGCCAGTAAACTATTAATAGCGGTTGAGATGATCTGCACAACTTATACGGTGGATTCAATTACTGTTAATCTACTGACACGTTCTTTTTAAAAAAAGCAATTTTCCACAGATTGCTTCAATAATACACAAGGGCAGATCTAGTGGGCGGAATCTAATAAAAATTCTATACGTTTAAGCATGAGGGAAAAGTGAGCTGTGTTCAAGAGATGAAAGAATACACTTCAATGAATATGAGAAAAGATCTTTATCCTCTGTCGTTTTAGCGCCGGATCTTTTCTCTTTAATGTCATCGTTGTAATTGTAGTGCTTCCGACAGAGTAATATTTTCACAAATTAAACTTGATTGCTTATTAGGAACGGTGAAATTAATATTGTTTGATATAATAGGGATGCCGGATTTCTTCTGCCTGGCATTTATAAATGTGCAACATTATAGCCGATAGCCTATAAATCAATCCTAATGTAGACTTATTGTTAGATCTGGTATGATTTGTCGAATTTATTTCTATTCCATACTTTTTATTCGACCTCAGTTTGTAACTTTTTATAGAACGTAAAATACTTTATTTATCTGACTAAATTCTCTTCAACACAATTCTTCCACAATATTGGATTGCTTTGTGTACATTTTACGTTTTTAAATTTGAGAGGAAAGAATCCATTGTAATTATATTCTGGGCATGCCGCAAGCCATGAGTGTGCGTTCACCATATTTTACGAGACCCAAATCCGTACACTCTAAATGTTTTTTTTTATTAAAAAAAAACAAATAAAACCCTGCTATGCTGGCTTACGTTCTTTTGTTTTGTTTTCTGCACTATTATACTCATTGTAAATATTTGTTGAGAATTATTTTTTAAACCCACGATATTAATTAGTAAATATCTCAGACTCATTTTCAGTCCGAAAAAAACTCTGGATATTTCATTTCAAAATTTGGGCAGTCCGGGCCAAATCCAGACACATGGTAAGCGTACATAAATGATATCCAGCTTATACGAGCCAACGATGAAAAAGTTGTTTGAATGAATTTAGTGTAATCCAAATACATATGTAACAGTAAAAGATTGCATTTTTTTTCAGTACTCAAACATTGTTTGGCGATTAAAGGACATCAAAAGAGAATGAGCAAATTCGATTAAAAAAAAACGTAGCTTTTATATTTTGCAACTGTACATGCTGGACAGGATTTTGAGAGCTATATAAGGTGTCCTATGTATGTACGTGCTGATGACATGAGAACATGATAAAAAAAAAACAAGAAACAAACAAGGAAAGTGAATAACTTTTGCCAATTTTTCAAGGGAGAAGGTAATTTAGTATATTGCCCAAATAGTCCAGTTTGATGATGTTTGCAGATGCTGTTGGTCAGCAAAACAGTTTTATCAAACTCCAACGTTTTTGTTTTTCTATAAATAGAATAGTAGGGACAGAGGAATTATTATTCCTTTAAAATCGATCAGCTTGCAAAAAAGGTTTAAAGCCTGGGGAGAAAAAAATGTACATAATCTTATGGATTCGGAAAACATTCTGCTGTCATCTCTCATCTCCCTAAATGAGGTCTAGTAAAATAGTTCGCAAAAAACAAATAAATAAATTCAAAATGGACAACGTTTCAAAGTTGGTAATCTATCAAAAGGGTTTTACATTTGAAAAGCGTCATGCAGCTGTTATTACTCAGCAAAGTGGCTTTACCAAACCTCCATGTTTCTTTATGTGAATAGAACACTGTCAACATTCTCCTAGAAAAGACTAGCCCGGAGACAGAAACTTTTTAGGACTAATTTGCGCTAATTGGCTTGGTCCAGAATTGAAAGCTATAGTAGAGTGTCTAAAATCCGAAAAGATTGTTGTAAAGTTGTTGATTACTTACATTAAAAGTAATCAACAACTTTGCTTGATAGAACTAAATGCTCTAGTCCTGAAATAAAAATTTAATGTGCTCTTGAAATTTATTATATTTCAATTTTATTTTAATATGTGCTAATGACCTTACTTGGGTGCTGCATTGATACAGGTATATTAAATGGTTGTTGTTGTATACCTAATGTCTCTGGAAATGAAGTTGGATTGCAAGCCAGAATCTAATAGAGCTCTGCAGGAATGTGGATTCCCTTTACCGTCAAATATTTCTAAGATCGCTGTTGATAGAAAAACTTGCTTGCATACCTCACGATTAACACCGCAGTTGGTGACTGTTGGAGATGATCTTTCATTGGAAGATGGTGATACTTCCGGTGGAGTTGTTAGTGTAGGTATGTGTAGTAAAGTGTTGTGGCTTTTGTTACATGTTTTGCATAATCTGCCTAAACATTTTTGTCTGACGTGGTTGGATCTTGAGCAATTTATGCATAAACGCTTTGTTTTAGCGTGGTTAACTTTTTGCGACGGGGTCATTTGTAGGAATCGTTTGCATTGGAAGATCATATGGGCTTCTGAACAAAGTTGGCAGCTTGAAGTTGTGTATACTTACATGTGATGTTTGTTTTGGACGATGTGATGCTTGTTTAGTGGTGTTGTGAAAAATTGATTCAAGTGCTTGACATCTTTTATTGAAAAAGCCCATGACTGTTTTCAAATTAGGTAATGACGTATTGTCAGGTAAGTGTTCTTCCCATTCTTGATTCGTGAGCGGATCCATTTTGGTCTTGGTTAAATAGGCAGGTATATAATCCCAGTGCCTTATTGGAAGACCTATTATTTCTAGGGCGTTAGTGTGCTTTAGGATGCCATCCAAAACCGAACGAAGAGGTGAAGGATTGCTTTTTTTGTATAGTTGGCAATTCAAAGATGGATCTTATATGATTCTCAACAATGAGACGTTTATTATCGTATCTACTTTTTAACATTTCCCAAGCGACGGAGTAGTTTTCGTTGGATACAGACAAAGAACGACTGGCTTCAGTGGCATCTCCCTCGAGAGTCTTCCAATAATGGAATTTCTGCACATCGGGTAGATTGGGATTAGAATGTATTAAAGAAGAGAATATGTCACACAAATTGGTCTAATCCTCGAATTCTGAACGTTCAACGTTGTTAGGGTCTGCTTCAGTTGAATCCTCGATCTGATCTTGAACTTGCTCGAATTGTTCTAGTAAAGGATCTAGTTTTTGTTGGCGTATTTTAAGTTCTTCGACGTTTATGTTTTGGCCTGTCAGAGAATCTAGATATCCAGAAAATCTGGACATGGCTGATTTTAGTTTTGTACATACGCTGTCACCCTACGGCGCTTACCTAGAGAACTCTGCAGCTGCACTACCCCATCCTTGGTGGCCACACTCAGGGAAACGGGCGTGGCGGGAGAATTTGGCGAAGATAGTAGGGGAGGACAAAAGTCGGTTCGCCGAGGAGTAGTCCGCCAGCTGGTTGTCTGGTTGGGGAAACCTTCGGTTTCATCCTAAAACAACTCGGTGATTCTGGAACCCTACGGTTTCACCGTAGCTGCCGCGGATACTTGATCGCCGGAGGGGCGAAAGAGTTGGCGTGGTTGGCATATTGGAGTAGGTGTGGTACCTGAAAATTGTAGGATATGGGCTGACGCCTAGGTGCCTGCGGCTGACCACCCAAGCCATTTTCATCAAATCGTGTACATACGCTGTGTTTTTAACGCACGATTGGTTGTACTTCATTGAGGTGACTAAGGGCATGATAAATTGAAAATGCGTAATGATTTTTGGGTGTGCCGAATGCCCTAGTCTAGAAGTATCTAACATTTTATATAGGTACTACTTCTGTCGTTAGCTATGTTAATCACTAGCTAGGAATCACAGCAAAAAACAAAAAATGTCAATAAAATGTCTATTTAACGTTTTCGGATAAAAACTTATTCTTTGTCCTTATTTTTGATAAAAGCAAGAATTGGTTTTTATTATAAAACGTAAAAAAGATTTTCCGAATCATACAAACATATGAATAAAATACATGCAAAATAGGTACTCCCGACGACTAGAAGAATGTGGACACAAATTATTTTAATTTATATTGTAAAACGGTATGTTTGTATAATTAGATATGGCAAACAAAAAAAGAGCATTATGAGATTGGAATGACAAGTAATATACACACCTGTGCCATTTATTTAACAGTTTTTGTAATAATATTTTATCAAATTTTTGTATATAATTAACCTTTAGGTTTGAATAGAGACGATAACCTTCGATGTCTTTCTACAAGTGGAAAATTCACGTTTTAATTTTGGCATGAGATTGAAGGAACTAGTCATGGTAGAAATATATTAAAAAAAAAAACAAAGTTGAAATTATTCTGCGACGCTATAACGGTTTTTATTTAAATTATCTATTTGATACTTTATAAAACGAACTAGCAAAATCTTGAAATTGTTTAAGTTTGAAGAAATTATGAAGTAATTACACGCAGATAATTCCCGAAGGATTTCAGGTCGATGTCCTGACGAAACTGTCTGTTTAAATTCAAATCTTGCTCTCTCTCTAAATAAAGTGCTAAATAAATATAAAGTTAATTGCATTTATTATTTTGTCTTAATGATATGTGAGGAATATATATCTTTTTTTAGATTTATTACTCAGATATTTCAAGCTGAAGAAGAACAACAATATAAAAGTTTTACGACAAAACGAATAAAAGGGGATTGTAACAAACCGGAACTTGTCCACGAACATAAACAACCGTAATTTTTACCATCTCTGGTAGAATCGTTATCCAATATTTTGTGGTTTTTTTATGTTCTCCTATAGTTTACGACAGGATGAAAGACAGATTGATTTTTTATTAATCGCGAAATATGATTGTTAAACTGAATTTTAACCCATAAAACAGTAGCTACTACAGGATCACATGCATGATCAATATTTTATAAATGGGAAGTTGTTTTTAATGGAATATTTTAGTGACAATTGAAGGACAAGTTCTGCAAAAATCGGTCGCAGCAGGATTATATCCAGTTTTAATAATAGAAGGTGTAAAATATGATTTATACTAGAAATGGTCAAAGAAGGTCATGCAGTGTTGTAAAGAAAATTGTCACAAAATGAATCATAAATTAAAACTACTTAGATCTAGATATAGAACATCGTAAATTGCAAAACTCATTCTAATTTTAGCACAGCGTTTCGCAATTCATATCTTTTGAAAAGAGATTTTTTTAGAAATGTTTAAATTGCGCATTTTATGAAAAGGCATGTAATATACTTTACAAAAGAGAAACGCCAGACAGTTTTGTTACAGTAGCGAAATAATATCAGCAGAAAGGGGCCCGAAATTTCTTGCGTGGGTGTTTATTATGACTGTAAAACCAGCGTTGATTTGATTACGAATTCCGTAAACGAGCAGGTTGCAATGAAAACCATTAATAAAACACAGGTGTACAACGAGCATAAAGATTGTTATCAATGGAAAAAAAAACTGCAGCCCGGAAATTATAAGACTAGAAAATCTTAATGAAGATTAATGTACATTTTATTATTATTTATTGAGCGAACATAGTCTAGCAGTCAATAAATTAATTAATAGTAAAATTTCGGTGCACTAATGTGGGGCCCAACAAAAGGAGTGCGTCAACTTTGGAACTCTTCAATTGGAATTCATTATGATTTTGATTAGTTAGGTTAAATTAGTCATTTTTAGGAGGATTTAGTTTGGTTAGTTCTTAAGGGTGAATTTAATGATTTTTTAGGATTACAATATTGGTGCAGATGTTTGGCTACTATAGTTATTTAGATTTTTTTTTTGATTTCAGTGGTTTTTTGATTTGTTTGTAAATTACAGATGGTTGGTTACTTTTATACATCTGATAGAGTTTTGATAGAGAAAAATTTTCATGTTACTTTTGGAGTTTATATTTAAGGTTTGGTTTTTTTTTGGAAAATTCCTTTCATTTGAGTAGGCGGTGGTGTTGACTATTTAAAGCTCACAAATGTTGTTTTAGATTTTTATTTCATCATCCTTGTGCAGGATGTAGTGCAGACACGCATGATGGACTAGATAATTTAGCTAATCACAAGATGTGATCATTGTAATTACCAACAGTAAGACCCTTAGAGTCTACAAATAGTTTTATCCTCCTTTTAGTCTGGAATTGTGTTTTCACAAGTGAGGGTTTTAGTGAAGCTTTTAACAGTATGAATAATGACTAAACTTGCTTCAAGTACCTTGGAACGTGTTTAGTGGTCACATAGGAAACATACCCTTTTCTAAAAAGGGATGAAATTGTAAGAGTTGAGTTGTGGCTTAACAAAATCAAGTGTGCATACGGGTTGGGTACACTAGATTGACGAAATCGGCTGCAAGACCTGGAAGAATGCAATAGAACAAGACATATACAGAATTTGCCATCTTTGTAGAAAAAACTGTTGTAAACATGGTATACGAGGAAGAACTCCATGAAAAAAGGAGAGACAAAATCACCTCGGATGGGCTCAAGCACACAATGAGTGGATGGCAGAAGACTGGAACTAAGTTATTCGTAGTCTTCAGAAGTGTCGAGGTGAAGTTGGTTCACCATCGATCTAGAGGCATCCTACTGATGGTGTTCGACCACTCACTATCATTCAACGTAACATCAATGCAAAAATGTAGGAAGAAGCAGTGTTGTGGTGAAATTGTTGTCTGTAATCGAGAACTTGTTCGAGGGCTCGTGATAAAGCGTTTTGCTACATATTTTCAATACTGAAAGTGATGTTATCTCGACAAAACTCAAGTAATAAGAGAGAGGTAATGAGGCCATCGTGCATGCATAGTACATGATTGCACCTGAAGACTTGCTACGCCTGGTGAATTCGATGCAAATCTGTTCTAAAAACAAAAGGGTGTGCCTATACTACTTTATTTATTTATGAATAATTGTTGTATTTTTTTTACGCAAAAGATGCTGGCGTTGTGTCAGTAGTTAAAGCAGAGCAAGGACTCGTTAACGACCATCAGCATCAACATTTATTCTTTAAACAGTTGTTACTTCCTCGGCATAAAGTACTACAAATGATGGTTTGAAGCACATGTTGCTGTTTCTCCGATATCAGGATCAACGACTTCATATGCTTTCAGTTTCGATTCAAGCTCAAACTAGGAAAGCCATAAGTATGAAAAAACGTCATGGTATGTAACAGTTTTGCCATCCAACCTACGTAGATATTAAGATATTGCCAGTGAATCTCTGTTGGTGGTTTATGGTCCTATGTGGCATGTATTCAGCAAAAATAACAGCTTTTTTACAGTTAATGTATTCATGTCTTATTACCTGTCGTTATCTCCCAATTTATTTTTAAATATTTATTGCCTAAATGTGTATGGGAAAAATTAGTTTTTCAGTTTGGTTTAGAGGTTAACACTCCGTTCGAAACCCTTTCGTCTTATCAGCCATCTTCAATGGGTTCTCTACCTGCATATAACATGAAACTTTCATTATTTATTTGGAATACTTTCGAAAGAGGTGACATTAATCTGGACCGTCACTGTACATACATACATTGTACAGGGTGTTAGTAAATAAGTGCGACAAACTTCAGGGGTGATTCTGCATGCAAAAATAATGACAGTTTGCTATATAAACGTCCGTCCGCAAATGCTTAGTTTCAGAGTTATAGGGTGTTAAAGTTTTTCTTAAGAACTGACGATTTATTTATTGTTCTGAAACCGGTCGAGATAGGCAAATGAAATTTGATGGGTTTTAAGAGATAGTTATTGCGCATTTCTTGACATCCAACTAAGAATTTTATATTCATCATTCGCGTGCATACGGGTAATGATCTTAATTTTTTTAAGAAAAAAAGGTACGCCACTGAGATATTTCAAATTAAAAATCATTTTTGAATTTGCCATTCAATTTGTGATAAAAAATTGCATTGTTTTCGTGTGAGGCGCCGTTTTTATAAAAAAAAAAAATAAAACATCTTAACGTGTATTTTTCATTTCTTTAATACATTATCTAGTAGGCTACTGTCGACATTCAATATCAATGCATTGTTAAATACAAATATTTTAACGAAATGTCAAAATACATCTCATTATTATTAAGCTTTTAGTTAGTTATAAAATTATTGTTAATAAGTAATTAATTTTTCTTTTATTGAAAATAACGGAAAATTTTTCAAATGCAGAATTAACAGCTATGCATTTTGTCTATGGTCGGCAAGCTGGACGATTGTATGCTGAGTTGTATTCAGGACGTAGGGTACCTCATCATACAATATTTGCCAACAACGCTTGCGCGAAAATGGTACATTTAAGAAACAAACGGCTGACTGCGAGCGCCTTCGAGAAGTACGAACTGTGCAATTAGAAGAAGAAGTTCTCGAGCGGAGTCACCTGAAATAAGTACTCGAAAAATCGCCAACATATTGAATGTAAGCCACTTCACTGTATTCAAATTCTTAAAGAACAGCAATTGTATCCGTTTCATATTCAACATGTGCAAACTCTACTACCTAGAGACTTTTTTCCCCGTCTATTTTTTTACCAATGGATCCTTCATCAAATCGCTCAAATTCCTAATTTTTTAAATGGCGTTTTGTTTACTGACGAGGCTAATTTTGGACGACAGTGTATACGAAATTTCCATACTAATCACTTATGGCCTAAGGAAAATCCACATGGAAATTTTGAAGCTCATTTTCAGCATCAATTCAATCAATGTATGGCTTGGGGTAATTGATGCTCATTTAATCGGTCCATATTTCCTCCCACTACGACTAACAGGCGAATCTTACCTTAATTTCCTATAGCAAGAGTTACGTGGTCTTCTTGAAGATATTCCTCTACAGCTGATACAACACTTATGGTTCATGCATGATGGCGCACCACTTTATTTTAGCATTAATATACGTAATCACTTAGATACAGTGTATCCAAATCGTTGGATAGGTAGGGGAGATACGGAACATTGGCCTGCTCGATCACCGGAGTTAAATCCTTTAGATTTTTGCATTTGGGGTTTTCTTAAGTCATTACTTTATTCCACTACCGTCGAAGATGTTGATGACCTTAGGAATCGAATTATAGCCGGCTGTGAGACAATAAGAAATACACCAGGAATTTTTGCGCGAATACAACAATCAATGAGGCGAAGAGTTGAAAGTTGTGTCATGTCTGAGAGAGGTCATTTTCAACATTTGTTGTAGCTTTGCGTTTACTTAACATTTTTTTAGTGTTATTTTCTGTTATTGTTCTAGTTTAATGTTATTGTATTAAAGAGTTCAGTAGTTCAGTAGCCTACTAGATACTGTATTAAAGAAATGAAAAATACACGTTAAGATGTTTTATTTTTTTGCATAAAAACGGCGCCTCACAAGAAAAAAAGGCAAGAGAGGTTTTTTATCACAAATTGAATGGCAAATTCAAAAATGATTTTTAATTTGAAATATCTCAGTGGCATACCATTTTTTTATTTAAAACATTAAGATCATTACCCGTATGCACGCCAATGATGAATATAAAATTCTTGGTTGGATGTCAAGAAATGCGCAATAACCATCTCTTAAAACCCATCAAATTTCATTTGCCTATCTCGACCGGTTTCAGAACAATAAATAAATCGTCAGTTTTTAAGAAAAACTTTAACACCCTATAACTCTGAAACTTACCATTTGCGGACGGACGTTTATATAGCAAGCTGTCATTATTTTTGCATGCAGAATCACCCCCTGAAGTTTGTCGCACTTATTTACTAACACCCTGTATATGCTTTATTGAAAACAAAGCCGATCAAAAGTCCAAGCGTATTTTGCATTGAAAAAAAAGGAACACATTTACCTAAAAGTTAGCAAATCATCTTCCATTTATACGTATGTATAATGCTACTGAATAAATATGTAACCTTGATAGTTGCACGTGTTTAGAAAAGGATATAGATATATAAACAAAACTATAAACACGAATTTTAAATTAGTTCGATATTCCGAATGGGAGGTTGCTATTTTTTGCTTATTCGTATACTGATGTCTCATTAATATACGACATTAAACGGTGTAGAATGTATAAAGTAAACAAGTTGAATTTAATGGGTATTACATTCATATGAATATGAAAACATTACAAACTAAGTAAATAGACAATTGTATATGTAACGAAGCGGGTATTTTCTCTCATGAAGTCATATAGTAAAATCAACAATCTTGTAAGATTTTCTACATGCATATACGTATGTAATGTATGTACTACATACGTAAAAATAAATAATTGATTTCAGGTAGAATTTATAGAAAAAAAAAACCTTTTTATTTTCATAAGAATACGTTGAAGTGATGGAAATCCAAATAAAATGAATGGTGAAGAGTACCTAAAATAGGTTTTCATTTTCCTTTTAATTCGAGTATGTGCTTCGGAGATCGCCACCGCCGCTTATTGTTAGTCAAACATTGTTCCCTAGCGTAGGTGCAAAGTAAATGCGAAATTTACGTCAATCACCATTACAAAAATGCTGTAGCAATATTAGTTCTTATAATCGAATGACAGCATTTGCTCGTATGTACCTTTTACTGAAGTCGTAAAAATTATCATTAAAATAGTAACGTATGATACACAGACCAAAGTAGAAATAAAGAATAAGTTTATTTAGATATAATTTAAAGTATATTTCACAAACGTATATTAATCTATTATCCATAGAATTAGATTGCGGTTGACTAGTCCAATCAAAGACGACAAAACGGATGATTTGATGTGACACACAAATATCCTTTATAAATTCCACATCTATAAATTTGTGTCAAACTTTCTAAATAAGAAACTACGCATATGTAGGAATGTTTTAATATGTTCATGTAATTTTTTAAGTAAGTAGTAGCGACTAGAGAGCGATAGGTCAAGGTGTAATTTTTGATTTTGATTTTACATATTTGGCAACTAATTGCTATTGGCGTAACTCAAGTAGAGATTCTTGTGCTTCCACTTATAAAGTGGAGTGATGTTTTGTGAGCCTCCAGAAGGAACCATTCCTGACGTTGATTTTCGCCAGTCGATTTTGGTAGACTTCGTTACGGTGTTGATTAATCGACTGACGAATCTCAACACTCAGGCGCTTCATAGCTACCCTGGCCTCCTCTTCCCGGGTTCGTTGGTAGCGCTTCCTTAGCCTATTACGCTCTCTGATGTCGTCGAGGATCTTTTGTGGAAGTTCACTGCAGCGAAATGGGTCGATAGCCTATTTTGGGATGGCAGAGTCGGCTGCCTTCTGGATGTGGGCCGTCAGCTTGAGGATGGTTTCCTCCAGATCTGCGATGGTCCTGGGATTGGAGATCATGGCCCATCCTCTGCTGACTTCCTCCCGGAAATTCCTCCAGTTGGCCCTACCATAATCGTAGACCACTCTCCCCATGGTCCTGCGATGTACTTCCCCCAGGTCGAAGAATACGGGCAGGCGGTACGAAGATAAATCGCCCACTTAGCGATCGTCCAGCTGCGGGACGTTGAACATCAGCACCAGGTCAATGGTAGAGTGGGTGTTCCCATTGTGTGGTATGTGCGTGGGACCTACGGTATGGTGAAGCAAAATATTGTTGTTAACATACCCGTTTAACGTAGTGGCGCTGACATTGTTGCGGTGGCATCCCTATGCGGCGTGGGTGGCGTTTAAATCACCAGCCACGACTGTCTTTCTCGCTCTCGCGAACAAGATATCCAGCTGGCGCTGCTGCAGTCTCTTGCTGGGCGGGTTGTAGTAACATACAACCGCGGTGTTGTCGGCCAGCTGGATTGCCACCGCATCAAGGTCGTTCCAATCCGGCACGTCTGTCTTCAGGGGCTTGTATGGTATGACATGCCTCACCAGTATTGCCACCCGCCTCCGTGCTGGTTGTTTCCGCTCTTTTCCACCAACGTGAATCCCCTCACAGAGAGATGTTGACGCGCCGTCAGTCTGGTCTCAGAGATCAGTGCTATATGCACGTTCTTATCACGAAGGACGTGCTCCAGGTCTCCAATCTTCTTGGAGATACCGTCTGAATTCCATAGCATACATCTAGTAGCCGTTGAATCTGGTGGCGTTGAATTTTTCAACGGCCACGGCCTTCTTGAAATTTGTTTCGCAGCTCAGCAGATCTGTTTGCCCCCGAGTTTGCGAAGGCCTTCCGCAAGCGCTCTCAGCTTCTTAATGTCTGCTAGCGTCGTTCCGATGTCTGCCATGCAATCCAGATCGCCACGGATCTCGGCATCTTGTACTGATCTTTGCTTCAGCGAGCGTTGCGCAGCTTCGGGTGGAGGTACCGCGCTGGTGGTGGACGACGACGACGCGGCTTTGGTAGGTAGAGGGGGAAAACTGCCTCCCGTCCAGGTGTTCGTCTTCGGCGGTGGTGAAAATAGGGCATAGACTCGTGTCAAATGCACAGACGTCACGATGATCGGACGAGAACTGGCATATTCCCAGTGGTATGGCCGTTGTCATAAATTAGGGCAAAATTGTAAGTTTAAAAACAGATGTAGCTTACCAATATCAAGTACATAAAATCATAAAGCATCATCTTCAAGTATGAAACAGAAACTTAGTCAAAATAATTTGATTGGGGTGGAAGCCAGTTGCATAGTAAGTAGTAAACGGAAAAGCAACTGATCAATTAGAAGTAACTTTTGCAAAAACTCCTCCATAATAGGACCACTAAGTTAATATGTGGTGTTTGGCAAAACATCACAGAAATAAATAAAACTTTGATGACCTCCTCTCCGTATCAAAAATTAGAATTTGCAGCAGTTGAGAATTATTATGATGGGGCTTTTCAACGGACATGTAAATACAAAGAAAGATATTAGAAATACAAATCAGATTTGAATGATATAAATTTTAAATTTTCAACCATTTGAAGTCGTCAAAATGTTAATTCCATGTGCTCCAAATGATAAATGATTTGGCTTCTTTATTCTTGGAAGGAAAAAAAATAGCAACAGCACGCGGTGGTCCCAAGTAGTTACCTATCTAAGTACTAACCGCGCCCAACTGGCCTTGGCTTCAGTGATCGGACGAGAACTGGCATATTCCCAGTGGTATGGCCGTTGCCAAGAGTTGGGCCAAAATCGTATGTTTAAAAATCGATAAAAATATAAACAGCACTTGTATCTATCCATTTAGAATTCCCCTTTTTTGTTCATATTATTATAGCGTATTGAATAATAAGTTCAAAATTATAAATATGAAACAGAAACTTATTGTTAGTCAACATAATTTGATCCTTGAGGAAGTTAGTCTCGCAGGAAGTAAATGAAAAATCAACTGGTCAATTATTTCCATTTAAAATCTAACCATCAGAAGCAGCTTTTGTAAATATTCCTCACAATAAGACCACTACGTTTAATATAATATGGCGATTAGATAAAACATCACACAAGCATTTGAAGTAATCAAAATATTATTTTCAAATGATTAAAAATTAAAGTTTTCCAAAGTGCATGATAAATGATTTAGATTATTTATTCTTGGAAGGAAAAAGTAAGGCGACAACAGCACGCGGTGGTCCCCATATTCCATAGTGGTATGGCCGTTGCCATAAATAAAGATGAAATCGTAAGTTTAAAAACAGGTAAAGTTAAACGATATTTGTATCCGTCCATATAGGGTGCCATTATTTTGTTATTCATATCATCAAGTATGAAAGAAAAACTTAGTGTTATAGTTAATACAATTTGACTAGTTGAGAGCCAAGTTGCTGCCAGCTATTGAACTGATCAATCATTTTTCATTTAAATCCAACCATCAAATGTAGCTTTTATAAATATTCCTCACAATAGGACCATTTTGTAAATATATGTAGAAAACATCTCAGAAACGAGTACAACTTTAATGACCTCTGTCTCCATACCCAGAATTAATCCACCTCGTTTGAGATTTTTTATTTTAATTATTTAGTATATGTAGTCATTTTACTCGAATCATTTATTTAGTTTAATTTTTGGACTCCCGACTGACCCTGCGGCTCCATGTTGACAGATCCATCGAGAAATTCACCGAGGCTCCCTGGTTCGTCCGAAATCAACAACTGAGAGAAGACCTAGGAACGCAATCATTGAAGCAATACACGATCAGCTTAGCCAGGAAAACCCTCCAGAGAATCGAGCGTTCCGGGAATTCCCTTATCACTAGGATCGCTATCTTGGACCCGGACAGGCTCCCACCTAGAGTCAACGTACGACGCTCCTTGGCGATAGATGACGAGGACCATATCGCAGCTTAGCAACACCGCTCAAATCCGGTCAACACCAAACATCCAGGCCATCGCAGGGCTTTTACAGCAAAAAAGGGCTTAGGAATCCTAAGTTCGATCCTACGGGGAGAAATGATAGACCATAGAGCCATTGCTTGCGTCATCTAGAAGGAGTAATTAATGTTAGTCACAGAGTTTTATTCAATCACCGCCAGATAGCGTTGGAGTTCACAAAAGAATTACTTCCAATTTCTTTTATGATTAATTATGTCACTATTTAATTCTGTAAATGAATAATTGATCATTTCTGACCTCTCTGGTCACCGTAGATTCAATTAGGCGTAAGATTCTAATCAGCCACTGACAGATACCACTGGAGCTCTCACAACGAGCAAATATCCGTTAGGTAACTAGTTACTGCCTTGCTGATCATCTCTAAAGTAAGAAAAATATACATACCTACATATCTGACGCATAGCGTTTGTCAAAGTTGAAAACAAAGCATTTTACTCGAAAAAATATAATCTTTATGCTTTTTGTAACTTTCCATTTCCCTTAAGTTTTAATGGAAGGAATGTTAGCCACCATATTGTATATCATTTTTAATTGTAATCTGATATTCTATCGAAATTTTACCAATTCTCTCGTTCACGAAAATAACGAAGTTATCAATACCAACCTGATTTATTATTATTTACAGTTGTGTACAAAGAACAACCCGGAAAAAAAATTAATACTATACCCACACGTTTCCATCATATTTTTTAATTTACTCAATCTTTATTGAAGACTATTGCCCTCATTATTTTGATTTTACCAGCTTTAGTAGCGATTGATGTCTTCGTTTTCGAAATTGCGGCTTTCCTTATGGTTATTTCCGCCTAGTTCATGGAAGTATTTTACGAAAGAAAGCATATAATAAATTACTAGCACGTGTCCCTGACTGTTCCTTTCCCCATGGAGTCGGCCGATGATTTGTTGAATCTCGGGAACGTATGGTACGTTTTACTTTCAAAATCAAGTTTCGCTTTTGTTAAAGAAGTAAGCAACAGTCTATTTAACGAAATTAGTTTTTCGGTTAAGTAAATGGTTCGCATTTAATAATACAGCGATTGTTGTAACTTCTTTTATAAATATCATTAAACGAGGTTTATTTTTAAAATAAAGGAGGAGATAGATATACGATGGAAATGTTACTGAAGCAGAAAAGTTTTTATTAATGTCATAAAAGTGCGTCCCCGCGGTAATAACTTGTTGTGGTGTGATTCTATTTAAATTCACCGCGTAATACTTTATATCGCGATGGTCACTTTCACTTTAGTCTCGCCAAGTTTTCAACTGGGATTATAGATATTTTCCATTATAAAAAGAGCAAGAAAGAACCTTCCTATAGGACATAATGCAATTATGAGTACGAGGAATTTTATTCCTTTTACTTTAACTTCTATAACTTTTGTTTACATTTTACGATTATTCCAGGAAATTTATCGAGTGTTTGCGGCTTATTATCGTTTCTCTTATCCCAAATATTAACGATTCTTATCGATTTAGTTGCTTCTTTTAGCATTTTTTGATTTTCATGCCCTTCATACATTTCATTCTGTTACAGTTCAGACTTGCAACAATTAAGAAGTTAATAATAGTGCCTCGTTAATTAAGACCATCTTGTATACTGATCAAATTCGATTGACGAGTGAATTTTTATCAGAAATCATCTATTTATCATTATATTTATATTTCAAGGATCCAATTTGAAAAAGCTTTACACACAAAAATAAAGTTGAAAACTCAATAAAACTGGATTTGGAAACCAGATTTATATCACGGTATTATAATCCGGAGAAGTAGCAGAGGAAAAATATCGTCTTTATATTATGGTGAAAAATTCCTGCCGACGTTTTTCCGATTTCGAACGTATTCCACTAGATTTATGAATAGGATGAATCCGAAATGTTTGTGCAGAAACGTCGAGAAGCTACGTTTAAGAGGAAAGAATAAATAAAAACATCAATTCGAGTTTTATAACCTTACTTTACATATTAAAGGCATTGAATTTCATATGGAATTTGTTTAAGAACCTGGTAATTTGTTTGAATTAAAAACGAAGAGAAAAAAACCAATAAGTAAACTGTTGACCTTGTCTCGGTCTCGATACATGCACATGTTTATATATCATTAAAATACCTGACGAATTTATAAGTACATTAAAGTTCCTGCACTTCTATGTACAGTAACATTTGAAGAATTTTTTAATTGGGGTGTGGTGTAGGAAATATAATTTTCGCTGAATTACTCAACTGTTGTGCAATATGCCAGTAAAAAGATTACTAGTCATTAGTTTCTAGTTCTATTTTTCACCCACAATTTAGTGCTAAAACTTTGCTATATATTATTTGAGTTGGTTGCACAATTTTTATCGTAACTATTAGTATAGTTGATAGGAAACGTGTGCGATATGATGATATGTATTTAAACTTACAGTACATATACAGTTTATGTCAGAAGTATTAGTCCGGTTAAAAGAAGT
The DNA here is from genome assembly GCA_023690525.1 of Holotrichia oblita. NCBI lineage: Eukaryota > Metazoa > Arthropoda > Insecta > Coleoptera > Scarabaeidae > Holotrichia > Holotrichia oblita. The sequence goes on from CM043020.1 coordinate 90,572,543, forward strand.
ACTTCGAAAAAAAATTCGCTCCCTAAATCGACCTCTCTTTAATTTGAAATTTTCTCTAAATCGAATTCGTAATTCGGTATGTTCAACTATTTAGGTGTAGTTGTAAATGCCATTCTCTAATTCTTAAAACCTTTGTTCACATGTCCGTGTTTGTAGTCGAACATTATAGGTGATCGAATGTTTATTAGGAACATGTTCAGCAACTAGCATTACGAAAACAACGCACAAAAGAAGAAGGGGATTTGTTTACATTGCACATAACCAACACATAACGCGTACTTAGAAGTGAGGTTACGTTCATTTTGTACATACATACTGAACTGAAAAATGTGATTACAAATCGTGATCACAAATCTTGTTGCAGTGGGGATGAATCACAATTTCAAATTTTTTAAATAGAACATGATTCGTTCGAACAAAATCGGTTTTGTTCGCTGATCAGTGTTAAATAGAAAGTACCAAATATGTGATTCTGTTTCCTACAATACCGGCAACAACACTGTCTTCCAGTACCGACCATTGATTAAGTTCATTTCTGAATAGTTCAATTCGCGTACAGATACACAAAGATGTGAGACGTTGAAAATAATGATAGGAAAAGGAAGAAGGGCACTTGGAATCCTGCAAACATCCGTAAAGCTGTAGAAAAGGTAATAAATAATTAAATGAGTGCATGCCAAGCCGCAGATTGCTTTTAGGTGCCACGAACTACATTGAATGACAGAATTAGTGCTATTAAACATGATAAAGAGATGTCCATTGAGCTACTTATGGGTCATTTTCACAATACTTTTTCACTTGAACACGAAAAAATATCGGCAGAATACGTTAAAGACTTGGCAAATAGGCTAATGCCTTTAAACAGAAAAGAATTTCTATGTTTCGTTTTTCAACTTGCCGAAAGCAGGAAAAAATGTCAGCAAGAAAGCCAAGAAAGATAAAAACGAAAACCTGATTCCTCCCTGCAGACTGATTGAAGAAGAGACAATTTGTCCTTTGTGCCTTGATTCTCATGAAGAGGATTGGATACAATGTGGAAACTTCAAGCCTTGGGACCACGAAGCTTGTACGAATATATCAGAGCTATCAAATCAGTATATTTGCGATTATTATATGTTATAAATGGTCATATATTTGGTGGCCGGACTGGAGACCAATTCTTTAGACACTGATTTTTCCTAGTCTTCAAATTGCAATAATAAAGTTTATTATTTCTGAACATACCGGTAGTTTATTATTTTTATTCATAGCATAGGAGTTCCTGCACACATATCAGGAGGTATTAAACATGTAACTAAGGTACTTCGATTTTCTTCTTCTTAGGCTTCTTTCTTCTTCTTAGGCTGACGGTATTGGGGGATTCGGATTTCGCATGGAAGACACTTATTAAACTTTAATAGGGACGAGTCTTATAGTCTTGAAATCAATCTAGTAAAATTATTGGTCACCCGCTCCCAGCGCCTGCTGGGGATGAGTAGTGGGGTCGCACACTATTCCGGGAGCGACCAGCCATGAACGCAAATTTTTCAGATTATATTATGTAACAGTGTCAAATAATGAAGAAATTCATGTAGTAGTCGCCACATTATTGCCTGAAGAAGAAGAGCAGAAAAAGAACAAACAACAACAAGAGAAATATATGTATGGATTCATCCTATTAGTCAAAAAAAGAGCAAATCTTGGAGAATTTCATCATTTGTTTAACGATCTAAAAGAAGATTAACGTTGTTGATTATGGTAGTTCACATTACTAACATCGTCACTAACACTGTCTTGTACCCGCTCCTATACTGGAAAAAAGTTCATTGAGCTTAAAACTCAAATTATTCATTCACACCATGTTTCTCAAACCGATTCTAACCTACGGCTCTTTCAAATGGGTCAGGGTCTCCAAGTATCAGACTAAGAGACTCGACGTGCTTCAGAACCGTGCCCTACGTATCATCTCGTCTAACTTACAAATCCATAGAGATTTTATATCCCATCTCCGAGCATCACGCGAGGATACTAGCCAGATCCACCCTAGAGACGGCCCATCGGTCTGAGAACCTACTCACCCAGCATTTTGTGGAGCTAGATTACGACCTAGATGCGTTCTTGGCAATACAGTCGTCGTAAAACGAATCTTTTTTCAATGCATGAAGAATCTTCTTTTCAGTTAAACTGTTAAACTACTATGACATGGCGTGTATCGGATTATAATAAACAAATCAAAAATTTGTTACATAGCTTTACTATATTTATTAACAGATAAAATGAGCAACATCAACGTAACTACGTAAGCTACAAATTTATTTTTAGGACAGGCTGAGGCTCATTAGCTTTCAAGAACGAATGCAATTTTGATTGCTTTGAGTGTTTTTTTCTCTCTTGTAAAATTTCGTGGTACGGACGCAGCGTGGGCATAATACCTCTTGTTACGGTAGAGCTGCGTTCCCAGTCAGGGTCGATATCACATGGTCTGCATTGGCTTAATTACATCTTCATCTTCTCTATCATGCCTGACAGGCCACCACCGTCGCTGAGAACGCGGCACATCCTAGAAGAGCAAGAACAGTTTTTGCCAAAAAAATATATTTTATCGGATGTTTCAGTTCTAACTGTGAAAAAGTAGTATTAAAATCGGAAATAAGATTTAAAAAAATAGGCTCGGTGTTGAAGCTCAGATAGTTGAAACTGTTTTTGGCAATTTATGAATTTTCATAAATTCATTTCTGAACTGAAGTTTTATGTACAATCCAATGAATTAAAGAATTGGGAATGTTGGTTAGTGTGGTAGACTCAATAGGTCATAGTTTCTCTTAATATTGATCTTTACTAGAATGATTAGTGTCATACTTTGAAGTTGTATTTGTCTCTTGGATCTTATTCTTTATTTCTTAGTTGCTAAATACTTTTTTAAGTTCTAATTTTTTTTTCATTGACTATAGAATAGTAAATTGTAATATTTAAATATCAAGTTGAAAATTAGAATTGCACATATAAATTATAATTCTTATCTTTCAATAATATGTGTAGGTATATTCATTTATATTTATGTTCTGAACTTGCACAGAACTGAAATATGTACTAATATGACAATAAACATGGCTTATGTGATACATTCGATAACAGACATGAGTGACGTAACATGACATGTGACTGACGTGCAGGATTGCCCGAAATACGTTCAACTGCAACTAGCGCTGTTGGTACTGTACAGATAGCGCAGGAATCGAAAAGTTAATCGGGAGATCAGCATTATCGGTGTGTAAAATAAAATCATACAATAGTTCAATCAGGTTAGATTATTATATCCTACTAATCCCTACTAATAAAATTAATAAACTCTGTAAATATATTCATAAACAATACTTTGAAGTGTTATATGTTTGGGGAATTCGTACTTTTGTCAAGTAATTACTTCAAAAGTATAAACGTATATTTAATTAATAGTTCAGACCTTAATTTAATAAAATTCAAGCGTTAATTAAATTATTATAAATGACAACATATCAATATCAGTTCTAAAATTCATTCATCATGTCATGAATTCATCTTTTTTTCATAATTATTTTTAGATGAATTAACAATTCAAATGAAATTGCTCTCCACTACTGAAACTAATAGCTAAATATAAACCATCAACTTAATATGCTTTTTCGAGGAATATTTCTTCTCAATATTCTATTATCACACAAATGTCGCCGGCGCATTATCATTTAGTATATGAATGTAAAAAGAAATGCAAAACCATGTTGAATTTAGGTTACATTAAGACTCCCATCATCCCCAATTAGTGCGTCTTCAGACAAAAAACAAGTATTGCCTGGTGGTGTTTCTGAGGTTATGACGTTTGTCGGCAAAGTTACTTACTTAATTTAAACTTACTACACTACTACTACTACTACTACTAATTAAAAGGTTGAGGATCTGAATTGTGTAATAATTGATTAAAATAGATAGGATGCAAATATATGTAAATTGATCTTTAAGATAATTGGAATTAAATAGTACACCCGATATACACTGTTGGAAACAAAGTGACGGGTACACCCTGTGTAATTTGAATGCACGTTAGTTGGACAACCTGTATTTATAGTTTTGACGTTTAGCTACCTAGATTCCAAACAAATCTCTATTTACTTGGAATAAAATATCTCTGACAAAATATAATCTTCAATTTATATATACATTCTTTTCAGGTCGTTACTTCCTCAGGTATATAGGTTGCAGTAGTATATAATTACTTCAGATCCTATCTATTTTTTTTGTTTAGCTATGGTCTATAATTTCCCGCTGAAAGTACCAATTTAATACCTGAAATGTATCGGATTTATATTCAATTAAATCAACTAATCGATTTAAATTGCATAGATAAATATATATTTTATAAAGATTAAAAATTATAGTAGTTTTCGTTTTGGATAGATCTTTTTGTCCCCATAATCACATGTCTTCATTTGTTATTTCAGCTCTAATTAGTTTGATCTGTTCTTATGTTTTGTGCCTCTCTAAATGTCATTGTACTTGTTTGTTCTCTCGTCGGAAGTTAATTCTTTTAACCTTAATTGTTTATACATCTACTAATTGGTTCTAAAGTGGGAAACCTGTCGGTTGAATTTCTCTTCCTTTTTGATATTTTCACCACCGCAATGTTATACATTTCCTGTTTTGCGTGGTATTAATAATTGTAATTCAGTACCTTTCTTCCATTTTCCCTTTTTACGCAATTTTTCATCACTGTACCCACTCCAGGTCTGTTTTAGGGGCGGCCTTCCAGTTATATATTGACATACAGAGAAGAGATGCTGCATGCTTACATATAAGCAACTTCGTGGGAGTGTACATAATTGTTACAATGTATAATACAAAGTATAGGTTTCAAATAGATTTTATAAAATAAGTTTTAAAAATTAACTGAAAAGTTGAATTTTTCAAAATATCTTTGAATGAACAAAATGAAACTCAAATCCTTTATTAATACATTACAACTAAATTCTATTACAAAACAACTTTGGAAAAAGATAACAAAACTACTGTAAAGTGGGAATAAAAAAATTGATGATATTAAAATTAAGAAAAGCTCAATAGCGTGTATTCCCATTACCAATTCGTAAGTACCAGATCCTTGCAAGCATTATTTAACGAAAATTTTTGCCAACAGCAGTAAGTGTCTCGTTCGAAATTCGTAAAAGCCCTTTATTAGCTGCGCCTGCCCATATCATTACATCGCTTCCATCAAATTCCACTCTTGGTGGCAAGCTGGTTTTAGTGTTGAGGGTGAATCTAGACTAATCAGTCAACAGCAGCGATCATTCGTCAAAACCCCAATCAGCTTGTTTCCATACAAATTGCAAAGGCTGTCGTTATTCTGTTATTAAAAGAGGATCCGTTGCAGGTCTTCTCGACCTCAACTCATCTTGATTTAAACGTTTACGAACTGTATGTACTTGCACAGCAGCAGATGCCGTTACTAGGGGTCATATTTATAGATCGTGGTTGAGGTTGTGTTGATGCTTGAGCGCGATTTTGACATAATATATATGTGCTCAAGCATCAGTACAACCCAAAGCGTGGACTATAAAATATGACCCTGGATAATCACATAAAGCTTGCAGTCTCTGTACTAACGCTAATTAATGCGTTATTTCTCAAAAAAAAAAAACAGCAACATCTTTATATTATTCACGGCCTGTTTTAGCTCTGTTGCTGTGAATACTGACCTAAATCCACTCTCGTTCTATAATTACGAGCTTCCTTTTTTGAGATATTTTACTATTCCCTTTCCCTCTTTGTCTGACATTTTGTAAGAAACAAGATTTTTTATTCTTTTCATCGCTTTTATACAGGGTGCTTTATTAATTAATTATGGGAAATATTTTAACTGGAGATACTATGTGTCAAATAATAACCATTGACCAAAAATAGCCTTATTCAAAATCGCACCATTTTCGAGATGAAGGTCTTCAAAGTTCCAGAAAAAAAAAATCGGTTTTCCATCTTTAAGCTAATCTACTCATACTATGAAAATAAAATTATGGTGGAATCTTCCGAAATTAGCAAAGTTACAGAAAACAGAAAAAAATATCCCCTTGTGTTAACATCAATAGAACTTTTTTGTTTTTTGTTTAACAAGCACGAAATAAGCATCACATAATAGACCAGTTAAGATGCCAAAAATAAGGTCCTCTTGTAGAAACTTCGTATTATGCTTGGTTTTCGAGAAAAACGAGAAAGTTCGGAAGGATTTTTAGTTAAAAATAGTTTAAACAGCAAAAATCCGGGTAGGCCAACACTGAAATTCCACGTCACTGGCGGAATTGTCATTTTAAGACAATTTTTCGATTATTCTTCAATACTTCCCATGTAATCAACATATGGAAAAACGATTTTTTTTCTGGAACTTTGAAGACCTTCATTTCGAAAACTGTAGAGTGCTATAGATAGACGTGGGCCGCAGATTGGAGTGGGACACCCGAATAACTGTAAGACATCTATGTCAAATCGCGCACATTATTTATCGTATTTTGATGCGAGCTCACTTTTAGGAAGCATTTGGAGGTTATAAACCTACTCTCGCCCGCCCTGTACAGAGAAACGCGTTGAGAATTTCGCCGAGAAAGTTTTACCCTCGCACGCTTTCACGCGATTTGTCATCGCATTTTTACGAGAAAAACTCAGGTAAATATGCAATATGTTATTTGGACTTTGAAATGCAAGTTGCCCATTATTCACATTGTGTTTTTGTGGGATGCATATGCAAAAAAAGGCGCTTGTAGATAGAAGTGGGCCGCTATTTGTGGACAGACATGGGCCACTTGAGTAATGCTGTTCTTTGCACAGTAAAGTGTTTTTAACAATTATGCAAATGTCTTATTTAATTATTCTTATCATTTCAGCCATCATGCCTCCCAAAAAACAGGAGGGAAAGTGAATTATGAAAAATTGATTGCTGCTAAAGCAAGCGAAAATAAATAAAATATCAATCAGCTGTGAAAAAAGGCAAAAAAAGAAACTCTTCGGTTTCTTCAGATGAAGACATCGATTTTTGCATGATTTGCAGTAAATTGATGCCAGCAAAGCTGACAAGAAAAACTCCATCGAGTGCGATAACTGCGACAGACTCTTCCACTTAAAGTGCGTCGATATGACCAACTGCACCGACTTCACGTGCGCCAATTGCGCCTAAAATCTGTGCTTGAACACTGCAAAATGTTTTTTTGCAACACCTTTGTCATTCCAACTTTATTACTCTTTCTTTCTAGACATTAAATGAATATTATTACTGAAGTCACTGTTTTTTAATTTTTAACCCTAATTTCGTGTAAACTATTTTGAATTTTGCAAATTTGACAACGGATTCGCAATCAGCGCCTTTGAAAACCCCCAGGACAAGAATTTGTAGCATATAGCAGCATTTTTTCAGATAAAAATTTGGGTGGCCCGCTTCTTCCTACACTTTCGGAAAACACGGAAAATACACCTTTTTTCCATTCAAAATTTAATTATAAACATTTGCTATGATGGAAAGTTGCGTTTTGGAATACCCTTGCGACTAAAATAAAATTAAGAAAAAATTTTCATTTTTCACCATTTTACAACCAAAAATAAAAACGTGGCCCACTTCTGTCTAGAGCACTCTACGATTTTTAATAAGGCTATTTTTGGTCAATGCTCATTATTTGACACGACTATCTCCAGTTAAAATATTTCCCATAATTAATGAAGCACCCTGTATAATCATCTACTAAATTCCTCGCATAATTTGCTCCAATGATTACTATTAGATAGGCTAATCAGTTTTCACAGTTCTTTCTTGCACTATTGATTCTATTCATTGGCTTGTAGTCTAGACTTTTTCAATAATCCGCTAATGACACTTAAATGTTTAGAGTGAAAATCTGGCATTTAACAAGGAATTTAATGTTTTCGACAGTTTTCGTTCCCTTATAACGCTAGTTGTGAGTAATCCTCTTGCTCTTTTCAATCACATTTTTTTATATGCTAACAATGTAATGTTGCGCGAGAAACTACAGCGATTGTTTCTTTTGATAAAAAAGTTAGCCTTTGATGTATCGAAGTAGCTTTTAAGTAAATCGTACAGCGCATAAATGCTTTTGAAAGAATGCTGCAATAAAGTCAAATTAACGCTTGAAAAAGTGCTTTGAATATTTTAGGAGATTATTTACGCACGTGAAACTATCGAAATATTAAAAATTTTCGAACCATTTCTATTTTTCTCGCAAACTTTTACGAACATAATTCTCACCTCATCATCAGTTAATGGAAAATACGAAATCAACTCCGATATACATAACTGAATTAGTAGCAGTAATTACAGTGACAAACGGCACTGTTAATGATGAAACATATCAAACGACTTTCTGAACATAATTCCTCTGGATTGAGTTTCCGCTAGGTAATTGCCATAATACCTGATTTGATTAAATTTCCGTCTACATCGCCACATCTAGATCTCCTATCTTCCAGCGTCAAACAAACTTTTGTCGTTTACGTTCTCATACAGTGATACGTTAATATACATCCCGTTCTCTCAATGTTTAGAGTAATCCTGTTAGAAGCGTATAACTTAGCGTAGTTGTAAATAAATGTAATTTCTATAAGGGGAAATAACAATGTTCTGTTTAGAAGATTCCATATTATTCGATAAAGTTTCGTCGTAAAATACGTTCGAATGTTTGTTATATTAAATGACATCTAGGTCACCAGCGATGCGATGTTAACGAATTATAAATTAATATTAATTTGGTATTTTGCATAATTCAAACTAAAATTATATAAAGGTCATTGTATGAATAGTACATTACTTTTTCGTAGGTATTAAAACTTAAATATGGCCTTCTTAATAGGAAGTTATTCGTAGGTAATGAAAAAGATCTATCACCTTCATTCTTTTTTATAATGATCATTTTGTCACAATTTGCTCACATTTTACACATTACCGTCATTGTACCTGGTACGTTTTTGAAATTATCTCGTCTCTTTTGGATTATATTTGGTGGTAAGCGAGGAAACAAAGGTTTTGTGTTATCGGTTTCATTAAAGCTAATTATGGTTAATTTAAATGCATGAATAATTAAAACTAAGTCGTTTGCGTTTTATTCAAATACACATTGGGGAATGCTACCGTATTATTGCTCCAAAAAGATCATTTAAAAGTCAAATCAATATTAAAATGGGTATCAACTTAATTAGTAGGCTTTAATGGTAAAAACTGAACAATAAACATAAAAATGCAAATCGTAGATGTCGACGAAAACAAAACCTTGAACAAACTTAAACTAATGTCACGGACAGATAAGAAAAGTAAAGGTGCAACCTGTGGAATCATATTAAGGAAGTACTTACCTGATTTATTTTCCGATAATTTTCCTAACAGGTTGTTATTATCTATACTGATATCATATATGTATGTACCTATGCTATTATTAATAATTAGCTTTTCCAATTTAAAACTGGAACGCAATACGAACTTTAATCATGCTTGTGTCGAGTTTAAAATTGAAAGTAAAAAGTACTATATTAGAAATGTTAATTTAAATTCTGTGAAATTAAATTAAATTACACAGACGAGGTAAATACCACCCGGCATATCGTTCTAAATCGTTAAATTATCAAAATAATGCGAACTTTGAATCTTTGCGAAGTTTAATTGATGCATTCGTTAGGTATAAACGGCTTTAAGAAATCCTTTACATTTAAAAGTTATCGTTATGTTTTAAAGGCGTTTCTTTATTAGAGCGAAAATGTTAATTCGATTTATAAAATTTAGAGGACCTGAATCCATTTCCTTATTAAAGTAATAAAGCTAATAGAGTTCTTTTTAGGCGTAATTATTTTTGATTGTGCAGGCTTAAGCTATAATCGCAATTTTGCTTTTTTATTTCCCGTTCATTTTCCCAAATTTAATTGAAATTAAAAAAAATAAGAAAGCTAACGATAATATCTTCGGTCTAAAATAAATTTTATTAGAGAGGAAGCAGAAAATCGAATTCAATTATTAATAGAATCCAAGATAGGAATAATCTTATTCAGTTCTATACTACAGACGTTCAGTTTGTAATTTGGATCTATCACGAGACATATTGTTTACTCACCAATTAAACAGCTTCAAAGATATTTGAGAATTTCAGTTTGACATAATAAGTGGTTTACTCGATAGTGGTTAAGAGTTGAAATTTGAATGGAATTACTCTTGTGCTTGTGGGAATATTGCGCTAAACGCTGACTTGACGTCGAGGTCTATTACTTACTCCTACGAGCATTAAAACATTTAAGGGGATTGATTACGTCTTTGAATTGTGATTACAATCTTCAAAATAATTAACTGTGATTTAAGAAAAATGAATATTTGTGTGGATAGAAAAAAAATAAAAATTAATTAATGACAAAACACCATTTTTCGAGGATGCATTACTACAGTTTTTTGTATTCATTGATATTAGAACATTTTAATTGGTTTCGTTATTTGGGTTTGTTATTTAACGATTCAGTTCCTTTTTTTAACGTATTCGTAGAATTAATTGGAAACTAAACACTTTTTTTATACAGCTTTGTTTGTAAACTATAGTATAACGATAAGTTAAGGTCTGTAGTATACACGTGGGTAGAGGTCGACCAGAATGCCGTGGCAGTGATCCATTGTTAATGTAAGAATATAAGAAACGTGACGTCCTTGATTTTCCAGTCCTCCCCTGGGGGTGGGCTCATCTTCTTCCAGTTTCACTTCCTTTCCGGATGTCCTCCTGATGGTCCTTGGGTGTTGTTTGGTTGGGATCTTGGAGTCTTCTGGTGGATCTCCTGGGCTGATGGATTTTGTACCTTACATTATTCAAAAATAGCAACAAATGTTTTCAATTTTCTTGGGTTAAAATTTTCTTGCAGTTTAAATAAATGGTTGTAATGTGCTTTAAACACATATCTTCCACCACCGACATTGGTAGTATTAATTTCTTAAGATATTTGACATATATCTTGCAATCTAATTTTTATTCTTCTTGGAATATTAGTCATATTTTCTCTTATTTCCAAATGTGGTCTAATTAAACCTTGTGAAAGTTTCCGAAGAAAACTTCTTCTTAACATATCAGTATTAAGATTATTGGCACAGTATACTATTTGAGAACTATGTCAGCTATATTTACATAGCATCAAGTTATCAACAGTATGCACACCTCCTTTGGTGTTGTTGAAGTCTATTATAATTCTTGGTTTTTGTAAACTTCCAGTGCTAATGTCAATTTCATCGTCATGATGCAATGTGGACAATAAAAGCACATTTTTTTCTCTTTGGGTATGTAAGACACTAGTGTACATTCTCCAAAAAATCCAAACATACTTGTCCGAGTTGGTCTCTTGAAGGGTTTATAAAGTCCAGTGGTAATTCTTTTTTATTTTTCCTAATGGTTCCTATGGCGGTAAGTTTATGGTTCCTTAGAAGTGTTTGGAAAGTGGCACTGACGTGAACCAATTATCCATGGTCACATTTCTTCCAGTACCAAAAATATGTTGACATAATCTCAGAACCACATCTGTTGGTTTATTAGAAACCTTGTACGGCTTATCTGGCTGTTGGCCCAGGTAAACTTCTATGTTGCTAGTATAAAACATTATTATATTTCTAGTCCATATTTGTTGGATTTAGAGGGAATATACTGGCGGAAGCGACATTCCTATTCTGACAAACGGTAGCCTTTCTGACAATTCTTCACAAGTAAATCAAAAATTTCTCGGATTGGAGCAAGTTTGTCCATTTTTTTTCTTGCAAGCCTAGTCGCTCTATTGTCGAAACGCATACATCTCAACAAAAATCTAAACCTTTGAAGACTGATTGTCAGATGAAATGTTTCGACACTATAGCCATCTCTTCTCCAAATATCTTTATTTTGTCTGATCAGAAAAATTTGGCACTACCATAGAAATTTACTCATTAGTGTAACTTACAATGGTAGTTATAAGGAGAGGGGATCAGGTCGTCTATTTTGACTGGCTAGCCGAAGTAAAAGACGCATAGATAGGAATTCAAATCTACTTAAGGACGACTTGTGGCATCGTCTCTGGAGTTACGTATTCGCTCAACCTACCATCAGTTGTCAAAATACAATTAACAACACAACATAACTTAAAATGATATAATTCACACTCGAATCTTGACAAGCAGTATTGTTTAGGAAGCCGCGAGAGTTGCACTCACCTTACCAAAAGATACTAAAGACCATGTTGTCCTGCTCTGATCAAGTTATTGATCATTTCAACCGCCAAAAATTGAATAAATGTTGCCATATCTTCATGTAGGTGTTTGTTAAGGTACCGGTAGTTATGACTAATCTTCAAAAAAATTAAGGTGTATGAAATGTCTGTTAATTTATTTGGTACACATTTGCATATACTTACTTACCATTTTAGTTTGTTTGATTATATTACAGTACCTTTTTCACACCATTCAATTCTCAAAATTAGTATTTAGTATAGTAATGATACGATTCGTTTTTATGACTAGTAGCATCCTTTTTTTTTGGTAACCTATTACGGTATATTCGAGTTCAAATAAATAGGTGAGTAAAACGTGCTGCGTTCATTAACCCCGGTACGAGTTTGTCTAATTATCCTGTTATATTCTCGATGAATAAAGAATCAATTTAAAATACCATTTGCATATCAGTTACAGGTATACTTTTAAAGTTTTGGCAATTACACTTTTATTATATTTGGAAATTGACAGATGGTTTTACGATACGGGTTATAGCTTGTTGGTTATATCATCTCTTTTAACTACTTATAGGAAAATAACTAAATACTAAATGACTTGGCAACGGTACACTGGAACGGTAAATAGATAATTGTAATAATTTTTCCATCAAACCATTATGTTGTCCAATTTGTGTTACGTATCAAATAAAGTCATGTAATAGACTCTTTTTGTTGGAGGTGGCAAGAATGATATCTGACCTTCAAATTTCCAGAGTTTTTCTATTGGTCTCCTCCTTCTTGCGTGCGTTAGTGTAAGAATTTCTCAGTTTTAATTATATTTATAAATTAAATTATATCCTTGATGAAGTAGTTAATGCAGATGATTGTTTTTGATTTTTGGCAACAGGAAATTTGTACAAATCAACTGATTTTGAGTTAAATAGATCAAATCGATTGGAAACAGATCACACAAAGATTTTGAGGAGAGAATTTTCCGATATTTCTGACCTGCCCAATAGAGGGAATGAGCATGCCATCAATTTGAATGCTCATTCTTTCTATTATATATAAATTAACAAAGCGGAAGGACTCACTGTAGGTAACGTTTAGTATTGAGAGTTGACACTGGTAGATATTAATTATAGCCCTTATCTATTATTTAACCTCATGCACTGCTTTTGTTGGTACAGTGATACCTGCAGTTATATCATGAGCGCCTATTACAAACATTTGTTGGTTTATGGTGTTTAGAAAAGCCCGACGTTTTGAAGTGATGATTTTTTAAAAATTGATTAATTAGGCCAATGGTATGGAAGCAACATAATTGATTTTCACGAAGAAGAAACCACTAACGGTCTTTTTTGCCCATTTCTTATGGTTGGTGATGAAGGTTGTCGGTTTAAACACTATTTTTTTTTCACGGTTAAAAATGGACATTGCTTTCCTCATTTAAAACTCCTTCCGAAATTTGCAATTTACTTAGTAGGTTCGACAAGACTCCGAGTAGGTTTTTATCTGATATTGCCACACCTATCGATGGTGTCTAAACTTTAGATCAATAGAGTGGAAATTCAGAAATGTTGTGCTTTCAATCCAGCTTTACTTTTTATCCTTTTGCTAGGCCTTGCAAAGAATCTATTCTGATTGATTACCTGTTATCAGTTTTTTTTCGCGAAGTGGAGAGAGAACTTATCTAAAACCAGATACAACATGTAAATGATATCTATAATCCAATTAACTGCGATCTAGACAAAACAGTCAAATTCCACAAAGCATGATCAAAGATCCTCTTCAGCGTTTATTACAAAAAGTGCAGACAAAAAGTTATTAATTAAATTACAAAGAAATACTAGTTACTAACTGAAAAGTTGGCAATGCTACGTGAAAAAGACAAAATTCAATAAATTCAGCAAAGAAAATCACCAACAGCAAATCACTAAAGCATGCATGACAGTTTTATACTTTGATAATCTTGCAACACTAGGAATGACTGAAAATTAAGCAAAAGCATGAATAGTACAGCAAATGTCCTTGAAAGGCTATGAGTGACTAAAATTAAGCATTAGAATGAAGCATGCATGAATATTACAGCAAATACAACTTAGATAGCTATACAAAATCATCATAGTTTGATCCCACTCTTCCTTATAAAGTTGAAAAGAATTAGGTAAATTTTTAGAGAGTTCAATGACATGAGGTAAGAAATCTTAAGAGGTCTGCAGCATCCATTAAATACCAATTTCCTGATGACCCTGTCTATGCTTGAAGTTCAAGCATCCAAAACATTTATGCTCTATATCCCCCTCTTCATTACACGAACAAAGGGAGATGTAACTCCACCAATCCGGAATAGATGGCTTTCTGTAAGACAATGACCCAATCAATTCTCCTAATACCCAAGGAAGATCACCATGCCAAGGAACCAACTTGACCTCGTTCTGAATATTAAAGTATTTCGAGCCTTTGAAAGAGATGATAGAAGTTCGATACGTCCAGTCGTATATTATTGCTTCTTTCTACTCTACCTCGATTCGCCAGCCAATCAGCCCTTTCGTTGCCTGGTATACCTGAATGTCCCGGTACCCATAAAAATACCATTTTCTTGTTTTGGTTCTCCAACACAATTAGAAGCTCCTTCATTTCCCATATTAAATTGTTTCGGCATGATCTGAGGTGACAGTTCTCAATTGCCCGTAAAGCGCTTAACGAATCCGAAATAATTACGGCCTTTAGGATTTCCAGCATTTCTATCTTACGTATTCTGATGTAAATCGCAATAAATTCAGCTGTAAAGATAGTAGCTTCTGGTGGGAGCGCCCCCGATAACACTAGTCCAGGACTATCCCAAAAAAAAAATCAGAGTATGGTTTTGATCCAAATGTTGTGTCAAGATAATAAAGAATAGAAAAAAATTACAGTACAGTCTGTAGTAGTAGCAGAATCTGATAGATTCAATGAAACTTGCACCTTCATGTTCTTTATTATCATAAGTTTGCCCAAAACAGCTTTTGTTTGAGTTCTGTTTCTATCAAGAATATCTATCGATACACAATTAATCTGACGAGAGAAACAATTTTTTTTGAATAAAAAAAATATTCTTGGATTCTAATAAACGTAGAACCTTTCCAGAACTAGTCAAATTGCGTTTGTTTTTGCATCACTATTTACCTAATACCAAGGTGTTTTTTTTGGTAGATATTGTGTTTTCAAATTAGATTTTTCGACCTACACTAGAAGTTATTCTAATAAGAATAACATCTGTGGCAAAATATGTTTGTGTATACATCAATGTACATTTCTGTAACTTTTATTACTCAGCGCTCTGTTTGAAACTTAATCTTTTTAAAATGCACAACATTTTACTGCTGATTTTTTAAGTAAGCACTTTACAAATATAAAATTGTAATCTTTAAACCCGAAAAAAGCAGTGTTATTTAGTTAATTTAAATTAGTAATCGACCGAAACTCTGTAAAGAACCTTCTCCTTCTTTTACTTTTAATCTTAAAGCTGCGTTCAAGATCTCTCGCAAATATACAGGAACATATCCTGTGGCGAATCTTAAGAATTATCCGGAAAACTTAATCCAAATTTGTTTGAAAATAATTAATCACGTACATTTATTGGAAAAAATAAATGAGGTAAACGTATTCAGAGTTTCCAAATATCATCTAATGGAATTTTTGAGATTCTTTTGTAACGTATCGTTAAATTTTGTTTTAACCAGGAATTTATTAGTTGGCAGTTTGGATAGCCGTTCAGCTTTGAACGTCAAAATAAAAAAGTCTTTAACTTCGTTATAAAGCGCTGAATGAAATAAAGCTTCATTCGTGTACTGTGTACTCCATCCCGTTATTAAAGTTAGTTTTTCTCTATATACGTTTATGCTGTAAGAGGAGCTTTTAACAAATATTATTTATTTTATATTTCGAAACGTAAGAGGTATTTTTCGTCCAATTTTATTTACTTTGTATGCTAAACGGGCAAATTAGAATGGGAAATTTTGATGTATTTCTAACTTTAAATTAATATAGCTGGGGAATGCTACATCTGAAGTTATTTAAATTATTTTTGTTTTAATAGTAAAAAATATGTATTCATACAATTAGATGTTGTAATAACACAATTAATCAGGTCGTGTATAGCTGTTTTGTACACAAAATACACGTTTGTGTTTGTACTTTGAACACATTTTTCAAAAGCTACGAGAACTTCTGTACAAAACAAATAAACTGATGATATCGTTCCTCTGAATTAGAATTTCGTTGAAAGCCTGCAGTTGTCAAATGTATAGACTGAATGATAGTTGGTTTAAATTAAGCATGAAATAATCAATAGATCAGTCAGGTAGAAGTTAAAAAACACACACACACACTTCTGTATACATTGAGGAGCTCAAATAATGATGAATATTTTCATGTGCAATCAGCTAAATACTCATAAAAAGTTATAAGAATAGTTAACGAACATGTGGACAACATATTAATATATATAAAATGATTATATTTGTTTTAGCACGTAATATTGATACATTATTTATAACATTAAATTATTCTTTGACAGGTTTATAACGTTATATTATAAATCATTCGTCGATAATTTTAGAGGTTGTTCATTAGATTAAGGGATTAGTGAATACGTTGCTTAGGTTACTGCTTATGCAAACCCTCATTATGTAGAAAGTATAGATACTTGAACAGCCCCCGAAATTATTTTGCAGCTTATACCCTTGTCAGTGTTACTCTATTTAATTGGTAATTAGAGAGTGTTTTGTTTAAAAACATATGAAATTTACTCTTTCTCATGATGAAGATTACTCGACCAGAATCCTAACTAAACATATTTGAAAAGTTTATAGTTGCACAGTTACTAAGTCCCAACATGACCTAAAATAAGTGAATTTGAAATTATGAAGTTAGTTAGGTTGTACAGTGACATTCAAAAATATCCGGACACGACTAGATAGAGAAATACATTGCGCTCAATACTTTATTCCAAAGAGCCGCAGGTCCAGCTTACTACCTGCTGAGACCTCATGTTCGTTTTAACCGTTCGTATTATCTTTACGAAAAAATACTACAAAAATTTGGAAAAATATGTATTTAAGTGCACATACATACAATCCTAACAATTTGTAACATCTTCTACACAATATCACTTACAAAACCATCAACAATCGGAACAGTTCCAATATGAACGCATTTTTTGGCTTTCTGTAGCCATTAATTAATCCAAACGAGATATAAATTAAATTAAGACTGACCTCTTGAGACTCTCCTAGACGTCAACCTCTGTAATCGGTTGATAGACCCTCACGAGGGTATGTGGTGTCAGCGGAACTGTGCCATTAGAGCACCCACCCGGACAGAATCCGAGTGTCAACACAAAAAGAGAGAATATGACGAACACAAGAGCTGTAGAGATACAATTCGCACTAGACTATACCTCGTTGCATCAAAACAAAATTTTTTAAATTGGAAAAAAAGCTAGTACAATCTATAGATTTGTCAGGGAAACTATATTATTGAAAATGAACCTTTGCGTTAGCTAACTTCATTGCAATGAAGCTAAAATCGATAGATTCTGCTATTACATCTAAGATAATAATTTAAAATTAGAATACATTAGTATAGGATGCTGACAATTTGTCGCAAACTCGAATCTTTTGTAGAGATTCATCTATTGAAGCATCAACAGCAAGAACGTAGACGAAACAAACGTAGCTGTCATCCCGGACAAATCACAGTATACAGCCAAAATATCTGGTCGTTTGCAAGACGGTAGTAGATATACAAAAAACTATTCATACCAAAAGAATCCAAAGCACCTCTATGTAGATTATAGCAAGCATACCATTCCGACCACTAGTCAACACGATAAAATCTTCTATAGAAACTGACCTGCCCATCCACAGTAAGACATCTCCTCAAGACCTTATCTCAAGACGTACCAACATTTAACACAATACCCAAAGCCTCTATAGCAAACATCCTACCAAACCATCAACAATAAGAACAGTTCTATGTAATATGAACGCTTTGTTTTGGCATTCTACAGCCATTAGTTAATCCAAACGGGATATAAATTAGATTGAGACTGTTCCTTTTGAGACTCTCACGGACGTCAAACCTCTCTAATCGGTTGATAGACCCTCACGAGGGTATGTGGCGTCAGCGGAACTATGCCATTAGAGCACCCACAAAGACAGAATCCGAGTGTCAACACAAAGAGAGAGAATCTGACGAACACAAGAGCTGTAGCGGTACAACTCACACTAAGATACACCTCGTTGAATCAAAGTAAAATTTGACGTCGAACTAGCGTTCATATTAGGTAGTTCCTACTGTTACACAGCAGCCATCATCTTCAGCAATAATGCGATTCGAAAATTTGCCACCTTCTTCCTTATATCGATCGAAAGAAAAGAACAACGCAACCCATCTGTCGATAACTTCCATTCGTAATTCCACGAGAAAACGATTTCCAAAATTTCAGAAAAGCGACTATGTATATTATTCCAAACATACCATTCCGACCGGTAGTCAACACGATAAGATATTCTATAGGAACCTACCTGCCAAACCATCTATAGTAAAACAGAGATTTCCTTAAGTAGCTTAACACTTATTTCAAGACGTGGACAAACATTCAAAGCAATACCCAAACCTTCTATAGGAACCGCTCTACCAAACCATCAACAATAAGAACAGTTCTAATATGAACGCTTTGTTTTGGCATTCTACAGCCATTAATTAATCCAAACGGGATATAAATTGAGACTGTCTCTTTTGAGACTCTCACGGACGTCAGACCTCTCTAATCGGTTGATAGACCCTCACGAGGGTATGTGGCGTCAGCGGAACTATGCCATTAGAGCACCCACCCAGACAGAATCCGAGTGTCAACACAAAAAGAGAGAATCTGACGAACACAAGAGCTATAGAGGTACAACTCGCACTAAGGTACACCTCGTTACATCAAAGCAAAATTTGACGTGGAACTAGCGTTCATATTAGGTAGTTCCTACTGTTACACCGCAGCCATCATCTCCAGTAATAATGCGATTCGAAAATGTATCACCTTCTTCCTTATATGGACCCAGAAAGAACAGCACAACCCATCTTTCGATAACTGCCATTTGTAATTTCACGAGAAACGATTTCCAAAATTTCAGAAAAATGACAAGACATTCAACTCATCCGATGTAAAATAACACGACCGTCTCTATCGAGGTTATCTCTTCCGTTGTCGACGGTCAACTGATCCGCTATTCATCGTCATGCGCGAGTTTGTCGACCTTAGGTCGTTAAAATGTCATTATAATGTTACTGTGACGTCAATGTAACGTCATCCGGAAGTTGACTTCCGGTAAACCGGAAGTGATACAAAAGCGTAAATAATGTCGTCTTGACTCCAGATGACACTATACGTTACTACTACAAGGTTTTAGAATTGTAGGATTTGAGAAACATTGACAAGTTCTAACGAAACAGTTCCGTGAATAACCCTGTACACCTATGTATATGTTATTGTAAGAGCGACAAACTACGGTTACACTCAGCACGTAGTAAGCTAGCTCTGCTGCTCTTTGGAATAAAGTATTGAGCGCAAGGTATTTCTCTATCTAGTCGTGTCCGGATACCTTTGAAGGTCACTGTACCAACAATTATATTAAAATTATACTTACAATTATACATTCAAAACATGCTCGTCCGAATATTGATCATCTCTTGCAATTAATGTCGGAGAAAACAATATGCAAATGAATCTACGTCTAGTTACTCCTATGCAAATCTGGTACATACGAACAAATGAGTTTCGAGATGTACAGTAGAATTACACCTCATTGAAGTACTCTAATTATTGACGAAGTCCTTTATTCCTAGAGCAAAAGTTAATTTGTAGTCGTACAAATATGTATACATCCGTATATCTCCATGATATAACAAATTAATTAATTCAAAATAATGCTATTTAAAGCAATAATTTCTGAAATTAATTAAACCAAAAATGATCTAAAAAAAGCAAGTCTGTGTTTTAAAAAGTTCGTAATATAATTCTTAGTCGAATAGATTTATCTTATCGCTGTGATTGTTTGAAGTTGAACAATATTTCCACTTGAAAACTTCCGTTTTAGCGATAGATATTAATGAAAGGATTTCTAATTAAATTTCTTTCTCCAAACTTTCATGGAAAAAATAAACGTCCCCATGCGGATAATTTTTTCAATAATTTCCTTGTTATCTGAAGATGAATCGAAATTTAAAATTTTTACTTTTTCTACCCATTTTTTTACCTCAGAATTGATTCATCTAGATTAATGAATCAAACCCACAAAAGAAATACTGATCTTGTTTTAAATAATGTCGCATTATTAATTATGCCTCAATCGAAGTAGGTACTGATCTACCGAGACGTTGCCACAACCATCACCGATAATACCAATATTTTGAAGTTATTTAGAATTTCATAAAGACATATTTTTTGCACCACAATTACCTTTTATTTTCCACAATTATCCAAAAACTCAGGTTGATATAATTTTAGTTTTTCAATTTGAAATAATCCCCAAAAAACTTGAAGAATTCAATTCCTCTAAATTTTAATATTATTGATTATAACATATAGAGCCTCAAAATTTTCGATAAGATTTAGAAAGATTATTATACAAGGCTCCAAAAGACATACTATTGATTGTGTAGTCAAATCATCAGTAATTTCGAATCCTACTTCCGATGTTGAAATATATTCAATATGCAGACTAATGCATATGTAATAGTATGTAATATTAGAATGGATTCCCAATTTTAGCTTTCAATCATGCATATTTCGTGAAATAATTGAGAAAAGCGAAATTTCATCTGTGAGTGATGCAATTCGAAATTTCGAAAGTTTTTCCCAAGTTGTTGTAGGTGTGTTATATATTTTTCCAAAACTTCAGCTTTGTATGAATCACACTTTCTTTACATCTGTGTAAAGTTAAGCCTCTCCTTCCCCGCCCCATCCTCTTTCGAAAATTTGAGTTTCAACAAAACCAGGTGTTTTCTTTTTGTTTAGCCGGCAACTTTTTAATATTATTTTGCAAAACTCTGGAACAATGCAGGACAACTTAGAATAACTTTCCAAAATTGGGGGAAAAGGGAGTGGGTAGGTCACGGTCAGATTTAGATTTATATTTAAGTGAGTGAAATTGGGCTGCGACCTATTGATCTATTGTGCCCCCTTGCATGAGCTGTGCATGAGCTACTGGGGAATGCCCTCTCAAAGCTTCCCATTCAGTCTAAGAGCTTTAATAAACTGCATTAGCTATGATGGTTTCAGAAGGTATTTGTTCTTCGTCCATGATGTCTTTGCCGAGATATTTGACTCAGGTTTCCATGATAGCGGTTCAGTAAGATGTCAGGTTTGAAAAAACGTGTGAGGATGCCGTAGTCTATTTCTGCTTAGTTCTAGCAAAGTTTTGCTCTGTGCTTGTGTAGCTTCCAAGGAAGATCTTGGAGTGACTTGGACCAAGGAGATTCTCCCATAAGGATGCTCTGAGCCTTTCTTCTCTGTCTTTAAGTTATTTTTTGTAGGTGCTCATCTCTATATCACAGAGTTGTGGCGGCCTTCCTTGCTAATAAATTAGCTTCTTCGTTGCCTCTGATTCCAGTATGTCATGGTACTCAGCATAATACAACTTTATAGTCCAGATAGTTCAAGATCTAGTTTGTCCCAGGATAGGAAATACCAAAGGATTAGAATTGAACTAACTTACTTTGAACAGATCACTTACCTATTAACTGTCAAAATATAAACTCCAAAGCAAACTAGGGTAGACTACTCATCCAAACCTTTGAATCTTTTGAATATTTACCTTTCTTTGTAAATTACGGAGAACTTTTGAGCGACAATCGAAGTCATTTCCGTTTTACGCGTTCTTAGTAGTAACACTATCTGACGGAAAAATAGTGATTTCGTTGTCTGTAGACGTTTTTCTGACACTTGATATAAATTCCGATAGCGATAATAAACAGTAAGGTAAGGTGCATGTTTTTATTGCAAGGTACAAGTGTGATTCTATCTTTGCAAACAAAATTTTATTAATGGTAGTTTCAAAACCGGTATCTATTATTGTACTCTTAGTACATGTGAGTACATCAATACGATATGTACGATGGCTATAAATAACATAAAATTTGCATACTTACTACAAAAAAAATCACTTACGTGAAAATTGGGTTGTACGATTGGATTATACGGAAATTATCCGGACGTTGCTGTATATATCTGCATAAAAATTTAATTTATTCGAAAATGTATTCATTCTGCTATTTCAACGCAAACATTTCTGTTCTTAAATTATTTTCGAATGTCAAAACTCGTTGACTCTTTACTAAATATATCATTCATTTGTTCGCGTTCACTTTAAACTGATCCATTTCCATCATCAATAGTTTACCCGTAACGAAAACAAATATTTAAAAAAAAATTATGAAAAATGATGAAAAGATTATCCGACATTTGTTTTAGACAGTTGACATTTAACTCTTAATGATGTGGCGGGATAACAACGGTTGAGCGACTCGAGCTAGAATTTGTGTATCTATCAATTGTGCAGAATGACAGCAGTATTCTCTTTCCAGCTACGTAATTGTTAATGGGACTTTCAAGCCCTTAAATATAAATTATTCTTGAACTACTGTTCCGATTTTGTTAATATGTAATTTTATATAATATATAGGGGTAGTATAATTAAAAAGTTTGCCCTAAAATAAAGTGTTTTCAAAACACAGAATTTATAATTATTCCTTATTAAATAATTACAATTACAAAAACATTCCTTCTAGGAACACAATATGTTACAGTAGAATTTGATTTAAAGATGTTTCAACACCTAAACTTGAATACTCTCTTTAAAAAGCGTACAATACATTTCTCTATGTATTATTGCTGTCAGTAACGATATAAATCTTAGCACGATGTAGCAAAGAATCGCATTAAGAAAAGCTCATGATTCATATTTTCCTCTCTGGAATGCGACGCACAATAGGACGACGATACAAGAGGACGAATTTATTGTACCCTTTCAACGCGATCCTGGTGCGCTCGACGATGGAGATATGCAACGGCAAGTTTGAAAAGGATGTACACAGCAGGAGTGGGGTTTACACAGAATACTAGCGTGCATGAATCGCCGGCGATTTCAGTTCATTCTCTCGCGAACGCGCACCCAACAAAAACGAGCTTCCCGGAAAAACACCATTCATAAAGCGGTGTTAACGTACGCTCTCAGGATGTATACGAAAACTTTTCGGTTGAATCAGTGAATTTTTGTTTTGGTGTGGTAATTCGAAAGAGTTCAATTAAAAATGTTGTTACGTTCAAATGAAACTATTCAAAAACAGATGATTACATTATTGATTTCGATGTCCAAACGATTCATCAATTCATATATAATCCCATGAGACTTGAGTTGAGAAAAATATTTTTTTTTATAGTATTTCATGATATATATATATATATATAATATCTAAATCCATTATGATATCCCTATATATATACTACATACACACACTAGATATATATACTCCATATCCTATCTCTCTCTCCTCCTCATTTCGTCCTATTTATATTTATATATATTATTATTATCATTTCACCCACACACACCCCCCCCACACACCACCCCGCCCCCCCCCCCCCCCCCGCCCCCCCCCCACCCCCCCCACCCCCCCCCCCCCCCCACCCCACCCCACCCACCCCATACACCCACACCCCCCCCCCACCCCCCATTACCCCCCCCACTTCCCCCCCCCCCCCCCCCCCCCCCCCCCCCCCTTATTATTATTATTATTATTATTATTATATTATTATTATTTTATTTTATTATTTTATTTTTTTTATTATTATTATTATTATTATTATTCTTGCAAGCCTAGTCGCTCTATTGTCGAAACGCATACATCTCAACAAAAATCTAAACCTTTGAAGACTGATTGTCAGATGAAATGTTTCGACACTATAGCCATCTCTTCTCCAAATATCTTTATTTTGTCTGATCAGAAAAATTTGGCACTACCATAGAAATTTACTCATTAGTGTAACTTACAATGGTAGTTATAAGGAGAGGGGATCAGGTCGTCTATTTTGACTGGCTAGCCGAAGTAAAAGACGCATAGATAGGAATTCAAATCTACTTAAGGACGACTTGTGGCATCGTCTCTGGAGTTACGTATTCGCTCAACCTACCATCAGTTGTCAAAATACAATTAACAACACAACATAACTTAAAATGATATAATTCACACTCGAATCTTGACAAGCAGTATTGTTTAGGAAGCCGCGAGAGTTGCACTCACCTTACCAAAAGATACTAAAGACCATGTTGTCCTGCTCTGATCAAGTTATTGATCATTTCAACCGCCAAAAATTGAATAAATGTTGCCATATCTTCATGTAGGTGTTTGTTAAGGTACCGGTAGTTATGACTAATCTTCAAAAAAATTAAGGTGTATGAAATGTCTGTTAATTTATTTGGTACACATTTGCATATACTTACTTACCATTTTAGTTTGTTTGATTATATTACAGTACCTTTTTCACACCATTCAATTCTCAAAATTAGTATTTAGTATAGTAATGATACGATTCGTTTTTATGACTAGTAGCATCCTTTTTTTTGGTAACCTATTACGGTATATTCGAGTTCAAATAAATAGGTGAGTAAAACGTGCTGCGTTCATTAACCCCGGTACGAGTTTGTCTAATTATCCTGTTATATTCTCGATGAATAAAGAATCAATTTAAAATACCATTTGCATATCAGTTACAGGTATACTTTTAAAGTTTTGGCAATTACACTTTTATTATATTTGGAAATTGACAGATGGTTTTACGATACGGGTTATAGCTTGCTGGTTATATCATCTCTTTTAACTACTTATAGGAAAATAACTAAATACTAAATGACTTGGCAACGGTACACTGGAACGGTAAATAGATAATTGTAATAATTTTTCCATCAAACCATTATGTTGTCCAATTTGTGTTACGTATCAAAAAAGTCATGTAATAGACTCTTTTTGTTGGAGGTGGCAAGAATGATATCTGACCTTCAAATTTCCAGAGTTTTTTTTTGGGTGTCTCGCCATTGGTCTCCTCCTTCTTGCGTGCGTTAGTGTAAGAATTTCTCAGTTTTAATTATATTTATAAATTAAATATATCCTTGATGAAGTGGTGGTAATGCAGATGATTGTTTTTGATTTTTGGCAACAGGAAATTTGTACAAATCAACTGATTTTGAGTTAAATAGATCAAATCGATTGGAAACAGATCACACAAAGATTTTGAGGAGAGAATTTTCCGATAGGTACTCTGACCTGCCCAATAGAGGGAATGAGCATGCCATCAATTTGAATGCTCATTCTTTCTATTATATATAAATTAACAAAGCGGAAGGACTCACTGTAGGTAACGTTTAGTATTGAGAGTTGACACTGGTAGATATTAATTATAGCCCTTATCTATTATTTAACCTCATGCACTGCTTTTGTTGGTACAGTGATACCTGCAGTTATATCATGAGCGCCTATTACAAACATTTGTTGGTTTATGGTGTTTAGAAAAGCCCGACGTTTTGAAGTGATGATTTTTTAAAAATTGATTAATTAGGCCAATGGTATGGAAGCAACATAATTGATTTTCACGAAGAAGAAACCACTAACGGTCTTTTTGCCCATTTCTTATGGTTGGTGATGAAGGTTGTCGGTTTAAACACTATTTTTTTTCACGGTTAAAAATGGACATTGCTTTCCTCATTTAAAACTCCTTCCGAAATTTGCAATTTACTTAGTAGGTTCGACAAGACTCCGAGTAGGTTTTTATCTGATATTGCCACACCTATCGATGGTGTCTAAACTTTAGATCAATAGAGTGGAAATTCAGAAATGTTGTGCTTTCAATCCAGCTTTACTTTTTATCCTTTTGCTAGGCCTTGCAAAGAATCTATTCTGATTGATTACCTGTTATCAGTTTTTTTTTCGCGAAGTGGAGAGAGAACTTATCTAAAACCAGATACAACATGTAAATGATATCTATAATCCAATTAACTGCGATCTAGACAAAACAGTCAAATTCCACAAAGCATGATCAAAGATCCTCTTCAGCGTTTATTACAAAAAGTGCAGACAAAAAGTTATTAATTAAATTACAAAGAAATCCTAGTTACTAACTGAAAAGTTGGCAATGCTACGTGAAAAAGACAAAATTCAATAAATTCAGCAAAGAAAATCACCAACAGCAAATCACTAAAGCATGCATGACAGTTTTATACTTTGATAATCTTGCAACACTAGGAATGACTGAAAATTAAGCAAAAGCATGAATAGTACAGCAAATGTCCTTGAAAGGCTATGAGTGACTAAAATTAAGCATTAGAATGAAGCATGCATGAATATTACAGCAAATACAACTTAGATAGCTATACAAAATCATCATAGTTTGATCCCACTCTTCCTTATAAAGTTGAAAAGAATTAGGTAAATTTTTAGAGAGTTCAATGACATGAGGTAAGAAATCTTAAGAGGTCTGCAGCATCCATTAAATACCAATTTCCTGATGACCCTGTCTATGCTTGAAGTTCAAGCATCCAAAACATTTATGCTCTATATCCCCCTCTTCATTACACGAACAAAGGGGAGATGTAACTCCACCAATCCGGAATAGATGGCTTTCTGTAAGACAATGACCCAATCAATTCTCCTAATACCCAAGGAAGATCACCATGCCAAGGAACCAACTTGACCTCGTTCTGAATATTAAAGTATTTCGAGCCTTTGAAAGAGATGATAGAAGTTCGATACGTCCAGTCGTATGTTATTGCTTCTTTCTACTCTACCTCGATTCGCCAGCCAATCAGCCCTTTCGTTGCCTGGTATACCTGAATGTCCCGGTACCCATAGAAATACCATTTTCTTGTTTTGGTTCTCCAACACAATTAGCAGCTCCTTCATTTCCCATATTAAATTGTTTCGGCATGATCTGAGGTGACAGTTCTCAATTGCCCGTAAAGCGCTTAACGAATCCGAAATAATTACGGCCTTTAGGATTTCCTGCATTTCTATCTTACGTATTCTGATGTAAACCGCAATAAATTCAGCTGTAAAGATAGTAGCTTCTGGTGGGAGCGCCCCCGATAACACTAGTCCAGGACTATCCCAAAAAAAATATCAGAGTATGGTTTTGATCCAAATGTTGTGTCAAGATAATAAAGAATAGAAAAAAAAATTACAGTACAGTCTGTAGTAGTAGCAGAATCTGATAGATTCAATGAAACTTGCACCTTCATGTTCTTTATTATCATAAGTTTGCCCAAAACAGCTTTTGTTTGAGTTCTGTTTCTATCAAGAATATCTATCGATACACAATTAATCTGACGAGAGAAACAATTTTTTTGGAATAAAAAAAATATTCTTGGATTCTAATAAACGTAGAACCTTTCCAGAACTAGTCAAATTGCGTTTGTTTTTGCATCACTATTTACCTAATACCAAGGTGTTTTTTTTTGGTAGATATTGTGTTTTCAAATTAGATTTTTCGACCTACACTAGAAGTTATTCTAATAAGAATAACATCTGTGGCAAAATATGTTTGTGTATACATCAATGTACATTTCTGTAACTTTTATTACTCAGCGCTCTGTTTGAAACTTAATCTTTTTAAAATGCACAACATTTTACTGCTGATTTTTTAAGTAAGCACTTTACAAATATAAAATTGTAATCTTTAAACCCGAAAAAAGCAGTGTTATTTAGTTAATTTAAATTAGTAATCGACCGAAACTCTGTAAAGAACCTTCTCCTTCTTTTACTTTTAATCTTAAAGCTGCGTTCAAGATCTCTCGCAAATATACAGGAACATATCCTATGGCGAATCTTAAGAATTATCCGGAAAACTTAATCCAAATTTGTTTGAAAATAATTAATCACGTACATTTATTGGAAAAAATAAATGAGGTAAACGTATTCAGAGTTTCCAAATATCATCTAATGGAATTTTTGAGATTCTTTTGTAACGTATCGTTAAATTTTGTTTTAACCAGGAATTTATTAGTTGGCAGTTTGGATAGCCGTTCAGCTTTGAACGTCAAAATAAAAAAAAAGTCTTTAACTTCGTTATAAAGCGCTGAATGAAATAAAGCTTCATTCGTGTACTGTGTACTCCATCCCGTTATTAAAGTTAGAAGTTTTTCTCTATATACGTTTATGCTGTAAGAGGAGCTTTTACAAATATTATTTATACAAGCGTTTATATTTCGAAACGTAAGAGGTATTTTTCGTCCAATTTTATTTACTTTGTATGCTAAACGGGCAAATTAGAATGGGAAATTTTGATGTATTTCTAACTTTAAATTAATATAGCTGGGGAATGCTACATCTGAAGTTATTTAAATTATTTTTGTTTTAATAGTAAAAAATATGTATTCATACAATTAGATGTTGTAATAACACAATTAATCAGGTCGTGTATAGCTGTTTTGTACACACAAATACACGTTTGTGTTTGTACTTTGAACACATTTTTCAAAAGCTACGAGAACTTCTGTACAAAACAAATAAACTGATGATATCGTTCCTCTGAATTAGAATTTCGTTGAAAGCCTGCAGTTGTCAAATGTATAGACTGAATGATAGTTGGTTTAAATTAAGCATGAAATAATCAATAGATCAGTCAGGTAGAAGTTAAAAAACACACACACACACTTCTGTATACATTGAGGAGCTCAAATAATGATGAATATTTTCATGTGCAATCAGCTAAATACTCATAAAAAGTTATAAGAATAGTTAACGAACATGTGGACAACATATTAATATATATAAAATGATTATATTTGTTTTAGCACGTAATATTGATACATTATTTATAACATTAAATTATTCTTTGACAGGTTTATAACGTTATATTATAAATCATTCGTCGATAATTTTAGAGGTTGTTCATTAGATTAAGGGATTAGTGAATACGTTGCTTAGGTTACTGCTTATGCAAACCCTCATTATGTAGAAAGTATAGATACTTGAACAGCCCCCGAAATTATTTTGCAGCTTATACCCTTGTCAGTGTTACTCTATTTAATTGGTAATTAGAGAGTGTTTTGTTTAAAAACATATGAAATTTACTCTTTCTCATGATGAAGATTACTCGACCAGAATCCTAACTAAACATATTTGAAAAGTTTATAGTTGCACAGTTACTAAGTCCCAACATGACCTAAAATAAGTGAATTTGAAATTATGAAGTTAGTTAGGTTGTACAGTGACATTCAAAGGTATCCGGACACGACTAGATAGAGAAATACATTGCGCTCAATACTTTATTCCAAAGAGCCGCAGGTCCAGCTTACTACCTGCTGAGACCTCATGTTCGTTTTAACCGTTCGTATTATCTTTGCGAAAAAATACTACAAAAATTTGGAAAAAATATGTATTTAAGTGCACATACATACAATCCTAACAATTTGTAACATCTTCTACACAATATCACTTACAAAACCATCAACAATCGGAACAGTTCCAATATGAACGCATTTTTTGGCTTTCTGTAGCCATTAATTAATCCAAACGAGATATAAATTAAATTAAGACTGACCTCTTGAGACTCTCCTAGACGTCAACCTCTCTAATCGGTTGATAGACCCTCACGAGGGTATGTGGTGTCAGCGGAACTGTGCCATTAGAGCACCCACCCGGACAGAATCCGAGTGTCAACACAAAAAGAGAGAATATGACGAACACAAGAGCTGTAGAGGTACAATTCGCACTAGACTATACCTCGTTGCATCAAAACAAAATTTTTTAAATTGGAAAAAAAGCTAGTACAATCTATAGATTTGTCAGGGAAACTATATTATTGAAAATGAACCTTTGCGTTAGCTAACTTCATTGCAATGAAGCTAAAATCGATAGATTCTGCTATTACATCTAAGATAATAATTTAAAATTAGAATACATTAGTATAGGATGCTGACAATTTGTCGCAAACTCGAATCTTTTGTAGAGATTCATCTATTGAAGCATCAACAGCAAGAACGTAGACGAAACAAACGTAGCTGTCATCCCGGACAAATCACAGTATACAGCCAAAATATCTGGTCGTTTGCAAGACGGTAGTAGATATACAAAAAACTATTCATACCAAAAGAATCCAAAGCACCTCTATGTAGATTATAGCAAACATACCATTCCGACCACTAGTCAACACGATAGACCCTCTATAGCAAACATCCTACCAAACCATCAACAATAAGAACAGTTCTATGTAATATGAACGCTTTGTTTTGGCATTCGACAGCCATTAGTTAATCCAAACGGGATATAAATTAGATTGAGACTGTCCCTTTTGAGACTCTCACGGACGTCAAACCTCTCGAATCGGTTGATAGACCCTCACGAGGGTATGTGGCGTCAGCGGAACTATGCCATTAGAGCACCCACAAAGACAGAATCCGAGTGTCAACACAAAGAGAGAGAATCTGACGAACACAAGAGCTGTAGCGGTACAACTCACACTAAGATACACCTCGTTGAATCAAAGTAAAATTTGACGTCGAACTAGCGTTCATATTAGGTAGTTCCTACTGTTACACCGCAGCCATCATCTTCAGCAATAATGCGATTCGAAAATTTGCCACCTTCTTCCTTATATCGACCCAGAAAGAACAGCACAACCCATCTTTCGATAACTGCCATTCGTAATTTCACGAGAAACAATTTCCAAAATTTCAGAAAAACGACAAGACATTCAATTCATCCGATGTAAAATAACACGACCGTCTCTATCGATGTTATCTCTTCCGTTGTCGACGGTCAACTGATCCGCTATTCATCGTCATGCGCGAGTTTGTCGACTTTAGGTCGTTAAAATGTCATTATAATGTTACTGTGACGTCAATGTAACGTCATCCGGAAGTTGACTTCCGGTAAACCGGAAGTGATACAAGAGCGTAAATAATGTCGTCTTGACCCCAGATGACACTATACGTTACTATTATACTCAGCAGGTAGTAAGCTGGCTCTGCTACTCTTTGGAATAAAGTATTGAGTGCAAGGTATTTCTCTATCTAGTCGTGTCTGGATACCTTTGAAGGTCACTGTACCTACCAATTATATTAAAATTATACTTACAATTATACATTCAAAACATGCTCGTCCGAATATTGATCATCTCTTGCAATTAATGTCGGAGAAAACAATATGCAAATGAATCTACGTCTAGTTACTCCTATGCAAATCTGGTACATACGAACAAATGAGTTTCGAGATGTACAGTAGAATTACACCTCATTGAAGTACTCTAATTATTGACGAAGTCCTTTATTCTAGAGCAAAGTTAATTTGTGTCGTACAAATATGTATACATCCGTATATCTTCATGATATAACAAATTAATTAATTCAAAATAATGCTATTTAAAGCAATAATTTCTGAAATTAATTAAACCAAAGAAATGATTTAAAAAAAGCAAGTCTGTGTTTTAAAAAGTTCGTAATATAATTCTTAGTCGAATAGATTTATCTTATCGCTGTGATTGTTTGAAGTTGAACAATATTTCCACTTGAAAACTTCCGTTTTAGCGATAGATATTAATGAAAGGATTTCTAATTAAATTTCTTTCTCCAAACTTTCATGGAAAAAATAAACGTCCCCATGCGGATAATTTTTTTCAATAATTTCCTTGTTATCTGAAGATGAATCGAAATTAAAAATTTTTACTTTTTCTACCCATTTTTTTACCTCAGAATTGATTCATCTAGATTAATGAATCAAACTCACAAAAGAAATACTGATGTTGTTTTAAATAATGTCGCATTATTAATTATGCCTCAATCGAGACGTTGCCACAACCATCACCGATAATACCAATATTTTGAAGTTATTAGAATTGCATAAAGACAAATTTTTTGCACCACAATTAACTTTTATTTTCCACAATTATCCAAAAACTCAGGTTGATATAATTTTAGTTTTTCAATTTGAAACAACCCCCCAAAAACTTTTAAGAATTCAATTCCCCTCAATTTTAATATTATTGATTATAGCATGTACAGTGGCCAGCTTTTAAATCGACACCACCGCAAGCTAACGTCGACCTTATCTACTAATAATAATATCTACTATAAATCCTAATTGAAGGCCACACAATGTAACCCCCTCTACATTGTTATTAAGGTTTAGGAAATTCCGTAACGGTATCGATTGTGCTGCTGTCCACTGTACATATGTATATAACCTCAAAATTTTGGATAAAATTTGAAAGATACAAGGCTCCAAAACACATATTATTTATTGTGTAGTCAAATCATCAATAATTTCGAATCCTAGAATATTAGAATGGATTCCCAATTTTAGCTTTGAATCATGCATATTTCGTGAAATAATTGAGAAAAGCGAAATTTCATCTGTGAGTGAGTGCAATTAGAAATTTCGAAAGTTTTTTCATGTTGTTGTACGTGTG
This sequence comes from Holotrichia oblita, assembly GCA_023690525.1. Classification (NCBI taxonomy): domain Eukaryota; kingdom Metazoa; phylum Arthropoda; class Insecta; order Coleoptera; family Scarabaeidae; genus Holotrichia; species Holotrichia oblita. The sequence continues at coordinate 90,605,229 of CM043020.1, forward strand.
TTATAATTTTTTCCAAAACTTCAGCTTTGTATGAATCACACTTTGTTAAATCTGCGCGAAGTTAGCCCTCCTCTTCCCCACCCCACCCCCTTTCGAAAATTTGAAAGTTTCAACAAAACCAGGTATTTTCCTTTTGTTTTGCCGACAATTTTTTAATATTATTTTGCAAAACTCTGAATCAATGCAAGACAACTTAGAATAATTTTCAAAATTGGAAGGAAGGGGGAGGGTTGGTAGGTCACGTAGTCCAGATTTAGGTTTTAGATTTAGATTTAAGTGAGAGTCAAATTGTGCTGTGACCTATTAATCTATTGTGCCCCCTTGTATGAGCTGTAAGCTACTGGGGTATGCCCTCTCTCAAAGCTTCCCATTCAGTCTAAGAGCTTTAATAAACTGCATTAGCTATGATGGTTTCGGAAAAGGTATTTCTTCTTCGTCTATGATGTCTTTGCCGAGATAGTTAACTCGGGTTTCTATGATAGCGGTGCAGTAAGATTTCAGGTGTTTCTGATTTTCTTCCTCAAACCCGTAAAACCTGCAGTCATTATTCTGCTTTAGATCTATCCTTGTCATGTGGTCACCTAGGTGACAATGCCCTGTGAGAAAATCTGTGAGGATGCGTTGTCTACTCCTGCTTAGTTCTAGCAAAGTTTTTGCTCTGTGCTTGTTGTAGCTTCCAAGGAAGATCTTGGAGTGTCTCAGATCAGGGAGATTCTCCCATAGGGATGCTCTGAGCCTCCCTTCTCTGTCTTTAAGTTATTTTTTGTAGGTGCAGATAGTTCAAGATATAGTTTGTTCCAGGATAGGAAATACCAAAGGATTAGAATTGAACTAACTGACTTTGAACAGATCACTTACCTATTAACTGTCAAAATATAAACTCCAAAGCAAACTAGGGTGGACTACTCATCCAAACCGTTGAATCTTTTTGAATATTTAATTATGGAGAACTTTTGAGCAACAATCAAAGTCATTTTCTGTTTTTCGCGTTCTTAGTAGTAACACTATCTGACGGAAAAATAGTGATTTCACGTTGTCTATAGACGTTTTCTGACACTTGATATAAATTCCGATAGCGTCAATAAACAGTAAGGTAAGGTGCATGTTTTATTGCAAGGTACAAGTGTGATTCTATCTTTGCAAACAAAATTTTATTAATAATAGTTTCAAATCATATTCCTGTAACACATACAGAAACCGGTGTCTATTATTGTACATGTGAGTACATCAATACGATATGGAAGCTGGCTATAAATAACATAAAATTTGCATACTACAAAAAAATTCACTTACGAGAAAATTGGGTTGTACGATTGGATTATACGGAAATTATCCGGACGTTGCTGTATATATCTGCATAAAAATTTAATTTATTCGAAAATGTATTCATTCTGCTATTTCAACGCAAACATTTCTGTTCTTAAATTATTTTCGAATGTCAAAACTCGTTGACTCTTTACTAAATATATCATTCATTTGTTCGCGTTCACTTTAAACTGATCCATTTCCATCATCAATAGTTTACCCGTAACGAAAACAAATATTTAAAAAAAATTATGAAAAATGATGAAAAGATTATCCGACATTTGTTTTAGACAGTTGACATTTAACTCTTAATGATGTGGCGGGATAACAACGGTTGAGCGACTCGAGCTAGAATTTGTGTATCTATCAATTGTGCAGAATGACAGCAGTATTCTCTTTCCAGCTACGTAATTGTTAATGGGACTTTCAAGCCCTTAAATATAAATTATTCTTGAACTACTGTTCCGATTTTGTTAATATGTAATTTTATATAATATATAGAGGTAGTATAATTAAAAAGTTTGCCCTAAAATAAAGTGATTTCAAAACACAGAATTTATAATTATTGCTTATTAAATAATTACAATTACAAAAACATTCCTTCTATTGAGTATAATAAAAACATCCAAGGAACACAATATGTTACAGTAGAATTTGATTTAAAGATGTTTCAACACCTAAACTTGAATACTCTATTTAAAAAGCGTACAATACATTTCTCTATGTATTATTGCGCTGTCGGTAACGATATAAATCTTAACACGATGTAGCAAAGAATCGCATTAAGAAAAGCTCATGATTCATATTTTCCTCTCTGAATGCGACGCACAATAGGACGACGATACAAGAGGACGAATTTATTGTACCCTTTCAACGCGATCCTGGTGCGCTCGACGATGGAATGTGCAACGGCAAGTTTGACGAAAAGGATGTACACAGCAGGAGTGGGGTTTACACAGAATACTAGCGTGCATGAATCGCCGGCGATTTCAGTTCATTCTCTCGCGAACGCGCACCCAACAAAACGAGCTTCCCGGAAAAACACCATTCATAAGCGGTGTTAACGTACGCTCTCAGGATGTATACGAAAACTTTTCGGTTGAATCAGTGAATTTTTGTTTTAGTGTGGTAATTCGAAAGAGTTCAATTAAAAATGTTGTTACGTTCAAATGAAACTAATTTTAATGACACATTGTTGTCATTACTAGAAAAGACTAGGACTATAGATGTTGGCGCTAATGTCACCGACATTAAGAATATGTACCCTTTAAAGTGGATTATTCCCATTACAATAGTGTACGGTATAATATTCATTACAGGATTGTTAGGAAATGTTAGCACTTGTATAGTGATTGCGCGCAATAAGACTATGCATACAGCAACAAACTATTACTTATTTAGTTTAGCCATATCAGACTTATTTTTATTAATTTCCGCTTTATTACCTGAAATGTACAGAATTTGGTCGCCTGAAAATTATATATTCGGTCAAACTTTCTGCATCATACAAGGATTCGCAGCAGAAACTTCGGTTAACGCTACAGTTTTAACAATTACAGCGTTCACCGTTGAAAGATACGTCGCGATTTGTCATCCATTTCTATCGCATACCATCGCTAAATTGTCCAGGATTGTCAAATTTATCATCGCTATTTGGGTAGCGGCTTTATGTCTGGCAATACCTCAAGCTATTCAATTCGGTGTCGAGTATGACGTGCGAGATAATGTTGAGACTAGCATGTGTTCTGTGGTTACCGAAGGACTATTTCAGCATTCTTTCGAGATATCAACGTTCTTATTCTTCGTCGGTCCCATGACCTTGATTACAGTCCTTTACGTGTTGATTGCGTTGAAATTGAGGAAATCAGGGAAACAGTGCAGGATATCGAGGTCTTCGAGGAATTCTGTTGCCCAGAAGAAAGTCATCAAGATGTTGGGTAAGTTTAATCTGTTGTAATAAATAGGATTATGAATTTATCAATTACTAACTGAAAAGAGAGTATCTCAAAATATTTGAATGTAATCTGAGGTATATCATATAGTGTTCTAATTTTATATCTTAATTTAAAAAAAGAATTAAAAAAAATTTTCGAAACAACTTGCAGTGTAACCGTAGCTTTAATATTGCAAAATACATTATTTAATTGCCGCTTACATAATACGGAGAAGTCTCTAGTATTGCTATCATATTGCACATTAGATCTTATTTTCTGTAGAGAACTCATATCCTTATACCTCACTTTTTATACGCATCTGTGGTCAAGACTTCAATATTACGAAATCTGTCGCATAAATTGGTCTAGATCTTTTTTTTCTTCTCTAATATATTGCAGTTATTTTTTATATACGCATGTACCATATGTATCTATAGTAGAATATCCAAAAAAATATTAAACTCTTGCAGCAATCTAGGAAGTTATATTTTCTACACAGCATGGATTTGTTGTTGAATTTTATTTGTATAATGAATGCGTTAGCAGTTTTTTTTTGATCTAGAATTCTTCTTACAAAATAGCCTTATCCAAATAGACCTGCTCAAAATTAAATATAAACAAAAGACTCCAGTCAAAACAACTAGAAATGAACAAAATATGTTTATATAATTTCTCAGTGTGAATTCATATTCTTAAGGTACCCGTGGGTAAGCATAAAGAGGTTTTTATCTTCACCTTTTTTAAATTAATTAATTAAGTTGCCGACTTCGTCGTCATATCCACATGTTTATGCGAAAATTGGACGTTTTATTTATCATTCTCGCGCTTAGAATATTTTAATGTTCTTCAAACCATTTTCGAGCATACTTTGTATATACATTTACAAAAGAATAAAACCAAAATTCCACCAATTTTTTAAATATTAATATGATTAATTAGATAGATAATAGATTAATATTAGAAAAAAATAGCTATCCAAAAGATTTTTATGATAAATTAATGAAAAAAAGAATAAATAAAATATATAATACAGGTACAAAATTAGATCGTAACATACATAATGTGTAGGTAATACAATGCAATATTAATAACTTAAGCGAAGCGATAAGGATAAGATTAAAAAATCTGATATTAATATAGCATTTATATGTAGTAGAATCTAAAAAAAATTATTTATTAATTTAAAAACAAGAATTAAAAATAATAATGAAAGTAATGTCTATAAATTCGACTGTAAAGATTGTAACAATCGGTCAAACTAGACAATATTTCAGGAACCGACTTTATAACCACCAACACACTGTTACACATAACATCACCGCTAAAAGTGCCTTGTCCAAGCTCTCAAAAAGTAGTCGACATAATTTAGATTCCGAAAATACTAAGATTTTAGACAAGGAAAATAATTGTAAAAAAGATTAATTTACGAAATGATATACAGAGCATTCCAATGAAAACGATCCACCTTAAATAAGTCGAAAACGTTTGAAGGGGGAAACTTTTTCACCAATAAGGTAAAATCATGTCTTGCCCCTTCCGTCTCCCCCCGTATGGAACATTAAAATTTCAAATGGCACTACGTCATATTATCATATTTTTCGATTCTTTCGATTATTTTCTATTACATCAACGGTTCAGTTGAAGTCAAGGTCAGCTATAATTCATAGTCATGGTCAGAGGCTGTATCTCGGAAAGTATTTGTCCTAAATTCTGCGGGAAAAAAATATTGAAGTGGGCAAGACAAATTGCTGCAAATTATGGTCAAGTTTCAAATTTTACCGCTAGGGGGTGTAACTGCTATATCCAAATCTAAAATTTTTATTATTACTATGTTATTTGACAGTTGTCAAAGTAAATATAAACGTATTTGTGAGCGCTTATGCGAAACAGACAACTTACGATATTTGCTAAAAAAACTGGCTTTAGTTGAAGATACTCATGGCAAACTAGGCGTTCCTCTTAGGAAACTAGGTAGAAAATATAAAATTGATAAAAAATACGCCAGTGATATTCTTAAAAAAGAAAATGTTACTTTAAAAGCACGAAAAGCTGCACCAAAATACACAGAAAAACAACAAAACGAGCAAAAACACAAACTGAGACAACTTAGTGAGAACAAATTTTCATCTTCAAATGACTTGGAAGTTATTATTTACGATGAATCATTTTATCGTTAGATAGTAGTGATACCGGAAACAATCGATATTATTATTGTTAAAAGAATAGGTACGTTGATCGCCAAGTGTATTTTAAGGAACAAAAAAAATTGTATCAAAAGTATTGGTCTGGATTGCAATTTCTTCAAGGGAACTATCATCAGCTTACATTTCTCCCTCTGGAAATTTTGTTAATATGCAAATTTATGAAAAATATTGCATCAGGTCTCGTTTAAAACGATTTATAAATGAAAAGCATTCAGATGGTCAGTTTATATTCTGGACTGACATGGCTACAGCTCATTACGCTGGTAATGTTACAGCAATATATAACGAGTTGCAAATCGATTTCATAGCAAAGTCTCGAAATGATCTTAATGTGCCTCAACGTAGACCTATTGAATGGTTTTGGAAACACTTAAAGCGAGAGGTCTACGAGGGAGCGTTTTTATATTCGCGGAATATATTCACCTGCAAGACGGATACATTTTTCACATCTTTCAATTAATTTATTTATACCCTCATAAAAAATGATTTCTCTTTATCTGCAAAATACGCCGAAACTGCCTCCTTGACTTCATCATCGGCAGTAAATTTTTTACCCCGCAGCTCTTTTTTCATTTTCGGAAACAGGTAATAATTACTCGGGGCCAGGTCTGGGCTGTAGGGTGGGTGATTCACAATTTCGAAGCCCACCATTATACAGGGCAGCTAACGCAACGCGGCTCTTGTGGACGGGCGCGTTGTCGTGCAAAAGCAGCACACCTTTCGTCAATTTTCCCCGTCTTTTCTCTTTAATGTCTTCTTTTAGTCGCTCTAATATTGAAGCGTAATATTCAATCAACAATATTCCTTCGAGTCCCAAAATACCGTTGCCATGAGTTTCCCAGCTGATTGTGACACTTTAAATTTCTTGGGAGGTGCTGTGCCCTTTTTATGCCACTGCATGGAGTCTTGTTTGGACTCAGGTTCATAATGATGAACCCAAGTTTCGTCTCCAGTAACAATTCGACTCAATACACCATCCTTGTCTTCATTAGAGAGGTCCAAAAATTCACGCGAACACGCGATTTTTTCCATATTTCACTTTTCACTCCTGATTATGTTACTTGGTTGACGATAGCTCAAAGACTAACTGTCTAATAACAATGAAACTTCGTATTTATACTATGTAATTATGAGTCACTGCCCATGCCACGCCCCCAATGCGCCTAATCACCCCCCTACAACCCGCTCTTTCCGCGAATATAAAAATGCTCCCTCGTTCAGTTGTGGTTGGAAAGCTTCTTCAACAGAAGAACTAAAAACCGTAATATGATGAAGCGTATGAAGACCAAACTTCGTCAGGTCAGTCGACATGGTGCTGATTCAGTAATCTAAGATCAGTATAATTTACGTTTGAGAGTATGTTAGAAATATATAGCGTTTAAGTTATTAAAATTTGTTAACCAAAATATGCGGATCTTTTGTCCCCACACCCTTATCTCAGGAAATCGCAGAATGAACTATAACTTTGATATCATCAGTTGAAACCCCGTTCAATACGAGACAATTCACTTTAGTGACATTTTTTCGTATCCCTCATAATAAGGGAGGGGAAAGACCATCTACTTGTCAATGCTTAAAGTTTAATATTTCCGTTAATATTCAACCTATGCGAATAATTCTGGACTTGTTTGAAAGTGAATTGTGTGCACTTAACACAACACGTTTATATGCTGTATCCATTAGTTTCAAACTAATAAATTTTCTTTAAAACATCAAATGGAAAGTTACTGATGCATTCATTAATCCTTAAGTAACTTTAAAGGACCTACATTTTATTAAAAGTTGCATCTCGATATCTATATCCGTTCTCATCTTATCGCAAAAAAGTAAAAGTAGAAGTATAACCAAGTAATCAACTGAAAAAAGGAAAACACAATCACATAACCATAGAAAATAGAACCCGAATAACCTCACTTATTCAACTGAATTAATTTAGCAAGGATAATATTGCATTCGATGTTTTTTCAGGCAACTATCCTGTTAAACGGGATATTATAGTACACAATAGTGTAGTATTATAGTACAGAAGTGATCTAAAACAATATCATTACAATAACTCAAACAAAAAAATTAAACAAAATAGCGTTGCAAAAGGCAAAATTCAATCACCATCAGATCACGATGACAAATAAAACAGACTTAACTTATTCCTTTCCAAAGCTTTTTTGTTTAACATTCTTGTTTGGCTTCTTGCATTGATATTTTTTGGATCATTTTGTATAATATCTGATATCTGTCGTCATATACTCGACAATATCAATTATTTTGACAAGGATTATCAAGATTTTAAATGCATTAAGAAGGCGTATTTTTCGGACTTTCATCAGGAAATCTCTAATAACTCGAAAACCGTAAAAGATAGAAACTAATATCTCTAATAATCAATAATAGAGAATTATTAAGTGTATTCAAAAATGCAATAATATATAGTCTGTTCCATTTAAAAAAAAAAAACTGACTTTCATCGATGTGAACTTGGTTGAAATGAACGTTAATTTTGAACGACCCTGTATAAATTATCATAAATTTTAGGATGTAAATTTGATGTATGCTATTTCGGCTTTCGGCTAATAACATGCCAAATATGACGTCTTTAGCTGCAATGCCTTCAGAAATACAGAATTTTGAACATAACGTTGCAATTGGCCTTATATTTGAAAAAAATTGAATAACTCAAAAATGGCTGATTTTTGGTACAGGGTGTCTTAGTAAGTTTTGATGCAGAATTGTATGCTCGATATAAAAAATATACCATGCTATTACGATATTCTCATGTCTAATTAATCTTTAGTTATAGACTTATCTCATATTTATAATAATACCGTTATATTCAAATCAGATATTTAATTTTGTGGGTCTATACTTACACATACACTCACACTGAATCCTATCCAATAAGCTACAACGTTATTATAATTTTTTTTTGTCGAAAACGGCGCCGGGGTTACTTCTACTATACTGCACAAAAAAAATCAAAACCTCTAAGAAAGTAAAAGTATGATCCGATATGCGTGTGTAAGAACCTTTCGTCCTTGATTAAAATCAGATATTGGTATGTCGAAACCGGAGGGAAATCGTTCGAATTAATTTGTTTTTTTAGGAAGCTTTAATTACATTCCATTAGATAAAATATTGAATCAAAAAGAAATAAGTCAATCATCTTGACATCCGATCGAATTTTATTATGTTTAACTTTAATTCAGCACAAATTACAACTTGTACAAAAGCCTATAAGTATGAAAATAAAACTATGGTTACTAGTTTATGTTACTTTTATAGAATTTATATAATTATAATAGATATATAAAAACGATTAATATTGTAATAAAAATACTTACGTTTCAAGGAAAATTATACTTAAGTTTTAATGTATTAGATTTGCATATTATTACATCTAGAATTACGCAGATAGCGGTAACTTATGAGCACTTTGGATTGGATTGATAATAAAACGTGTAAACCTTCATTTATAAATGCAGCTTTATGTTACGGGAAGCAATTGGTTAAGACAAGCAAGAAACCTCCACGACAAGGAAGTCTTAAAATTGATCTTGAATCTAATTATATCTCTAGAAATATTTCGTAAAACCTGCTACTTATTGCAGCACTACATATATGCCACCTATTGGAATAAAATTCCCAAAATTGATAAATGTCAATGTAATAAAACAAATTGATTTGCAAACTAGAACATCGTGATGATTACGAAAAATACTAATTCTAACCGTAAACACAAAACGTAGTCCACGTGGTAGTAGGTAGAATAAAAACTGAATCTGTTACCGAATCATAAATCTTTGGATGCCGTTCATATTTCGTAGCTAAGGTTTTTGCACTGACGCTCTTTCTTTGTTTTGTAGAAATTCTGAAAGATAACGTGGGTTGTACAGTAGGTCACCTTTTAAATGGGACACGTGCTGAGAGCGAGAGAGATGCAAAATGTTAACATATTAAGTAAATGTAAATCGAGGCGGATACTTTCGATCATCTTTATTATTATACTTTCTTTACGTCAGAATTGATTGATTTCTTACATAATCTAAAAACATACATCAAGATTTAACAAATCGGTATGTAACTGATATTATGTAAACTTCTTCGCTATTATTATTGTCATTCATATCGACAAACTCAAATAACAAACTTTCTTATTGGATTGGACGAATGTACACGTTTTATTATTTTAAGAAATTATTTTACAAATTACTTAGAAAATTAAAAAGTGGGTTTTCTCTAAACAATTTTTGGACATGTTATAATCAAATTAGAAATAAAAAATCGTTCTTTTAGCCTTATGTATGTACGTAATTTTATCACAATCATTTTGCCTCCATCAACAAGCTTATAGCTATAACTATCAGTAATTAATGTTTATGTTGTTTGTTGATCAAGAAAACACTATTTTGCTTTTTATTTTTATTTAATCCGCAGAGTATTACATTAAAATCCAGTAAGGGTGATACAACCTTTGTCGTGAATAGAATAGTCTCTAGAAATAAAATGTTTCAGTTATTAAACGATAGACACAGACATTGATTTATTGATTTAAAAATGCATCCGACCTCTAAACTGTACACCTGAATAGCAACCTTAATAACGGGTCGATGGCCGCAGTGGTTAGGCGGCTGACTATTGTTGTGAGAGGACGATAGGTGCCGGGGTTCAATTCTCTGGAGGGACGGTGACATTTTTTCAGAGAGTTTAATCCCGGATCGACTTGCCATTCGCTGTTGGGAGCAAAGTGATTAACAGCGCGGCATCATAAAAGGCGATATGATGCTGTCACAAAGCCATTTAAACACAACTTACACACACTAAACTACACCGCAAGAGTTGCAGTGATAGCCAGACAAGTAATACAGCTTACGGAGTCACTGCAACTAAGCACCCACCACACATTAAAAAAAAAAAAAAAAAAAAAAAAAAAAAAAATAGGAACATAGGACTTTTTACAAACTTTCGAAATAACTTTTTTTAAATGTTTAAGTCTTATTTTTATTAAAACGAGATAAATTTTTACAGATAAAAATATTAACGTCTTAATATTTCAAAGAATCTATTTCTTTATGTGTAGTGGTCGCTTAGTTGTAGTGACTTGTCTGGCTATAACTGCAACTCTCGCGGCGTAGTTTTGTGTGTGTAAATTGTGTTAAAATAGCTTTGTGACAGCATCATATTGCCTTGTATAATACCGCGCTGTTAATCACTTTGCCCCCAACAGCGAATGGTAAGTCGATCTGGATTTCAACTCTCTGAAAAAATGTCACCGTCCCTCCCGAGAATTGAAACCTGGCTGCTATCGTCTCGCCACGACGATAGTCAGCCGCTTAACCACTTCGGCTATCGAGCCGTTATTAATAATAATGACATTTGATTTCTCTTTTTTTAATATATCTAACTCTGTAATTTAGGATTTAAGTGCTTTTGTTGACGATTCTTATTCTGAAAGACACTGAAAAAGGTAAACTTAAAAATTGTATTTGGTTCCGTATTATCCACTCATTTTTCTTTGGGCAGTGTAGCATGTAACATTGCAGTTTATGGCATAGTCATTTGAAAAGTAATTTCCAGGAATGTTGGCAAGATAGCAAGTTCCAAAGCACAGGTGCGTTAATGAAATGACAACACGCAAAATAAATCCTTGAGTTGAGTAATTGCCGCAATGTAATTGTGTCTGTCAATAAAATTTTGAAAGACTATCGTCCTGAAGAGATGGTGTTCACTACTTACTAAAAGCTAAGAAAAGATCCTTTACATCAATTTCTATGTCGCATATGTTTTGCAGTTTAATATTCAATTTTTTTTTGTACTATACTGTGTTCCTGCCTCCCCCTCCCCTCACCTCCTACAAGAAAATGATCTTGGAAGGAATCAATAGAGAAAAATTCTTAAAATTAATTTTTTGTTTCAATTTGCCTACTAAAAGGATATCCAGGTCATCCAGTCTCCTTATTTTTTTTATCACATGGCAAACCATAGATTCTAAAATTTCTTTCTACGAATATACAGTCTTTTTCTTTTGTTTTTCCTCTTTTATCAATAGCTTTTCAAAATGTGTCCAATGCTTTTCAATGATTCTGTACTAGTAGGCTTGTTTTGTCAATGAAATTCCTTATTTGTCAAATGTGTTTCCGTATTTGTCATTTGAAATTCGCAAACATTTTGGTGTATTGATATGCATAACAATGGTCATAGGAGAAGAAATGCCAAAATAAGCAATAAAATACGTACTTTAGTCATTAATTTTTTGAATAGTGGTTCTACGGTGAAAAATGTAGTACAACAATTTTCGGTTTTACCCGATACCGTTAGAAAAATGTATGCAACTTATAGAAGGACTAATAAAGTTGCAAAGGTAAGTGCTGGGCATCGACAGCCAAAATTATCTTTAGCTCAGAGAGAACAAATTTGCGACTGGATTGATGAGGACTGCACCATTCCTCTGCGTCAGTTGAAAGAAAAATGTTTAAACGAATGGCCACTTTTTCAACAAATATCTTTGTCGACGATTGATACAGCCCTTAAAAGGTTTCACTACTCTTTTAAAAGAACGTCATTTGTTCCTGAAAGAAGAAATATACCAGAAATAATTCAAGCTCGTTTTGATTGTAGTGAACTCAAGAGTTTCCTATGGAAGGTCTGTTAAAAATTCTCGAGCATCAAAAATAAAAGCCCAATTAAGAGGACCCAATTATTCTGTTGCTGTTACCATTTACATCAGGACGGTGTAGAAGGAGTATATCTTATTATGGACAACGTTAGGTATCATCGAAATGATGAAGTATTGGCCCTCATTAGAGCTCATGGTCATTTGCCAGTGTTTCTACCCGCTTATAGTCCATTTTTAAATCCCATTGAGGAACTCTTCAGCCAATGGAAACAAATTATACGAATAGCTCAACCGGCGAACAAAAATTAACTATACGACGCAGTTCATAATGCATCTGAACATATAACCCATGTAACATATAAATGTGTTTATCGTACATTTAAATAAATCCCTTACTCCCTCTAAATATGTATAAAATATGTAATATAAATAATAGGAGGAAAGCATTTGACATAACGGGAAAGTGATTTGACAAAAGAAGAATCTCATTTGACACACAAATTTGACGTTTGCAAAACGAGAAAATCATTTGATAAATATGGAAAAGCAATTGACAAAAGAGTAAAACCAAAAGAAATGTTAAATAAATACATCAATTTGAGCTCTTCTACTATCTCCCTACCCTGCCCGTACATCACCAATGCATCATCTTCATCATCTGCATCATCATTTTAAAAATAAAAATAAACAAGAATATCGGCAAGTCGCATTTAATGTATCTTTGCTCCCTTATTTAACTAAATAACCACATTCAAACTTTACAAGAAACGGCAATTCCTGGAAATGTCGTATGCCTGCTAGCCAGAATTCCGTCTTCTGTTTACATTTATAATACGATTGCGTTTAACACGTCAAGTTCTTCATCCCTCCCACGTTCGGTAGCTGTTCCGTTTAAAAAGTTATACATTGTACATACATATATTTACAACATGGGAAATTCGGTTTCACTTGCTGTTTAACTTGTATACAGAAATAAATTTTTTAGACCCGCTAGATTTTTGAACTTAAGGTTCGCTCTTGTTTGAAGGAGTAAAACAATTATTTGGATAACTTTTACACAAGCAAACCACGCTGCGTTAGGTTATCTACATATTCAAATAAGTGTAGGGAAATTAGATGTTTATGTTTCATTAAATTTAGTTTAGATTTTATAATTTTTTCCATGATAAAATTTTCTGAAACTGAAGAATAAGTTTACCTACTCTATCAAAATTAAATTACTAACGTAAGTATGAATAAATTAATCTACTAGTATTCAAAAAAAGAACAAACAAAAATTGAAAGAAGATTAACAAAAAATAACTACTTTCTAAGTAGGAAAGATGTGCTCATCCACAGGTGATAGACTTTTTCGATAACCACGACATGCAGGTGGGTATGTAGAATATTAAATACCGTGTGAAACCTTAGTGTGTTATGTGCTCTAAGCGCAGTAGTTTCATACAAAACGAGTAGGCCACAGAAACGTGATTAACGCCCGAAATTCAAACAGCTGCGGTCTATTATACGAAAAGGGCAACCAATGAAGTCTCTGTGTTAATTATGGCGTTTCAGAAAAGCAAATCTTATCAAAGACGCCAATCTTAAACATAAAAATTACATATATGTATATAATACGACTACATGCAAATCAGCCCCACTTTACGATATTATCATTCCAGATATAAAGCTGTAATTTATTCCGCATTTCGATTATACTCGGAGAATCGAATAGACATCTGAGATTAAATTTGTTGCCAGTTATTCGAACTAAAATGTAAAAGAGTAATTTAATACTACTGTCGCCTTAGGTCAGGTATTAGTGTAAATTCCAACAGATTTTTTGTTGTTGTTTTAATTTGCTTCGGTAAATTATTTTTTTACCTGCCGTCACTATAAACCTATAGCTAACAGCTATCTTACTAGAATTCCTTTTCCTTGTTTTATTTTAAATTAAGCGGACGTCGAATTTATTAATTCTAATACAACAAAAAAAACCACTTTCGGCAAGGTTATTTACGGTCAGTGCGTGTGCTAGAAGTATGAAGAATCATCTTAAATTATTTATAACTATCATATACTCGGTGTAATTACCAAATCTTACGCTGGACTTAATAATATGCTAGAGTTAGTTTGGAACATTAATACTCATGTGATTTTTTTAAAATCTTTTAAACTATCATCAGAACACTGCATTACAATCATTTTATTTATGAAGATTTTTATTTTAAAATCTGCGAATCGTCAATTAACACACAAGAGGTTTATAATAAATCTCACTAATATTTAGGAAGCGAGACTGCATGTTATAATCTGCTTAATATATGGCATGGAAAGATGCGCTGCTTACAAATTAGGATTTATAAAATATTGCCTAGCATATTACGTTTTTCCGTTATGTTCGCCCGCTTGATATGTAATTAGGATTTGTCTAAATATTCCATCGTGTTCTTTTATCTTCTGAAAAGGATGGTTGAATTTCCACGAAGGTAAACGATGCATATGTATAAAAATTGAAAATACCGTTTGTTTTTGTACTTTATACGAAATATGTATGTATGTATATAATATAAAAGCCCATCTTACCATATAAAAGGAGTAGTAGGACGTGTAGTCGCAATTTCAATCGACGTTTCGCTCTCTATGCTGCCAGCTTCTTCAATTGCTATCAGACTGATTCTCTCCATAGATCAGTCGTCTGTTCGAACTCTAATTTTGTTCGTACATAGACTCCGTAGATAAGTCTCATCACCCTCTGCATTGAAATTGTTTGCAAAATTTGTTGCCTAAGCAACTTATGTTTGGGACTCAACAAGTTTGGAAGTCTGCTTGATAATACAGGGTGTAAAAGTGGGAACGCCGTAGTCTCTGGTAGTCAAATGGTAACAATTTTGAAAAAGTTACATACTGGAATATACGAGGGAGCGTTTTTATATTCGCGGAATGGGCGGGTTGTAGGGGGGTGATTAGGCGCATTGGGGGCGTGGCCTGTGCAGCGACTCATAATTAGTATAAATACGAAGTTTCATTGTTATTAGACAGTGTGTATGACGACGAGGGTAAGGCCGAGGTCTTTGCAGACCATCTGGAATCGGTATTTTCGGGTATCGAGGGTGATGGAGAGTTTGAGGATTCCGACAACGATGTTGAGCGGTTTGTTGTCAACCTGTCCAATCTTTCCGGAGACCCCATCCCTCCAACAGATGTGGAAGAAATTAAATGCCACATTAAATCCAGGAAATGTGGCAAGGCCCCGGGCTATGACGCCATAACCAACACCGCCCTGAAGAGGCTGCCGGATAGAGTTATCTTAAGTTTGACGAACATTATTAATGCCACTCTGCGCTTGAGACATTTCCCGACCACCTGGAAGCACGCCCTCGTCAGGGTAATTCCAAAAAAGGGCAAGGACAGTCTCTTCCCTCAAAATCATCGTCCGATAAGTTTGCTCTCCAATCTTTCCAAGATCGCTGAAGCTATTATTCTAAACCGCCTAAGATCGGAAATTGCGGACCTTAACATCTTACAGGATGAGCAATTCGGATTCAGGGAAGGGCTGTCCACTGAGTTTCAGCTCCTCAGGGTTACCGAGGAGATCAGAAACGCCCTTGAGAGACGTGATTCGACGGGGGCCGTGTTTATGGACGTGGCAAGTGCATTTGATTCTGTCTGGCACTCCGGCCTCTTGTTCAAGATGCACACTGCCGGGATGAGCCCGGGCATCATACAGTTGATCGGGTCGTACCTCTCCAACCGAACGTTTGCTGTCCGATCGGGTAGCACGGTCTCTGCCATCAGACCGGTACAGGCGGGAGTTCCTCAGGGCTCTCTTCTTGGGCCGGAGCTATTTCTTCTTTTTGTTTCGGACCTGCCCAGGGAAGAGGGCACTGAAATTGCTATCTACGCTGACGATACGGCGTTATAGACGTCTTCAAGATCTGACGCTCTCGTCTGTACTAGACTTCAGAAAGCAGTCGACGACTTTCTGTCTTGGGCCACCAAATGGCGCCTAGCGATTAACCGGGACAAATGTGTCGCAATCAGGTTCTCCCGAAAAAGCTCGCTCCTCCGACGAATATTTATGTCGAAGACGTTCGTCTTGCGTGGAGTCCAACAGTCAAGTATTTGGGCATGACGTTGGACTCGAGACTCACGCTTAAACAGCACTTCTTGGAAGTCTCGGCAAAGTTTAATGCGGCTAGGGCGGTCGTCTCACCCTTTCTGTGCGCCAAAAGTCTGTTGAGCTTGAGAATTAAACTCTCAATATATACTATCTTCTTAAGACCTATTTTAACCTATGGTTCACTTGTTTGGTCCAGCGCAGCGCCCACACACAGAAAGAAGTTCAACACTCTACAAAATAAAATCTTGAGATGGATTACTAAAGCCCCCTGGTACGTCAGGAATGTCCAAATCCATCAGGATCTTGGCATTCCGACGTTATTACAACACGCCGCCACACTGGCCGAGAAGACCTTCATAAGAGTCTCAAGGTCAGATAATATCCTAGTCAAGGAGTTGGCTACCCTCGACCCAGATAGACCCCCTCCTCTAGTCAAGGTGAGCAGAATCTCTACCACCATCGAGCTGAAATAGCCCCCTATTTACTGTGATCTCGCTTTAGTCGAAGTTTTCCTTTTTGTGACTTTGTTTATATTTTATTCTTTTTCTGTCGTGAAGTCCCGTATACATCTAACATATTTTACCTAGGTTTATTAAAAGTCATTTTATTTTTATATCGTTTTTATTTAACCTGACATTCCTCACTAACGGTTCCTGCCTAACAAATATACTTTCAAAAAATGATGACAATTTTCCATTTGTACAAAACAGCGGGGATGGTCCCGCACATATTGGAGGACAAAAGGGTACAAGGGCTTTGTCCAACCCTAGCAGGAGAAGGAAAGACCATAGTATTAGACAGTTAGTCTTTGAGCTATCGTCAACCAAGTAACATAATCAGGAGTGAAAAGTGAAATATGGAAAAAATCGAATATTGTGCCGTTATAAAGTTCCTTACCAGGCAAGGAAAATCAGTCGCGACCATAATAAATGAGATGTCATTGGTTTACGGCGACTCTTGTCCAGGAAAAACCATGATGTACAAGTGGCATAGTTTATTTAAACAAGGAAGGGAATCCCTTGAAGACGGCCCGAGGCCGGGCAGGAGCATTGAGGTGACCACATCTCCACATTATCCGATACAACAATTTTTAAAATCCTACACGATCATCTCGGCATGTCTAAGGTCAGCGCAAGATGGGTGGCGAGAATGCTCACGCCGCCGCAAAAACAACAGCGCGTAGAGTGTTCGCGCGCATTTTTGGACCTTTGTAATGAAGACAAGTAAGGTGTATTGAGTCGAATTGTTACTGGAAACGAAACTTGGGTTCATCATTATGAACCTGAGTCCAAACAAGACTCCATGCAGTGGCATAAAAAGGGCACAGCACCTCCCAAGAAATTTAAAGTGTCACAATCAGCTGGGAAACTCATGGCAACGGTATTTTGGGACTCGGAAGGAATATTGTTGATTGATTATAAAGATAAAGAAGAAGGTTGTGCTGCTTTTGCACGACAACGCGCCCGTCCATAAGAGCCGCGTTGCGTTAGCTGCCCTGCATAAGGTGGGCTTCGAAATTGTGAATCACCAACCCTACAGCCCAGATCTGGCGCCGAGTGATTATTACCTGTTTTCGAAAATGAAAAAAGAGCTGCGAGGTAAAAAATTTACTGCCGATGATGAGGTCAAGGAGGCAGTTTCGGCGTATTTTGCAGATAAAGAGAAATCATTTTTTTATGAGGGTATAAATAAATTAATTGAAAGATGTGAAAAATGTATCCGTCTTGCAGGTGAATATATTGAAAAAGAAAAATTGGTTTTTTTATTTCCACCTCTTATCCCCCATTCCGCGAATATAAAAACGCTCCCTCGTATGTAGGTGGACTAGATCTACAATTTAAAAATAATAAGCAATATACAGGGTGTTTCAAAACTTAGAAATGTACCAAAGTTATGTTTTCTAATGGAACAGCCTGTATTTTAAAGCATTTTTGAGTTGTACACTGAAATCTAGATCAACTTTATTTAAGGTTTCCTATGTCTAATTTTTGTAGTTTATGAGATATTTCAAGTTTTTTGAAAATGCAATATTGCACGAAAAGTTTAGTTTTTCAAAAGTGACTTAATTCAGAGAAATGGAACGAAAAGCGTAAATAGTAGATCCGTTGGCTGATTGAATGCCATATTCGAAGTTATCTTAGTATTCCACAGGTCGTTCAAGTACCGAGGCCAAAGTTTGTGAACTTCTTTCGTGCATAACTTTATTATTTTAAATGGAACACCCTGTATGTATTTATGTTATCAGATAGAACATTTTGTTGTCTAAAAACCAGTATCAGGAATCCCTATCTCTTGTACTAGTTTTTAAGTTATTAAATAATATTTTTATCCATCTTTACATCGATGGATATACTGGGTGTTCATTTACAGAAAACAAATTTAGTTCACTTAAATTATCTAAAAACGCAAATAACTTAAAAACCAGTACAGATAATCATAGTGATTCCTGACACTGTTTTTTACAATAAAATGTTCTATCTGATAATATAAATACATACAGGCTGTTCCATTTAAGATAATAAAGTTATGCACGAAAGAAGTTTACAAAGTTTGGCCTCTGTACTTGAACGATCTGTAGAATACTCGATAATTTTAAATATGGCATTCAATCAGCCATCATCATTCAAGGATTTACTATTTATGCTTTTCATTCCATTTCTCTGAATTAAGTCATTTTCGAGAAACTTAACTTTTCTTGCAACATTGGATTTTCAAAAAACTGGAAATATCTCATAAACTACAAACATTAGACATGGGAAACCTTAAATAAAGTTGATCTAGATTTCAGTGTACAACTCAAAAATGCCATAAAATACAGGGTGTTCCATTAAGAAAAACATAACTTTGGTATATTGCTCAGTTTTGAAACACCCTGTATATTGCCTATTATTTTTAAATTGTAGATCTAATCCACCTACATTTATTCCAGTATGTAACTTTTTCAAAATTGTTACAATTTGACTACCAGGAACCACGGCGTTCCCAATGTTACACCCTGTAAAAGTCATGATCAAATATTTTGATTAATTTTGCAGCTACAAAAAATATTGGCTTCTTCATCGTGACACTTTATTGTTCTCAATTAACATTTTTCAATTATACGATTTCTATCTAAAATGGCAATGAGTAGTCAAGCGGTAAAAAAGGTCGTTAATTAGAAATAGAGCATAGAAATTATATTTGTTAAATGGGAACACTTCAAATACTGTTGCAAGTAAATTGTAGTGCATGTAAATTATAATGAACCTACGAATACCCCACAGCGAACAGGTATAAAACCATAATCGAAAAAAAGAATTGAACCTTAATAACAAGTCACAAAATAAATAGAAAGCCTAATAAGATCATTAATATAAATATATGTACCCAATACTTCTTACGGGCATTTGACAAAGATCAGCGTAACATTCTTTTCCCGGATTTTTTTTTTCAAGCAGACCGGAATTTGAACGGATTTATTTATTCATTCATGCCATCGAAATCCGTTCAAACAAACGGATTAACTTCTGCACTGCCGATAAAAATCAACGGACCCGCTTGTTTGCTTGGAAACAGCTGATACGAGTGGACGTATTCACGCATATTTTAATATTCAACAGTCCGCAACAGTGAGGCATCAGTTTGTACTTATGTCCCTTTCTATATCCGAAACACCATTTATGTATTTTACTTGAGTTTGAAACTGTAGCTTATTACTTATTACTCAAGTGATTCAGAAGATTCTCAGAATTATATATACATATATCTAAAATTCTTTCGTAATATTTATAGGAAATTCCACGACTGTGTTTAAGGGACGGTGAGAAACGATTCATTTATCGAGCCAATACATAAAAATATATTTTTTGTTTTGTGCCAGAGACGTTTTATGATAAAAATAGATACAGTATTTGCGTTGTATGTACAGACTGTTGACAATTAAATAAGATTTTTCTAATTGAGCATTTTTATTTATTATCTAACGCTTGCGTTAAAGAGAATTTAATGTATATGCAGATCATCTAGTTAAAACTCTTCTTCATAAAATTTAAATTAATATTAAAGCAAAACCTTTGTTTACTAGACATAAATTGGCAGCTGTAATATATGCGATTAGTTATTAACTTACTATCCAAAAATATACTAAGATTTTGATTATATACTACGAAAAAATATTTAGAGTGGCGCAAAATAGATACATAATTTATTTAAACTAAATCAATTTACGTCAACAAACTAATGTAAAGTGTGCAGTTGTCTACTGGTGATTGCGTATGTATACATAATACATACAACGTAAACAGACTTCTTTCTTACAATATTTAAATACAAAAATATGCCTATAATAGGCGCGAATGAATGCAATGAAAATAGATCACGCATTAGAAGCAGACCGTCTAGGTCTCATCAGTGCAACTACGAATGCAATATCTAATTTCATCGTCATTCACATCACAACTTTAACTGTGTACTACTACCGACAATGGACTAATTCCAACTCAATGCCCTCTAGTGGACAGGGTGGGAAGTAGCACAGTACACAACACAAGTATCGGGTTGGAATTGGTCGATTGTCGGAGGTCATTCTACAGTTAAAGTTGTCAGTTTTCTTTAAATTTAAGAATCTTGGACCAAACGTTTGAGGAGCGGGCGAAGTGTGATTTAATATCATTCCAAATAGATTTAATACATTTAATCATTTTGAAACATTTTTAATTGGAAAATATAAGATCCGAAGCGGAGCAATCAAATGTTATCAATGATTTATTTTAAGCAAAATACAATCCAAAAAGATGTATGCCCAAAGAAAATTATTTAATAGGTATCTATTCTGTAGCTCTAGTTTTGTCAGATATTGCGTCAATATGACGAATTATATAAATTTCAGGGCAAACAGTGCTCATTCTACACGGTTTCCACGTTTACAACAACCACAAAATTCCTACACGCCATTCCATGATCGAGATATCAGAAATATACCATCACAGACATACAATTAGAATAAAAATATCAATACGCAATATTATCCTTAGGAGTCGATAGCAACAATAGTTAGACGGCTGCTCATTAATGTGAGAGTCGGCTGGGATTTGACGTTCAATGCTCTTAGAAGCCGGTGACATTATTCTCGAAGAATTGTAGTCCGATCGATATACCATTCGCTGTTGAGAGCAAAGTGATTAAAGTCTATTTTTAAAGTCGAGAGACGAGTTTCTGAACAGACCACTTTGACAGTGAATTCTCATAGGTTGAAAGCAAGTCACACTGTATCGATCTTCCTCAGATTCTGTCACCTAACACTGTTTATGCTTAAGTCTTGTTGTTGTTTCTATTATTTCTCCGTTATTTCATTATATACTCAGCTAGTAGTTCCTTTCAGAGCCCTACAGTAATAGTTACCAGATATATTCGTAAGTAATATACGAAAAGCAGACCCCTATCAATGCTTACAAGAAAATTATAGCCGATACACCGAATCCCAAGAAATTGGACATGATGATAAGACAAATTTCTGGTAGGCCATCTTGACTGAAATCCATTGACGAGACTGTGAAAATTGCTATACGGCAAATAGTTCACAATATGTTTCGGCCAAATGAGCCTCCGACATTAGATAAGGTGCTGGTGCAAGTAAAAAATAATGAAGATTTGCCAAACATGAGTCGATCAACATTCTATTTGTTAATGAAGCAAATGAACTTTAAGTAAGAATTATTTATTATATAGACATACATGTATCTATATAATTGTGCTATGTCCTCTAGATACTTAAAAAGGAGCAGAAACAGCATTTTGATCGAAAGAGATGACATTGTAAGATGGAGGGGACAATATCTCAGAGATATTTCACAATACAGAGCTCAGGGCAGATCAATTTTCTATTTGAATGAAACTTGGGTGAATGAGGGTCATAGAGTACAGAAAGTGTGGACTGACACAAGTATTCACAGTCGTAGACAAGCTTTTAACGAAGGACTTACAACTGGATTAAAAAATCCAGCTGGAAAAAGACATCGTCTTATTTTGTTAGACATTGGAAGTTGTGAAGGCTTTGTAAAAGATGGCTTATTATTGTTTGAAGGAAAGAAAACCACTGATTGTCATGATGGAATGAATGCTACTAATTTTGAAGAATGGTTCTTTCGAATATTAGGAACTATTTACCTGACTTGTTATAGTTACAGATAATGCATCATATCATAGTCGACAAAATGGAAAGCCATCATCATCGTCATGGAGAGAGGTGGATATTCAAAATTGGCTAACAAGCAAGGAAATACAGTATGATGAGGATATGGTCAGAGCTGAACTGCTAAGCTTGGTTAAAATTCATAAGAATAATTATAATTCCTATGTAATTGATGAACTGGCAAAATCACAAAATAAAACTGTGGCTGCGAAAAACAAAACATTTAAATTATCTGAAGTGAGACAATTATTACTTGACGCCTTGGGAAATGTTACTGCTACAAGTTGGCAAAAATGCATACACCATGTTATAAAAGAAGAATCTCGTATGAAAGATCTTGATACAATCATTGACGATGTAATAGAACCATTCAGCATTAGAATTGGAGAGGATAGTGACAGTGAAGATTTTGATTGTAGTTCGATATCATCATCATAATGTAGAGATATATGAATTTATTTCTAATAGTTATGAGCAGCTCATAAGTTTATGATAAATATTTTTATTACATTTGCATTTCTGTAAATAAATATTTGAATGTAATTTTTGCAGAACCTGTAAGTTTACAATAAATGTATTATGATTGTATATTTTCTAATAAATAAATGTTATGTATATTATCTACCCTCCATTTACACTTCCTAATATTTAAATTCTTTCCTCTTCAGAATTCTGACGGTGAGTCTATAAATTTAATATCAGAAAATAAACTAAACTATTATTTGAATTTTGCCGGGTACAATTTGTTTTCAAGATTTTCGTGCATGTGATTTAGGCCTGGGGTATGTTCAGAAATTCGTCTCTCGACTTGAAAAATAGACTATAACAGCGCAGCATTATAAATAGCGAGATTGTGGTGTAACAAGGCCATTGAACATATTTGCATACAGAAAATACACAACAAGAATTACTGCAGGAGTCAGACAAGTAATACAGCTTAAATATAATAGCTACGAAACCAGTATGGATAATGACCAGTATAAATCATGACCAGTATGAATAATAACCTGTATAAATAATAACGAAAACGAGAAATGTCACTACATTTTGACACTTGCTGACGTCACTCATTTATTGAAAGCATAAAAATAGTACTATTTACAGTAATTGCTTTATAAATGAAATATTTTCATTAAAACTATGACAGATATGCAAAATGTTTTTCTACTTACAATGGCGTATTCATCTACAGGATCTTCCATTTAAAAATCACGATTTTTCTTTAATTGAAGATTACTTAAATAATCATTAAATTTCGAACATCCTGTAAGAGTATTATTAATTGTTTATAGGTTACTCAGAATCTTCTACTTTTGGCTGTGTGTGTGGCGGATGTGGTTTTAAAAAGTGCATTAAAAAACGAAAAAATTCACTAAAATCAAAATAATTCAAAAACGGCTAATATTTGACATAAGAAACCTTAATACAAACTATTATCTCACTTTATAAGGAAGCTAAAAAAGCAATAAAATATATAATATTCCATTTAAAATATCAAAGTTGGCTATGTCTTGATAAACAACGGTTACACTCAGCAGGTAGTAAGCTGGCCCTGCGGCTCTCTTAAAGTATTGAGCGCAAAAGATTTCTCTATCTAATCGTATCCGGATATCTTTGAAGGTCACTGTACAACACCCGTGACAATGGACTAATTCCAACCCGTGGACAAGGTCGGAAGTAGCACTGCTGGGAGTCAAACAATCTAGGTCGCTACAGCAGATACCGAACTAGTTCGGACAATTCGTGGATTGTCAGTTCCGGTAGATGTCTCGATCTTTTAAGCAGTCTATTGGTAATTCCATATACGGCTTACTATTTCGGTTTCGACATACCCCGTCTCGTCAGTAGATCGAAATCACGTTTTCAATATGAAAAATCCCAACAACAATACTTAGGTCTTCAGTATGTGGTCAAAAAGATTGATTATTTTGATATTTTCTCTTTATTTGTTAGTATATGTTACATATATACCTAGCTTTAGCAATTCTTACATAATACTCAGTTACGGATAAGATTTTTTTTCATTTATCCCTCCATTATTAAGTTTCGTGCCAACTTGTTATTAC
Source organism: Holotrichia oblita (assembly GCA_023690525.1). NCBI lineage: Eukaryota > Metazoa > Arthropoda > Insecta > Coleoptera > Scarabaeidae > Holotrichia > Holotrichia oblita. The sequence continues at coordinate 90,629,619 of CM043020.1, forward strand.
GAACGCTCATCTACTGGTTTAATTAATTATTAATTGCCTTCGTTAATTTATCTCTCGTAAGTTGTTTCTCGATTTCATTTCATCAGTTCTTTTGATTAAATACGGTGCTTACATCTGATATTTTAACGGATGCGCTAGATTCATTTGCTTGTTGCTGCGGTTTTGTATTCAAACTGTCCGCATTTCTCTTTGCTTCTTCGTTTCTGGGTGGTTTTGATATCGTCTTCCGTGAACCTTTCTGTCTTTAGATAGAAATGTATTTCATCAGGTCTTTATTAGAAGGTATGTATGATTCAATTCGTTATATAACAATTATTTCATTAATTTACATCTATAAACGTCAAAATACTTGAAATGATATATATCGTGGCATCTATGATTTTAACACTTCAACAATATAGATTTGAGTTATATTGCTTATAAAAAAATAATTTATGTTGTTCGGATAAAAGAAAAAATGAAACAATATCTTGTTTCTTGCTTCTGTAAGATCGAAATCTATTTCAACGACTCTTCTACTTGATGCGAATTCATTTTATCTTGGTTTAACACTTGAGCCTAAGACAGATAAAACGGTCGTGAAATGTTTATGTAAACTTTGTGTTGAACAAAACTTTGACAGCCATCTTTCTCAAAGAAGATAGGTACAACACATTTTATCTGAACCACAGAATGTTGTTGTTATGTGAAACATGCATCCGTACGTTAAGGTGCCTCAAGGGTCGCTATAATTTTCACTTTGAGACTTTGAGTTATTCTTACTTCCGACGCTGTCGACTGAACAAAATATGCAACTTTATAAATTAATTACGCCCTACTTAATACATTCCTTTCAACACATATAATCGTGTGTAATCAGTAATTTTATTGGTGCGTCTACAAAGGTATTTGTTCTTTGATGCTAATATTATAGCTACATCGCTGACATCGTTAAAGATTTCTAATATGGTTATACGAACATTATATAAGTCGCTCGTGTTACAAAATTAGTTACTTCGACCTTATCAATCTCATTAGCAATAGAAAAATGCAAACAATGTTAAAACTCTAGACATATAATGTATCAAAGTATATAGTGGTAATTAGAGTAGTATACTCGTGCACGGTATCGTATAACTTGCTAATTTTCTAAATTATTTAAATATCTCGTCTTGTGTTAAGTTAGGGTACTATCCGATTAGAGTTTCACTTTAATGTAAATTTGTAACGTTGTATCTTTGGCCTTACTTGCCAGTTGGTGCTTATATGTGCAGATAAAGTTTTTGGAAGTTTTCCAAAGAATAAATTTGCCCCGTAAAATATATGTACATATATATTGAATTCACAAAAGTAATTTATCTTTTTAACACTTCTATTTCTTTGCTAGTTCAATGTTTTGATTTAAATGCATCCAATTACATCGGTTTACAAGGATAGATGAGCTAATTTTAGAACGTCATTTACAAATATGGATAAATTATTTCGCTCCGTTTGTATTTTTATTTTCGAACATTGATTTCTTTTGGTGCAAACCTAGCAATTTTGCTTACTAACCAGATTGAATTCCGAGTTAATAAAAATAATTTTTCGCTTAAAAATTGATGTTGGAGGAATTACAACTTCTTCGGAAAGACATGTCTTGTGTTTTCCCGCATCTGGTTCAAGACAGGAGTTTTCTAGTCTACCAGACGTCGAATTTAATATTAATGTGTTAATCTCGGCTTGAACCTCAGGGGAACTATTGAAAATACCTTTACTTGCTCCTAATAAAGACGTATTTGCGGCATTGTAAAGTTTGGCACTGAATTTCAAGTTGCGGAAACATAAGAGTCTCCACCCCAGACTTCATCGCATACGTTACGATAAATTGTGTCCTCTTCAAACGAAAACGTGCCTGAATACTGATTTATCCATTTTTTATGTTATCGTCGTAGGAAATGGCGGGTTTACTCTTTGTTATAGGGAAACTATACGACGAGTAATTTAAATAAAATATCTGAATTACCTACTGTACAGAATAAGAAATATATGTTATTATCAAGACTTATAGTCTTTTAGAAAAAAAAAGATTACCAAAAAAGAATTTGAGATTTCAAATTGAATTTAAAATTAATTTTTTAGATTGAATAATTCGGTGGAGATATTAGAACAGACTTAAAAGAGTCTAGGCGAGGATGAGTCTAGGCGTTCGCCCAATCAGAAGAGGAGCATCTGTTGTTGGTAGCCCTCCTTAAACAGATATCACTTGGTTATCAATTGTTGGAGCAACATGTCCTCATACACACATCAACATAATCTAAGGATATATATCTTATTTGCTTAAAAAAAATAATTTAGTGCATCTTTTTACCCATTTTTGTCTTGAAAGTTAAATGTAAAATAAGCTATGACTGAAATTAAATTAAATTAATATATAACACAATTTTAATAATAATTTATTAATTATAAATTAGAAATTCTACAAAATGGAACTAAACAACAATTCAAAATTAATCTTATATTGAGTTAAAACATTTGAAGATTAAGGAATTAATAAAGAGTGGGACCTCCTCTGCAGTTTAAAACCGCCCTACATCTTCTTGGCATAGACAGAATAAGATTGTCCTAGTCTTCTTGTGGAAGAAGATTCCACTGTCGTGAAAGAAGTTCTTGCAGTTACTGTCGATTTTGTATAGCGTCCATATGTGGCAGGCATCTTCTCTGAAGTATATCCCATGCATGTTCAATGGGATTGAGGTCTGGGGATTGAGCTGGCCATGGCAAAACCTCAATTCTTGCTTCATTGATCCAATCGGTAACAACTCTTGCCACATGTGGTCGTGCATTGTCATGCATAAGGGTTAAATTTCGGCCCAACTCTTCTGCAAATGGCTGAACAACAGGTTCAAGAATATTCTGGATATATTGCTCAGCATTTAAGAACTGATCTAGAAAAACGAGATCAGTTTTCCTACCCAGCATAATTCCCGCCCATATCATTACAGTACCACCTCGGTAGCTATGCACTTCTTGGGCGTGCTGTAGCCTTGCTGCATTACCAGGCTGACGCCAGACTCTTAATCTGCGAGTATCTGGTCTTAATACGAATCGCGACTCATCAGAAAAAAGTATAGTCGACCATTGTTCTCGAGTCCAGTTTAAATGTTCTCGTGCCCAGTTTACTCGATGTCCTCGATTTTCCCTGGTTAATAGTGGAACCCTAAGGGGGCGTCTGGAGTGAAGATTGACTTCTCTTAAACGACGCCTGATGGTTTGGCTGTGGACTGACACGTTATGCACTACCTGGAGACGCAATTTTAACTCAGTAGCAGTTAGCGAACTCTGTCGGCGAGCCTGAAGAGTGATGTACCAGTCCAGAATAGCAGTGGTGGCGCGTCTTCTTCCAAGGTGTTGTTCCCTGGGATTATCTGTATCTCTGTAACGTCGCCATAGTCTGCTAATTACGCTCTGTGTTGTACCTAGCCGCTCCGCTACGTCAACTTGTCTTACTCCAATTTCCCGCATTCCAACTGCCCTATTCATATCGTCAGGATGCAAATAACGACGTCTATTTTGTTCATTCATGTTTGCTTTTAACGCAATTTATGCTTACACTTGTCAATGGCTACTAATATTTGTGAAACAACGCAGAAATGGTGGGAGAAGTAACACACTAAAGTTAAACTTCAAAACATTTTAAGATTCATCATTAACTGTACTTGTTTAATGGATACTTTTGACAGATTGTTGTTTATAAGTTACCTAGCAACCAAATTAAACAACGAAAGACAATATTAACGGAAGTAAAATCAAGCAAATAAAATAAAAATTGATATCCTTAGATTATGTTGATGTGTGTATGTATATCCAGAATTAAATTAAAATCCATCTTAACACTTATGAACTTTCAAGATAACTTCGCTTAGACTCGTTTGCTTTTTTTCTCTGTTACATGGAAGTGAGAATTTTCTTGTACGAGTATATGCTTCTTTGTAAATTTCTGTGGTACTACAGCTATGGAACTGCCCAAATAAAGAAGATACTGGAAACATTTAATGCTCAACCGTTATACAGTGAGGTTTTTATACACCGTTCATAGCCCCTATGTTCGATTTTATTTGTCCCATGTCAACTCATAGGCAGTTATACAACCAACATTACTCCCATTGCAAACATGCGTATTTACATGTTGAATACTTGACCAACAGAGGGCGTAAACATACATAGTAATATCGGTTGATACTACGTCTGTCGGGATATTTTGCAGCAAACTGATCAACTATATTTCTAATATTGTTTCCGACTTGTTACCAATTTATAATTTCAATTTTTCAATCATTAGAATAGATTTTATGGATTATTTTATCCCGTCACGGCTGACAGTTATCGATAAGATGTTTACGTAGATACCAATAATACATATATACGCGTAATGTTGGTTGCTGAACTGCCCATGTGTTGACATGAGACAAATAAAATCGAACATAGGGCTATATATGGTGTTATAAAAACCTCTCTGTATAATTTTACCAAAGAGGCCAGAAATAAATAAGCATATTTAATGAAAGAAGACAAAGCGTTTTGGGCCTGTAGAGAAATGTTTGGCTACGCGGTCGACGCACTTAAGAAGGTCTTGTCTAAGCATCACGTCAACACCGACTGCAGCCATGGAAACCATCGTATTGTGGTCAGAAGCAACCCTAGAGATCTATAGAAGAAAATGTAGTGGATGTAGTTGTAAATATAATAAATACAATATAAAAGAAAACCATACCAGCATATTCAACTACATCGATCAGACGGTACTACTGTCCATAAAGGTGGATGATATCTCGCCCGTTTTCAATTTGAGTGAGGTACACAATGTAGACATATCCAGGAGTGAGACTCTTAAAGCCTTCGTTCGCAAATCGAGGCGAAGCGCTGTTTTGTGGATGATTCTAAAATGCTGAACAGCACGAGAACTAGAATTTGGAGCGATGGAGAACGCAATGGCAGAGGCACCAACTTGGCGAGCTTCTCGTTCATTTTTCATAAAAATGAATTCTGGATGAATTCTGTCCTTAGAGCACTGCAGACTGTCAGATTTGATTCCGAGGTAGTACTGGAGTGCCATAAGAAGCACGAAAAACTGACAAAATGTCACAGCATTACGGTGAGATAGGTGCCAAGTCAAGATTTCTTTGTCCGGGTGGAAATAAAAATTTGTTTTTTTTTAATGTGCTTAGTTGCAGTGACTCCGTAAGCTGTATTACTTGTCTGGCTATCACTGCAACTCTCGCGATGTAGTTTTGTGTGTGTAAGTTGTGTTTTTTTTTAATGTTGAGTGCGATAATGGTCGCGATTGACTGTGATAAATTGAACTTTGTAAGCCTTCATACCGAGATCTTTGTGCGAAATGTTCCCCAGAGAAGTGCGAGAAATGTCCAGTTCTTGAGAACGATGACGAGTTGATGTTGATGGATGTTCACTCACACTCCGGGCAACAGCAGCAATATTTGCGCCTGAGCGCACTGGGCGAGAACGTGAATGAGTTATTTTGTCTAATAACGATCCAGTTTGACAAACTCGCTTCGCGAATTGATCCATAAATTGAGTTAAAGGCCTATCATTTATTCAAAATTTTCCACGTAAATTTCTTACACTTTGGAAGTAAGTTTTCAATATTTCCCTTTTCTGCTCAAACTTCCCATTATGTAAATGTCAAACATAAATGAATGTCATTATCATCTGTCAAAATCAAAATAACAGGTAGGTAGTTCAAATTCCAAACGTTAGGTGGCCCATTTTGTAGAATCTACCACCAAGAGTAGTCATTATTTCATTACAGGATCTGTACGGTAGAGCAGGAGAAAAAAGTATCCGGACAGTGCGCGAAAGAATGAGGCTTCTTACACGGGAACTTTATTGTCCTAGAGTGCATACAAATAATGTCTGTGCCACCGACAGTCCAAGTCCAAGTCAATAAAGTACCCGTGCATTTTGAGTGAAGGGCGTCTTTTTTACATGCACTGGCAGGATACTTTTTTCTCCTGCTTTACAATAGTTATGTAATTATTAACGAAAAATATAAGTCACAGGTACGAATAACAGCCAACATAGTCCAAAGAGAGTTACTATAGTATATGTACACAAAATATCGTAAAGCAATTCCTGTATAAATGAACAAAGAACAAACATTTAATTAAAATGTAAATTGCAAAGGCAGTATATATACCTTGGGCGTAATTTATATTCGAGGAACCTTTAAAGGGAAAGAATAATCCTTTCTAATTATTACAGAGCTCAACGTAATTTTTTTACGGTTTAGTCGTTCTAAGTTTAGTAAGTTATATTCAAAGTATTTGTAGTACGCAATACATTAAGAGGGTTATTTTTTTGTCTGCACAGACTGGATGAGCCCTTGGAACATTACTCACAAGTATTTTATACAGAAATTAATTTAACCTGATAATATTTCGAAAACAAGACATAAAACAATGAAAGCTGGCTTATTGTACTTGACACAAAACAATACACTAATTATTTGAATTAGTATACATAGGTGGGGCAGACTCTATATCATTTTCCTTTTCTATAAAATGGAGCCAATTACAAGAATCATTAGGAGTCTTATTAATATGCAAGTTCATATTTTAAGAACGTGTATTTTTTTTTAAATTATTGATCTAATAATATCCACGCTTTATAATATTTTTATTAGGACTCTTATACTTTTGTGTGCTAGTGTATCCACTATACATAATATGTGGAAATATGTAAAAGTATACATTAAACATCTATATTTTATTATTATTAATTTATATTTTGACAACTCTTAATGCGATCCACGTATTTCAGATAAAGCATTTCTAAATGTTAACTCGAAACAATCATGTAAATTTAACATAACTAATTAACCAACCAGAATGTTGTCCTATTAGCAATTTTATTCAAAACAAGTTTTTCTCGATTATTTTATTCTAAACAAGAAAAAAAATCCGGATGTTTACACGAATCTCAGTTCCAAATATATAATATTTGCTAATCAATATTAGGTACACATGGGAGATAATTATTAATTGGATAAATTTTTACGTCCATCAAGGTGACTAATCCCTCTACTGTATTTTTGATGATATCGCGGTTATATTTGAAAAAAAAGCAGATAGAAAATATGTGATCTGAAATAGCAGTTTTATTAATCGTAACAACTGCATATATTGAACGTTTATTTCGTTTGACGTTTATTTCAAGTAATAAAAGTCTCGATTAATTTAATTCAGTCCTAATTATAGATGTCGCGACGCAATGTCTGACGAAATGTTTTCTTCATATTCCATATTTTTCTACTACTCGTAAAATGTAACTAATTTATGAATAGAAACAGCTGATGTAATTTTTTCTCTGGCCGACATACAGGGTGTCTCCAAAGTGTCAGTACGAAATGATAGTTTTCCAGATAGTATTTACAACTAACGGGTTTTCCAATACGGACTTTGAAATTTGGTAATGCCCATATTGTTGAAGCTACATCTGTCAGATTGGCTGTGAGTTATCCATTCTGTTTTGCCAAATCACCATGGGCGGATATAGCGTTCAAAAACACGTGAAAATGATAAAAAAAGATGCTTCAACCATTTTACGGTCGTCATAATCGTCCTACCGAGAGGACAATTCGCAGTGTGGTGAATAAATTTGAGGCTACTGGTTAAGTAATCAAGGAAACAACAGCCGTACGACGACGAAACGTTAGATCTGCCGAAAACATCGCCGCTGTCCGTGAGAGTCTGCAGGAGAATACGAAGCAGTCGATTTTGCGTCGCTCACAAGAACTTGGCGTTTCGTAGACTACAATTTGGCGAATGTTGCGTCGTGACCTGAAACCGATTCTAATTTTCATCAAAAAATCATCTTCAGCGATGAGGCTCATTTCTAGATGGATGGGTACGTCAACAAACAAAATTGTCCAATTTGGGACGATACCAATCCACATGAGATCCAAGAGCATCCAATGCATCCCGAAAAAGTTACTGTTTGGTGTGGATTTTGGATTGGCGGCGTCATCGGTCCACATTTGTTTCAGAACGACATTGGCTAGGCCATCACCGTCAACGGCGAGCGTTACAGGACGATGATTACCAACTTCTTTTGGCCTGAATTGGTTGATACAGACATCAATGACATGTGGTTTCAACAGGACGGCGGTACGCGTCACACAGTTTATGCCACATTGGACGTTCTGCAGCAGAGATTTGAGGAGAGGATTATCTCATGTGGAGGTGATCTGAATTGGCCACCGAGATCGTGCAATTTGACTTCGTTACACTGTTTCTTGTGGGGTTTTCTTAAGACGCAGGTCTATGCGAATAATCCACAAACCTAACTCACGCCATCTGTCAAATTCAGCCTGATTTATGCACCAGTCATGGAAAATTGGATATCTCGGATGTACGCCACCCAGCGAAGCTGCGGCGAATATTTGCCAGATGTTATATAGCAAAATCCGGTTAATGTGATCACGGATAATATTATCAATCGGTTATTGTTATCATTTTGGCTAGGAACCGGCCGTTTTAATTAATTTACATCCAAAAAGCACCGGATAATGTGATCAAAAAGTCGCTTATTATTATCGCTTTGAAAAAATTTCGAACGCAATCATCATTTTTTTCAGATAGATACATGTATGTCTATTGCATGACTGTGTCCATTGTATCAGTGAATGATTAATATGTATGTATACATATGTAATGAATCCCTATAATCTCGTTTTTGTAGCTGCTTGCTCTTTTATCGTTGTTTTGCTAAATGTGCGCTTTACTTTGTGCATTTCCATTTAAATTTAGTTTATTTTTGTGCTTCTTACAATGTCGACGAAAAAAAGAGACGATCTCTCGCTAAAAGAGAAGGCGGAAATTATCGGAAAGATAAATTGCCAAAAATGGGGAAAAGAAATGCCGCCACGCAATTGAAAATTTCACAACCACTATTGTGCAAAATTTTGAAATTACGAGATGAAATCAAATATGCTTTAACTATCAATGCTAATGTTGAAAAGAAGAAACGTCGATCGGGAAAAGAACCACAATTTGAAGCTGCTGTGAAGGTTAGTTTACCAAAGTTAGAAACAAAGATGCAATAGTAAACGGACTGAGAACGAGCGTCCGAGGGTTGGATGAATCGTTGGACGAGAAGAGAAAAAATATGATTCAAACGATGTTACGGTGAACAGAAAGATGCTGATTCGAATGCCGCAAATACTTGGATTGAAAACGAATGGTCGAAGATTATTGAAAAATATGATCCGTCACAAATCTATAACGTCGACGAGACCGGAATTTACTTCAGAGCATTACCGGAACACACTTTTATGTTCAAATGCGAGTCAATGCAGAATTACCAAAGAGAGATTAACGGTTCTTTGCACCGTAAATATGGCAGGAAAAATAGAAAATTTGTTGGTCATAGGAAAAAGTTTCCACGATGCTTCCAGGGCATAAAAACCTTACCAGTGTAATACGAGGTCAATAAAACTGCATGCATGAGGTCGTCGATCTTCGGTGCATGGTTGTTAAATTGGGATCAAAAATTAACACAAAACATGGTGTTGTTAGTTGACAATTGTACCGCTCATTCTGTAAATTTAACACTGAAAAATATCAAATTGGTCTTTCTTCCACCGAACACTACTTCGCTTGTTCAATCTTGTGACCAAGGGGTGATAAGAACATTCAAGGCATATTATCGTCACAAGATGCGGTCTAAAGTTTTAGAAAGCCTGGATGAAAATAAAGAGAGCTGAAACGATAAAAAATTGTTTTTGGCACGGAGGGTTTACAGTTTCTAGCGATGGAAATGAAGACAACCGCGGTTCTGAAGAATAATTGCAACCATATGACTTAGGCCAAGAACAATATGACGACTGGATAAATATCGACAGTGGACTGGAAGTGTCACAACCCAATACTGAAGAAGACATTTGCGCAACAATCATGTAAGAAAATAACGAACTGACAATAAAAAAATTGACTCAAAATTCGGGTGAGGGTGATGAAGAAGAAATTGAATGTCCAAGTAACAAGGAAATCCGTAATGCACTGGACGTTTTACGTAAATGCGGACCAAAGTTCGCAAACTCTGGATTTCCATCAACGCTTTGAAATCTAAATGTAAAAATTCTTCATTTAAAGTAGATGCAAATTACACTTTAAAAGACACAATATACGATCCATCCTATTGACCGAAAAATACATATATTAATAAAGCGTTTTAGATTTTCTTGTTTTTAAGATTTCTTTCAAAGAAAAGCATTTTCATTTCGACATTTTTAAATTTCAACGGCCAGTATTATTGAAAATTATGAAGAGAGGGTGCGTTTGACTAATAATACTCAACGAATTCTGCCCCGCGAGAGTTCTACATCTGTCGGTTTTCAAATATATACTTCCCCGAATTTTGTTTGAAAAAGCTTTCTGTATTTCTAGGTGAAATTTGGTGAACAACGTATTCTAAGAATTGTCGTTATTAATAATAGCCTGTAATAAACAGATTCTTTTACGTTTTTTATTATATTTTCCTCTTCCACGTTAGACAAGTTCTAGTATACACAGGCTTCTTTTATGAGTAAAACTTCGAAAACTTAGCTGAGACATATAGAGAGTTTGCAATATCCACAAACATGTCTACCTTCGTATTTGCTAGTTCTTTGTACGATGATTAAGAACAAATATCTCTCGAGATGGGTCTTAGAACATAAGGCATCATAAAACTGGAAGACATCTATTTTTCTTATTTGCCCCGAAAAAACACCCAACATTATGGTTTCTTGTAATCAGTATGCAAGTATTAAAGTATGTATTTTTACCGGTTTGTTTAATATACTGTGAAAGAGAGTATCGAGAAATATCTAGTAAAAATATAAAAACGCTCAAAAACTTAATAATAATTTAGCTTTGAACAAGGATCATTATATCTAAACCTCCATTTCTAATATTTTTTTATCATACATCAATTTGGAGGCTATCCGTTGATTATATGTATGTATTCAGTTTCAAAGCTCGTTTTTACAAGATACGTAAAAGCATATTTATATCATGTAAATATACAAGTACAAAGCAAATGTTCTACAACCCTCTATTATAAGTTTAGGAAATCCTTTATAAGAATAAAAAATGTTCTCTTGTAAAAACTTTCGGAAGATGAAAACGAAACAAAGTATAAAAGCTTTCAATATTTATTGGAAGCTCGAAATATACATGAAAATTTTCTCTGAAAATTGAGGTAAGTTTTAACAATACTCACACTAAATAGCCGGAGTAGAGGTATTATGAAATACACTAGATTTGTAAGTGTGGGTGGACAAAACTGAAACCAACTAATTAACTATAAAAGGAATTAAATATCTAAAAAAACAGATCCAAAATCTGAAACCGTTCTCGAAATAACTTGATACATCTTCCATAAAAGTCAGCTATGACGCAAATAAACGAAGATAAAAAAAATTTAGATATCGTCCGAGTTACAGAATCGTTAGCGTTGACAACCCCCAATTTGTGATACTTTTATCTGAAATATCTTTCAGAAAAGAAGCGTTTTTTGTTTGTAACCAATTTCTCTCTCATCTTTATGTATGTATATGTAGTGTCGAGTTGCTTTTATCTTGATACAGTATAACCTCTTTAATTATAATTCGAAAGCAAAAGCTGCCTCGCAGCTATGGTGTAAGAAAATTGTATAGAGATAAAAATACAAATATTACGCGTAATAATATTATTTTAATTATAAATATTCATATTAATATTATTACTACAAAACCAGGGGGTTATGATACATATGTTTCAACAAAGAAAGGAGTAGATATAATAATATAAGTCGCGCAAACTTTTCAAGAAAACTTTAGCTATATTACACAAGAAAGTAAATTATCACCAAGTGTGCCATGTTTCCTTAAACTTCTCCGGAAATTATACCTCCACTGAATGTTGAAAGAGAAAAGCTAATAGGAAAACTTGATTAAAAGCAACAACATTTAAATCAACAGAATTTATTAAGACAGTTCAAAATGTTACCGCTAATTATAGTTCAGACAAGTAGATCGAAGAAACTTCAACTCATATGATCAGATATTCTATCAAGGCGTGAATTCAAGCAAAAGGCCGTTTGACATGAAGTAGGATCAGATTCAGTTGAAAGGCGGTACAGTATTGTGCACGTGACATTTTTTTTAAAAAGGTTTTATCGATATCTTTCGAGGTTGTCAATATTATTATATTTTATTCTATTTACTGAAATGTCATAGGCATGTCGTCAAGTGGGATTTCCTTTTACCATGAAAAAACTAGATTTGCTTACGTAAGATTATGTTCAGCTTTTTTTTTCAGGGATTCGATATACGTGCAGATAATATAGAATTATAAATATTTTACTACAGGGTCTTCCAATAAGAGGTTTCATTTTGATATGTAAAAAAAAAACTAGTATTTTTCAGCGAAATCATCGGATGTTTATTTAATTGTAACGAGGAGGGTATGTCATTAATAATGGAAAACAATATCAGCCAAATGGCCGCCACGGCTACCCCTGCAGGACTGGTCTTGAATCCATTGTTGGTCATTGGTATAGACCTTATATTTTACGTAGCCCCAAAGTATCGTTACTTGTGTGGCATCAATATTTTCCTATTCCAGCCGTACAAAATCATTAATCATCATTTGATAGCACAATCCATTCACCGTAACAGTTTCACCAGATCAAAAATCGGATCAAACAGTCACACGTTGAGGATGAAGAGGACAATCATTCTTGGATTTTCCGATCCCCAAATGCGACCATTCTGCTTGCTCACGTAGCTTCCGAGTTGAAAATGGGCCTCATCACTCAAGATGATTTTTCGATGAAATTCCGGATGAATTTGATGCTTTTCAAGGACCCAATTAGCAAAGACACGATGTTGTTGATGGTCGGTAGGCGTGAGTTGTTGTGTTAACTAAACTTTAAAAACCTTAAGACCTAATGCCCAATTCCAAAGATCGACGATAAATAGACAAACCTGGGTTCTCCTCAACTCTACGGGCTACAACAACAAGATTCTCATTTGTTCTTGAGCAACGTGCACGAGTTCGATTCTTCACATCACTAACTTGTCTTAACAGCTCAAATTTTTCCATCGGCTTCATAATTGCTGACCGAGAAGGTGCTTCACGATGGTCAAAAAATGCTTTAGTTTTGTGAATCATGTTGTTTTTGTTGTTAAAAGAAAGAAAAGTTAAATAATGTCGTACTTTAAAGATTAGTTTTTCATAAATACTATCCTTTCGCATTATAATGATGTTTTTAACATTTCTTTGTGTCCATATTTTTACTTTAAATACATATGGCAACATGAAACGGATCGATGGCTGCAGTGGTTAGGCGGCTGACTATTGTTGTGAGAGAACGATAGGTGCCGGGGTTCAATTCTCTGGAGGGACGGTGACATTTTTTCAGAGAGTTTAATCCCGGATCGACTTGCCCACTAGTTGGGAGCAAAGTGATTAACAGCGCGGCATCATAAAAGGCGATATGATGCTGTCACAAAGCCAATTGAACACAACTTACACACAATAAACACAACAATAACAGACAACTTACACACACTAAAACTACACCGCAAGAGTTGCAGTGATAGCCAGACAAGTAATACAGCTTACGGAGTCACTGCAACTAAGCACCCACCACATATTTAAAAAAAAATTATTATTATTATTATTATCATACATACCTTCTAATAAAGACCTGATGAAATACATATCAAGATCAAATTGTTTGCTTACACATTGAGCTTTTAGAGATTTCTATCTAAAGACAGAAAGGTTCACGGAAGACGATAGTATTGTGAATACAGTATTTAAAACGATTTAAAATAGCATGATAGGTTTAGAGTTGTCAAATTTAATTGTCATTCTTGCCTGTTTTTCTCTCATTCAAAATAATAATTTCTAGTATTTTCTGTTATTCAAAATAGTAGTAGATTTATTTTTTTATTATTTTAGGTTTATTTAGTTCCTTGTTCGGTTTTTTTGCGCGTTTCAGTTTATATTCCGTTAATTTATAATGGAAATGGGGATAAGACTGCGCATGAGTATCGTGTATGTTTTCCAAACCAACATCCAACATCCTACAGCGCATGTATTTCGACGGTTGGACCAACGTCTTCGGGAAACGGGTTCGGTAAAAGCAAATTATGGAAATACTGGTAGACCAAGACGGAGACCCACTATCCAAGTTGAAGAGCAGATTTTAGATTTTTTGCTAAAGCCATTTCATGTTGTTAGAGTTCAACCTCTTTATGAAAATGACAACATTCACCAATCGTATTTTTGCAACACGATTTTAAATAGAATTCGCGACGAAGAAGGTTTTCTAACACATATTCTATGGAGCGATGAATGCGTGTTTAATAGAGATGGGGTCTTTAACACTCATAACATTCACTATTCGGCAGACGAAAATCCGCACCAATTTAGCGAGTATAGTCACCAAAGAAGGTTTTCTGTCAACGTTTGGTTAGACATAATAGAGTCATACAGTCACTGGACCAATTTACCTTCCGAACCGTTTAGATGCTGCTGGATATCTCAATGTTGTACAAGAAGTTTTAGATGACATGACTGAATTTAAGACACAATATGCTGATGCTCACAATGCTTTTATTGTTAGAGAGTGGCTAAACGAACATTTTCCAAATAGATGGATTGGTCGTGGTGGTCCAATATCATGGCCGGCTAGATCACCCGATCTTAAATCCATTAGATTTTTTGCTTGGAGTTTTATTAAAGAAAAAGTGTATGTTACGCCTCCCTTAAATGCTGATGAAGTGAGGGAGCGAATAAACGCAGCAGTGTTAGAAATTACGCCAGAAATATTGGAACGAGTAATTCAAACCATACGGCGAAGGCTGCAACTAGGCATTGAAACTGACGGCTTTCAATTTCAACATACAAGGCAATAACACATAATTGTAATTTTTTAATAAAGAAATACTTTCGAAGTTAATTTTGTTTCAATAAATAAGTACTTATTAAATTAAAAAGCGTTGTTTTTCCATTTATTACAGTACAATAACATTAATAGTGTAAAACTTCATACATTAGGTTTTTATGCACCCTCAATTACAGCGCAAATCAATACAATCTTCAGTATTATACATACATACAACACTGTTGCCAAATGTATGTTTTCTTCAAGCGGTTCCCGAAGGCACACGAAGGATGATACACACTAATAGTATTAAAACTTTTCACTCAGAATTGAATGAAAAATACTGTTAGGTGCAGCTCTTACGCCAATTTCTCCCCACCCTGTATATTGCAGAAAATATACAAATGTAAATATAAATGTAAAATTCTTTTAAATACTTAAGGTATAAATTTCCAAAAGTTGTTTGATGCATAAGTGCACAAAAAATATTTGTTAATTTACAAATTAGGAAGCTTTCAAAGATTTACTTTTTATTTGCTTAATTATTTAGATTGAATTAAGCTGTTAAGAGGTAAATCAAATACTATTACGGGCAGGTTGCCAGTTATTTTATCTCTGTCTTCTACAGTGTTCATATATTTTGTACAAATCTTTGTATGACAAGACATCAAAGGTTTATTGTGCAATATTTTCGCCGCATTATGTTTCAAATCTAAATAAAATAATAACGCATTTATAGCAGCTTTGTCTACAATGAATTCCGAATTTTACGAGAAAGTTTGTTAAACTGTCTCCTTACAATGCAAAGCTTTTTTCAAGAATGGTTTTATTTTGACATTTTTCCTATCGTGGATGACACCGTATATTCACAACAACGCAGATAAAATAAAAAGATTTACAATGCAATAAACGCGATTCTAGATATTGTCATTCCAGTCTTCTTTCTGAGTGTTCGCATTTAGTAAAAGTCTACGAAATCCATTCTGCAAATATATGGAATTTATTGTGAAATACAACTTTATCACTCAGTTCCTTCCGCATGTACTTCTGATAAGACAAGAACATCTTACCTTTATAAATACGTAATATTTACCTTCGGTGTTTTCTTTTATAGCTTTAAATAACCTGTATTTTCACTTTTATTTTCTTTTATAAGCATCTCTTAGAGCTAAATCAATATTATGTCATATTGTGGATATTCTTAACTTCTAAACATAATTCTGGGTGGTCAATCTTCTTTTTTTTTTGATAAGTGCAACTGAATTTCCAAGCTGTATTGACTTTTGTACAACATTATTAGTAGTTATTTTTTTAGTCAAACTAATTTGAAAAATTCGATTCCTTATACAGCCTACCAACTAGGTTAATGTTGAAACAAGAATTTTATTGCTGCACTTCATCATTATGTATTATCGACATAAAAAAGTTTCTCATCCAGTAATGAAAAATAATTACTCAAGATTACTCATGTACGACAATTTTATTTTCATTAAAATATTGTACGCAATGTACCAAATGTTAATATCACTTACTACTTCTGCGAGAACAGGGCTTTCCTCCGTTTTCGCTTGAAATAATCCTAGCGCTCAACGTTGCAAAACAATTGCTTCCGTCTAACATTTCAGCTATCTTCCGAATATCTGTTCGTTTCCACAGTTACACGGTTCCACTAGTCATAGTTAGTAATAGGCTTGATTTAATTCCATCATCAAAGCGTACATTGAATTTACAATACTTCCACAGCATGAAAAATGCCAAATTCGTCACATACTAGGATGTATAGAGAATTATATCACATTACTTGGATTTAACCAACTTAAGATTATGATTGTCAAAAAAATGGAAGACTAAAAATAAATATGATCAAAATGATTTCCTTCGTTGTGAATTACATCATATATGTAGTTGAATTAAGATCAATGAGTTAATATGAATCAAAATGTTTTTTTTAATGTAACATTTGCAACAGACATTACATCAGGTTACTTTTAAAGTAAGTAGCACCATTAAAACTGCACCATTAAAATTGCTGCTGCTATTTTAGCATAACCTATCAAACCTTATTCAAACATCGTACAAAATGAGACGAAAACTAGCGCCGTTTGAGTAATATTGCAGAATTTACTCATATTGGGAAAAATGTATACAGGGTCCTGCAATAGTGCGTCAGGCTTCCATAGCTCCTTCACGAATTAAATTAAGAATTTCATTCATTGCCGACTTATGCTGTATTATAGGGTGTATCTTAAGAAAATATTTTCAGTAATGGTGAACTTCCGGTTGTACCGGAAGTAGATACCAACTTTGTTATTTTAAATGGAACTTGAAATAAAATTTAATTTTATTTCAATTTTATACAAGATTTTCACGACAGATGGGTATTACGAAGAAACAAAGGCGGCCATGGAAAAACAAGCATGTTGTTTGTTGATACAAATTACAAAAGTGACCAACAGAACACAACAAACAAACAAACAAACAAAAAAATTAAAAAAAAAATAAGTAAGCGACATCTTCAATGTTAAAATAGGCGTGGAAAGTATATTTGAATTAACATTATAAAACAATTTTTTTATTTTTATAGATATTCGAAATGTCTTCAATTTTGTTGAAGGCATTTACCAATTCTCACTTGAAAGTCCCTTTCCACATTTCTGAGCATGGCAGGCAGGTGTGAATAGATGCAAACGCGCCGACAATTCTTTGTCACATGTTTTGTTCAGTGGTTGGACGTTCCCTACAAACCAATTCTTTTACATACCCCCATAAAAAAATTATTTTTGTCAGGTCAGGCGACCACGCAGGCCAAGGAACTAGTCCCTCTCTTCCAATCCATCTGTTTTCATATTGATTATTTAACAGGACTCTGACTTGTTGGGAAAAATGGGCCGGGGCTCCATCTTGCTGTAGCCACATATTTTGTGCCTGGATCTTCATAGATAAATTTTGAATTAATCTTGGTAACTCATTTATAAAAATTCGAAATACATTTGGCTGTTAAGGTGACTATTAACAAAATGTCGACCCACCACATGTTCTCCAACAATTTGTCCCCAAACATTTATTGATCAGCGTTGTTGGCGATCTATTTGCCAAACTATTCTTGGATTTTCGACGGATCATAATGATAATTATGTCTGTTGATGCATCCGGTATTGTGAAAAGTTGCTTCGTCAAAAAAAAGTACGTTCATAAAGAAAATTTGATTTTCTTGAACACGCAATTGTGCCCACGTACAAAACTCTGCCCTCCTCTGAAAGTCACTTTCACACAGAACCTGGTGGAACTGAATGTGGTACGCATGAAAATGATGTTTCTTTAGAATTCTTTGGATGGAGCTCTCACATATTCCAACTTCTTGCCCTACACTTGCTTGACTCGTATTTGGATTTTCAGTTACTGTCAATAAAACTGCTAACTCATTTTCTTCATTTGCTGCTGTCTTTGTTCTTTCTGTTTTTTTTGTAGTTAACGCTTCCTGTTTCAACAAAGCGATCAAGAAGTCTGGTAAAACTGATCGATTTTCTCACTCTAACCCAACACAAAAATCATATCAATGAGTTCTTCTCTTGAATACTTCATTTCTTTTTAATAAAATATTACCTGTTTAAGTACACACACTTATTTCAGACAGGAAATGTCAAAATTTGTATCAATAAACAACATGCTTTGTTTTTCCATGGCCGCCTTTGTTTCTTTGTAATGCGCATCTGTCATGAAAATCCGAAAAAACCGAAAATATCTCGAAAACCACTAGAGATGACACCATAATATTTGTATAAAATTGAAATAAAATTAAATTTTACATCCATTTATGTAAACATTACTATACCATTTTTGACACCGAAGTGTATTATTTTCTTGGCGTATGTAAATACAATAATGCAATTTTTCCCAAACGCCAATTATTTAAACATATTTTTATATAAAAATATGCCGTCCCAAAGTGGAGTCGAACCACCATGTAGGGCTATCGCGGCTCTACCGCAAACCGTTGCGACCACCGGGGGCTTCGACTACACAAGTAAACTTCACAAATATATGCGAACGAGATGTTATAATGACCTAGGATAGGCAACATTTTTGACACCGAAGTGTATTATTTTCTTGGCGTATGTAAATACAATAATGCAATTTTGCGTTTGGGAAAAATTGCATTATTGTATTTACATACGCCAAGAAAATAATACACTTCGGTGTCAAAAATGTTGCCTATCCTAGGTCATTATAACATCTCGTTCGCATATATTTGTGAAGTTTACTTGTGTAGTCGAAGCCCCCGGTGGTCGCAACGGTTTGCGGTAGAGCCGCGATAGCCCTACATGGTGGTTCGACTCCACTTCGGGACGGCATATTTTTATATAAAAATATGTTTAAATAATTGGCGTTTGGGAAAAATTGCATTATTGTATTACTATACCATTCTATTTAAAAAAATCAAGATCTCCATGATTCTAGAGTTCGAAAATTACAGATCCTCATTTAATAATCATGTAATTTAAACGCAACAATTGTCTAATAAAAGACATGTACTCTTTCATGCTTAAGCGAAAACTGAAAACCTCATTTGTCTAACTTTCACAGTTTCGGAGATATTTCCAAATTTCGAATACGCTGCTACAGTTATTTTTTTCGAAGAACATCATGTAATTCAAAAACGCTGCAACTTACAGCTAATGTATGTATAACAAAGTGCCATTTAAATTTAACTAGGAATCCAAAAGTGCAATAATATATAGGGCGTTCCATTTAAAATAACAAAGTTGGTATCTACTTCCGGTACAACCGGAAGTTCACCATTACTGAAAATATTTTCTTAAGATACACCCTATAATACAGTATATGTATATGTAGTCTGTCTGGGTTAAGTTGCTAATATATTCCGAAGTAAACACAAACCTTTTAATAAGAAAATTTTGTTTGCGTGGTGGTCATGCATATTACATAAAATTAACAATTAATTGAAAAACTTATTATATACATTTATATACATGTACAGGTTACAAAACAAGAAAGCTAACGACTCCTTATGAATGAGTAGGAACATGACTTTAAAAGCACATTTTATAGATTCGCGCATTGATTTCTAACCTGCTCTCCTAATTAAATTCCACAATAACCGTCAATTTAATTAAAAGATTTGATCCACTTGCCAATTTAACCGTCTTGACGTAACACTAACGAGGTCAATATTAGCGTTTGGTTTCGAACGATGTACTTTATGTCGTAATCGGAAATAAATTCGAAAGGGACAAGCAGTTGTAACCATCACAAACAAGAGATGCAATCACCAGCAACACAAACGCTCACAATTAACCGATATGCCAAGCATCGTTTTCCAATACGTAGTGTTATTTCGGTTCATCTTTACATTGTTGTTAATAGTTAATAATCCCTTACATTTAGAAATTCGACTGTGTATTGCATGTAAGGTATATGCTTTAATTATTTTTTCAAATCTAAAAAAAATGATATGAGCAGAAAAATATCTCCAATAAAAATGAAGCAAATCCATTTATATCATAAAACTGACGTCATAGTACTTGAAAATCATTAGTGGAGATAACAGTAGAAAGTAAATATTCCTTTTGTTGATTTAACAACTGTCCCGCTTTTTTTCTCATTGTCAACTCCCCTTTTCAAACAAAAGCTACTTCAGTTATCATTAGTATTGCTTAAAGCACCCCCCTTATCTAGTATTTACGCTGATCTTAATTTTAGATGAAACGAAGACCCCTTTAAATAATTCCATATAGAATAGAGAGGCTTATTTACCCGTACAAATGCTGGCACCATCAGCTTAGCGGGTGTACTAATCCTTGTGTATCGCTTCACGTTTCTGTTATTCCATAATAATCTTCACAGATATAAAGGCCAAAACATAGTGAATAAATTGTTAAAACGCCGAAATATGTTTCGTTTGCATAAAGCGAACTATGAAGTGTCTATATAATATTAACGGTATTTAATGGTCGATATAAATGTTTTATGATTCAAAAGATTCATTCTATACTATCTCTTGGAATATGCATATGTATATAACGGAGCTACCAACTAAAGTTTTATTTATTCACTACTATTATTATAAAAAATCAGAATTCATATCATTTGACAAACATATAAAAAATAAATTTCTTATCTATAGAAAATGTAATGTTCATTTAATTTTAGCGATTTATAATTCAATAGTTTCTGTGTCAATTCCAGTAATCCACTGGCTTTGACTCTGTTCAAGGACAAAGCTAGGAAGAGAGGAAGAGGAAGGAGGAGGGAAGGGGAGCAAAGATTCTCAGACGTTCTAAAAAGCACTGGTTTATTACTTTTCTCCTACCTGCTAATTGATAACAAAGCTGTATGTGGGTGTGAATATTTTTAATGAGTTATGTTTATTTCGTTGGAAATAATATTATTTTTTTGCACCTGTGTGCATTATTGGCTATATACTTTAGAGCTAAAACCTCTGACAGAAGTTCTCTTAAATGAAGCAAAATTACTGATAGAAAGGGCCTCTTGAATTAGATAAACAGCGATTTAGTTGGGTTTGAATGAATTTGCTGTGAGAAAGGGATTGAAGAAATGTAGCAGAATATTACTTGGTGGCTTTGCATTTGCAAGGCAATAATATTTAACATATACAATTTTTTTAATATGCAAATCATCTAAGGTATGTAGTTTTAACCTATAGAAAGAGTAAGCACATTCATATGCTCAGCCTATCACGCCAGCTATTGACTAGGGCTTTTGCTGCCCACTAAGGGCAGACCTTGACATTGTTACTGAAGACTAGACCACGTTCCGCGATCACTTCGCTGAAGGTTCTACGCTGGATTACAAAAAAACTGGAATTATTAAGTAATAGTTTTGTCTGATAAAAATATTTTTTCTGATGATGACTTTGGCCATTCGAAATCACAGACTAGGGTATGAGACATGAAGACCTTGATGAAAATGAAAGAATCATGGTTGCTTCTTCCGAAAAGCAATCAGGGGCCACAGATGAACAAGTAGAATATTTCCGTCAATTAGAATCGAACGATTAAGCAGAACAAGCCAATATTAGCCATGAAAGCACTTAATCGTATATTTCATCTTCCAGAAATAAGAGTCAATTTAGTTTTAATTGATTTTAATTCCTAATATGGGAATACTGAAAGTAATCAGAGCAAGCAGAGCAGACAAAAAGCAATTGTAACAAAAAAATTATTCTATAAGAAGCTCCAGTAAAGTCCAGAAAAGACTTCGACTTTTCAAATGCTGAGTCAGATTTCTCATTCAGCAGTGATGACACATACTTCAAAGTTCTTCCCCTGCTCGATCTGGTAACTTTGTTCTTGTTAAGGTTTACGGTCTTCAGAAAAATCTTTTCGATTATACGAGGGCGTATTTTTATGTTATTTACCTAGCTATGAAACAAAAAGAGTGACGATCTCAAACAAATTATTGAAAAATTGCTGTCACTGTTACTATTTACAGAGATTTGAGACGGTCTACTTCTCAATAACATGAGTGCAACTAAAGTTGAACATCGCAGCGTAATAAAGTTCCTGACAAAAGAAGGCAATGGTCCAAAAGCAATTAATGAAAGAATGGTTGCTGTGTATGGGGAAGATGCATCATCTTATTTTCAAGTAAAATATTGGCCTAAACTGTTTCGATGGGGTCGAGAGTCAATCAATGATGACCCACAGTCCGGACGACCTGTTGAAGCTCGAACTAAAGACATTGTGGGAAAAGTCGAAAATTTTGTAGGTACTAAAAGATCGCCGTGTAAAAATCTGTCATTTCCAATGAATTCTGTATATCTGAAGCAAGTGTCCTCAAAATTTTGCATGACGATTTGGGCATGAAGAACTTGACTGCACGGTGGAATTGGAGAGGGACAAAACGTTTTTATGTCGAATTATCACCGGGGATGAGACTTGGGTACATCACCGGGACTCTCTTACTAAACAAGAATCCATGCAGTGGATTCATAAGGGCTGTCCACCACCTAAAAAGGCCAAGACACAATTTTCTGGAAAAAAAAACTGATGACAACTGATTTCTGGGATGTTGTAGGAGCCTTGCTTATTGAATATATGCCAAGAGGGTCTACCATAAATGAAGAGGCCTACGGAAACACAATTAAAAATTTAAAAACTGCTCCAGAGGAAAAACGCTCGCATTCTTATCCACAAAAAAACTTGTTGCTGCACGACAATCTCCGGGTTCATAAGGCAAACAAAGTTCAGCAGATAATCAATGACTGTGGGTTTATAGAGTTAAGGCATCTTCCTTATTGTCTCGACCTAGCTCTGTCAGACTTTTTCTTATTCAAAAATTTAAATAAGCATTGCAGGGGAAAGCGTTTTCAGTCTGATGAACAACTCAAAGAAGCTGTTGAAGAATATTTTCCGGGGTTACCGAAGCAATTTTTTTCTGAGGGTACGGGGCAATTGGAAAAAAGATAGAATAAGTATTAGTGTTGAATGGAGTTCTGTCGAATTTTTTTTTGTTCTCTTATGTGCTTTTTTCATGGCTAAGTAGATAACATAAAAATACGCCCTCGTATGTATAATTTTGATCAGAGAAGCTTTATGGCTCCTTTTTACAAGAGAACACCAAAAATAGTTAGCCTTCTGGAAGCAAGATTTCAACAGCTGCTTGTATCGTCCCCTAATTATTTTCATTTTTTTTTAATCTTACTGTTTTGGAGAGAAGGCATCAGTTTGAATGGTTATGTTATGTGAGACAGTGTATTACTTATTATAAAATCATTTCTTTAAATATTGCTTCGCTTGACCGATATAACATTTCTTACAATCTTTGTAGTTTAGTTCATCGACCACTTTACTTTGATTATCTTTTCTAATAGTTGTTTTTAACTTAGCAAATACTTTATTGCTGTTATTGGGGATAAATGTCATATTAAGATTTAGTTAATTTTTAATTTTGTGTTAATTCATCATAAAAATCTTTTGGGTAACTAATTTTCTTTAATACTAATCTAACTTTGCTTAAACTATTTTCTAAAATCAGAATATGTCAATTTAATAGCTCTTATTAAATTCGCATTCACTTTGTTTCAACAGTTTATTCCCGCACTAGTAAGCTTTCGTTTGTACCTTTTTTCACACTTGAATTTAGTTTTCTAAAGTTTTTAATACCTAATTTTTTTTCAGTTCGTATTAGCGTTGCATTTATAATTAAATAGGTTTTATGTAAATTCTAAACTGTAAAAACTACATACTTTTTTAATTTTATATGTACTTTCTACATAAATATCATCAAAGTGACATAATATTTACTTTTCCGTTTATATCTTTAACATAAACTATTGCTTAGGGTATCCTACTCGTTGAAATTCATGCAAATATTTTCGCAAAGAATCCAAACAATGTTTAAATCACAACATTCGCATTTTTGTGTAGAAACTCATGAGAATGGAATTTTGTGAAGATGTGGTTGATTTTACGAACAGTGAAACTTGTCTCCGGATAACATTCGCATTTCCATATTTTTATATGTAGATGTGTTCTAACTTTTCGTTCTTATTTTATTAAAGTAGACACAACTTATACAGTATGGACCAACTGGTGCCAACCGATGGATGCCTGTATTATCAAGAATGAAAGAAAAGTTTAATGCCAAAGTTAGGAAGTTAAATGTACAGTATCTCCTAAATATAATTTTAACTTTACAGGGTTTACCATTAACTTCGAATAAATTTACATTTTCGGCTAGTTGTAATCAAGGTTCTGTCAAGAATTTGTCCAGTTTCTTAATTAAATACATCCATAAATAACTCCTTACTCTCAAGACTAATTTCCAATACAAATACTCAACATTCCTCGTAATTATTTCATAATTGTTTCTCCATTGTTTTATTCGTAATTAAATCTATTAAATTTCACGCAGTAATTAATGTTTAAATCGTTAAGATACTCAATCATACTGAATAAATTGTTAAAAACAGTACTATCGACATCAATTAGATGAAGGGAATTAGATAGCAATGTTTTCGCATAAATTATGAAATTTGAAGAACTGTATATATTTACAGATGCACAATAATGATATTTCGAATTTTAAGATATTCTGTATTAAAGAGCTCCTCCAATTTATATCGTTCTTTAAGCTGTCTGAGACGCTTCTATTAACTTCGTATTCTTGCAAAGAAGTTTAGATTTAGAACATCGGCAAGAGGTAAAAGGTGAACGAAGTACATTTACAAGATTAAAGACAGTCTCCATTTATTTCAACAATCAAGGGGTGAGCAATACATATAATACTACATTTGCCGACCATATAATTGAATTTATTCAGATGGAATTGTGGCATGAAAAAGGAATTTAACGCAGGACCTCAGTTCGAAATTGTGAAACCTATAATTTGCCATTTTTTTCTCGGAGGGAAAGTATCTGTATTCTCGAGACATTGAGATATTTGAACCACGTCTCGAATTCTACTAACAATTGCTGAATTATTTTGACACGCATCACAGCGCTTACTCTTATTGAATGATTAACAAGGGTGAATTCAATCCTACTGTTATGTGTTCGTCCACGAATACGTCTCTTGACTTCTACCCATAAATAGGTGCTCTATGGCATTCATGCCGGAAGACTTTGCCATTGCATTACATGTACAGTCTGTTCCAAAATTAATGTCGCTTGATGTTATAGAAGATGCATTATAACTTTTGTTGCGAAACGAATGCACTCTGTTTGACCGACATATATTTTAGAGCGCAATTACAATATTGATATTCATCAATCAAAAATTGTGTCGAGTTATAGGGAAGATGATTTTGATTGGATCTTTTAATTACGGGGGTGACATTAATTTTGGAACAGACTGTACGTACCATATGCTCGGTAAACAACTCCTTCACTAGTTTGGAAGCGTGCTTCGGATCATTATCATGTTGGAATATGAACCGTAATAGCATTTCCCATTCTGCATATGCTAGCATTAGGGTAAAGTACGGATACTTGCCCACCTTTTTGAAATAAATTAATAAATGCGAAATTTGAAATATTTCAACGAAGTAAATTATACTAAGGTTTGAACTATACATTGGGCTATCTTTCTACCAACAATAGTTTGTCTATACTGAATCACTGGTGAGGAATCATTCATTTGATAAGTATTATTTTGGCCATCTATCCCCCCAGGGTGGATTAGTTGCCTCATACGAGGAGGGAAGTCGCCCCAGATAGAAATACAGGCATGAAATAAACGCTAAAACTTGTTTATTTAAAGGCGATAATGTATAAAACTTTTTTTCCCTAATCCAGACCCGTCCGACCTGTGGTCACCGGTGTATAAAACTCATATAAAGTATTCTTAGACGTTTAATTTTTCTATCACGGCCATTTATTACACAAATCACCATAAAAAGTGCAATTTTCGTGCAGTGGATTTAGTGGTGCCATAGATTTCAAGACACTCACGACACTGTTCATTTAGGTCATCACTATGCTGGGACAGTTCTGAATCTTCTAATTCAGAAGATGAGTCAATGTCAAAATGCTTCCTGTTCTTTTGTTTTTACTTAGATGTACGATTTTCTTGTACATTAACGATCTGAAGGGCAGTTTCCTTAACTCTTTCTTTCCCTTTTAATGTTTTGCCTTCCTGTGTCTTCTTGTTCTTTTTGGTTTCTTTTTCCTGGCTTTTTTTAAGCTTTGTAACTTTTTTTTTTTTTATCAATCACTGTTGGACAATTTAGTACTTGTGCTAGTTGCCTTTTTCTTCTACTTGGCACTTTAGTAACAATGTAAATTGGAGACAGCCGCAGAAGGTGTTGAGTAGGGCTAATATTTATCAAAACTGGTTCAGTTAAGTATGTTGGGGGTGGGGAGGGGGAAGCATTCCATAACAATGGGTATATTTTTCTTGGTGGTTCTTGGTGCAGTTTGTCGGTTTGTAGAAGATGCTTGTTCTATACTAATAGACGTACTGCCTTTATCATGAGTTAATAATTGATTGTGTTGTCTTCCTACAATGGTACACTTAAATTATTGTCAGGCATATTAATAGTAGCAGTATTTTCGAAAGAAGCATGGGAAGTATCTGCTACGGTATAATAATGCTCAGGTATAGCGTTAGGGTTGTATGGAAAGATTTCGCATGCCTTGAAACCAGAAAGAGCATTGACCGTATAAATTGCGCGAATCGAAACTGCTCCAATTAGTTTTCCGGCTTGATATCTTGTGATTTTTCTTTCTTTATTTGCAACAATCCAATGAAGCAATTCTGTTGCATAAAACGTTTTAAATGGTTTGAAGAAGGAACGATTTATTAATGATTGTAAACCGTGAGTCGTATGACTGGGAAGTCCTAAGAGAATTACATCATGTGAAGTGTGTGTGTTTTTTCGCCAGAAGTTATGGGTTGATCAATTTGCTTCCTTTAGTAGCTATCACTTTTTCGGGTTTGTTGTTCTTTTGTACACCCGTCTCGTCCATATTAAATATACGGGCTGGCTTGCCAAAAGATCTTTTTGGTTTAGGGTTTCTTCATAGAGTTTAAAAGACTTCCCAATTTCTTTCCTTGTAAATCCTAGCGCTCGAGCACGAGACATTCCCTCTGCTTGTCTATCAATTAGACTTTCATGTCTTTCCAAGAAGCTTTGAAGCAACTGTTTTCAAGCCATTTCTGATACTACATCAAAATTATGTTTAATATTTAATTTCTGCGCTAATTGAAAGACCAGTTTTCTAACATCAGTACGGGTACATGGAAAGCCCGATTTGTCTAGCTTCTTAATATGCAATACTAATTCTTTTCCTACGTCATAACCAAGAACTGGGATTTTCCCAAGTCCACATTTAATGTAGTCCTTTTTTAACAAAACGTCGGCTGCATTAATGCTCATTACTTGAGATTCTACTTTATTTACTGAACATTTTTTCCAGAAGGGAACTAATAAGTTTAATTCATTATTCATTATCATTATTAGTGTGCTAAGCGTCACAATTCAGACAAACAACTAAACTATTTCTAATTTTGGAGGCAACTATCCGTACCACTTACTAGGGCAACTAACAAAATTGGATTATGTAATGGGTTCAATCACACCAATAAATCGAAATGTATACATTATTTAACCC
The DNA here is from genome assembly GCA_023690525.1 of Holotrichia oblita. Classification (NCBI taxonomy): domain Eukaryota; kingdom Metazoa; phylum Arthropoda; class Insecta; order Coleoptera; family Scarabaeidae; genus Holotrichia; species Holotrichia oblita. The sequence continues at coordinate 90,657,614 of CM043020.1, forward strand.
ATTAATATCTAGGTATAAATCATAATAAACTTTACTTACTTTGAGTTTAACAGACCATTCAAATGTATGGTGTAAAACTTTCCGGATATTTGGGAAGTAGTTCGATCTACGAAAAAGATGTGCACTTTATTTACTTGCTACTTTGAGACTGAGGTTTGGAATGCAAGACGGATAGAACATACCACCTGAAATTCTAATACAATTTTTCCGATACAATATAGCTGACCTTGGGGCGTCTATCCGCCTGGGGCAACTATCCGTACTTTACCCCACATTTTCTCATATAGTATGTTTTGATAATAGAAACGGTCCATAATTCCGCGTATGAAGTATAGAAAAACTGCCACAAAGCATTACGGATCCTCTACCATGTTCAATTGAAGATGCTGTATATTTTGGATTGTACCTTTGATTATCTTACTCGATGGATGTCATCAAATTTGAAAATACTAAATTTGCTCTGGATGCTGAAACGCACACGTTACCAAGTATTCATTGTCCAGTTTTATGCTCCCGTGTCAAATTTTTCTTCTGATTAGTGATTTCTTTGCAAGACTTCATGAAAATAAAGCGTACTGCTACTAATCTTCTTTATACGGTTATTGTACTTGCTTACACGTGATGAATTTCGTCTGAATGTAATACAAGAACTTTTTCAGACGTCCTGGTTTTGGAAGTATTTCGACGTGACCTCTTTCTTTGTCATCTCATATTATTTTGAAATAGTATCTTGTCGAGCGATATCACATTGTTTCTCACTTCGTAAATATGAAGTTATTATTTTGTTTCTAGTCTAGTTCATTTCCCGTTAAAATTCGCTTTCTTTAGTTAAGAACTAATACAACTTCAATACTTCAATAGCTAGGATTACATTACACTGCAACAGTCAACCGCAGAATGTACAAAAGGTTCTCGTTACTGCTTCTACGTCGTCGCTAAAGTAACACTTTCTCGCACATTTCTAAGAACACAAAGAATCGATGTTCCTGTGGCAAAATAGAACCTATTATGTTGCGATAGCGTAAGATGGATGTTGACATTGAAAAATAGCTTGATAGCATTGCTGCTCTATTTTTGTCCGATGTCAGACAACATAAATACGCCCTATTTACAAAGTATAAATTTCTAAAGATTGCTGCTTAAGGATGTGCATACATACGTGATTTGTCACTATTATAATGGATTAGAAATCGAGCGTGTAATAAGGAGTGGATAAAAGATTCAAGTTCCTGCACAAAAGTTTTCAGTCGTATCGTGCTTATGCGT